>OY856410.1:1847500-2450000 GCA_963693085.1 Alisma plantago-aquatica
ACAAAGATATGCTTTCTATCTCCCTTTTATTCCAAATTAGGGTTTTCATGTAAAATAACCTTCTTTTAGGTATTATAACTCTAAATTAACCACTTTTGCATTCAAATAGATAATCATACCACCTTTTTCATTAATAGAGTTAAACTTATCAATTTGACCTATTGATTTACCAAATTACACTTTTAACATTCAATTAGGGTTTCTCATCAATGCTTAATACACTTTATTAGAAAATTAGGGTACTTTTGCAAAATAGATCAGAACTAGGTTCTCAAATTATTTTTATCGGATTCCTCATATTTTTCTATACAACTTTCATATATAAAGTTTTCTCATTAAGATAATACTAGTAATTACTATCAATTTCGCAAGAAAAACCCTTTTTCCTGAATTTCTAACAGAGAGGCAAATTTACCAAAAATTGTCGTCCGTTGGATCGGTGCGCCGCTGGATCTCCCTCTGATCTGAGACTCCTTGTCAGTCAGCTCCACTACGCGCGTGCTCTCCTTCTCGGTCTGTTGGATCACCCGGAGTCCACGATGGACTCTCGATCTAGCGGCCCGCGACAGAACCGCTTAACAAAGTCGGGCCTCCTTCCCTCGCACCGTCAGATCAGGATCGAACGACAGCCGGGCGTCATACTCCTTCAACTCATGCAACCAGCGTCGTGGCGGCACTCTTTCCGGAGAGGATCCAATCGGGCAGGTTAGCGAGCAACGAGGAACAAAGAGTAGCCGGTCGAGATCGTAGGGAGTCGAGGGACCAAGGGGTGCCCTTATATAGGCGGTGGGAGGTCCCTATTAGGGTTCCCAATCCCAGCCGCCACCCCACTTCTAGCCCAATTGGGCATTTCACGAGGCTTGCTCAAAACCTGGTAAAACCAGGGTCTAGATTCTTCGCCACGGTCTGCCGAACTCAAAGGGACACAGATCATGAGTGCACATGCACTGTAATGATCAGAAAAATGAGGGGAAAATCCCCTGTGTCGGCGCTACTGTCCGAGTCCCTTTGGGACTCTAGATGATGAACCCGATCCGTTGGATTAGAATCCAACGGTCTCCATTATTCGCGTTCCAACAGAAAAAGGAAAAGGATTCCCAATTATACAAGGAAAATTCTATTTTGATGATAACTTTAAAATTTAATAACTCTCAATCCTTAACTCCGTTTTATCTCAAATTTTGAGGAAAACTCGTTTGTACCTTTATCTTTCCTTGTGAAAAAATTGGAGTCATTATCCAAAGGAAACAAGCCCTTTAATTCAGTTTCAAGTTAACCCTTATTTAATTGTATTTTCCACATATTCCTTATTTCCTTTTCCATTATCTAATTATCCTGAGTTCCTTGAACCCCAAGGAACCCTTATAACTCGAAATCTTATTTTGGGAAAATATCTTTTAGCCTTAAAACCATTTCTATTTATTTTCCTCATATATTCCTTTATTAAATGGAATTCCTTTTTCATTTCTTTTTTTGTTTTTCTTTTAATCCTTCAATTGGGCTCAATGGCCACAAAGGCCCAATAAGAACACATATACAAAATCCATTCAAACCAATTCATCACATCAACCATGGATTTCATTTATCTTTAAAAAGAACATTTACAATTTCATTACATAGTTTGGAAAAATTGAGGTTATGACATCCTCCCCTCCTTATAGGAATTTTGCCCTCAAAATTCATCAATCAAGAAAACAAATCAGGATATGCTTTTTCCATGTCCGTCTTCAGCTCCCATGTGGCCTCATTCTCTCCATGGTGTTTCGAAAGAACCTTTACCATCTCTATATTCTTATTTTTGAGATCTTTTACCTTAGTATCTATAATACGCAAAGGTAACTCAGGATAAGACAGCTTTCCTTGAAGCTCAATAGGTTCAATGCTCAACACATGGCTCGGGTCTTGCACATATCACTTCAGATTGGACACGTGAAACACATCATGCATCATACTATATTGAGGGGGTAACGCCAAATGATAAGCCACCTCACCAATCTGTTCTAACACCTCGAACGGACCCACATATCGGGGACTCAACTTTTCTCTGTTTCTAGCTATAGCTCGGAGCGGTCGGATTTTCAGAAAAACATGCTCTCCCACAGTGAAATGCACATCAGTCCTCTTCGCATCAACATACGACTTCTGTCGATCCTGGGCTCTCTTTAGCCTTTGCCTGATCAAAGCGACTTTATCAGCATACACTTGGAGTTCATCTGACCTCAACAAGGTCCTCTCACCAACATCATCATAGTGAAGTGGTGACCGACACAGTCTCTCGTATAGAGCTTCATATGGAGGCATCTCGATACTGGCTTGGTAACTATTGTTGTATGCAAACTCAGCTAGAGGTAAGTACTGCTCCCATGATCCACCCCAATCGAGCACACAAGCTCTCAAAAGATCCTCTAAAGTCTGGATTGTCCTTTCTGACTGTCCATCTGTCTGGGGGTGAAAAGCGGTACTGAACTTTAACCTTGTACCAAGTTCCTCTTGAACCTTCTTCCACAGTTTGGAAGTAAACTTAGGATCTCTATCAAATATGATGGAACTGGGTACGCCATGTAAACGCACTATCTCTCGAATGTACAACTCAGCTAAATCTGAAACTTTAGCAGTGGTTTTCAGTGCAAGGAAGTGTGCTGACTTGGTAAGGTGGTCCACCACAACCCATATTGCATCATGACCTTTCTTGGTCTGGGGTAAACCCACCACAAAATCCATGGTGATCTGATCCCATTTCCATTCCGGAATCTCTATAGACTGTAAAAGTCCACCGGGTCGTTGATGTTCAGCCTTCACCATATGGCACGTAAGACAACTGGCCACATAAGCTGTAATGTCTCTCTTCATTCCTGGCCACCAGAAAAACATCTGCATGTCCTTAAACATCTTAGTAGTCCCTGGGTGTACTGTGTACTTAGAACCATGCGCTTCTTGTAAGATACGTTCTTTCAGTGGTGAGTCTTCAGGAATCCATATACGATTCTTGAATCTGATTCCTCCATCTACACCCAAAGAAAGGCGGATCTGAGGCTTCTTCATTAAACCCCTCATCTTGTCAAGTTCCCCACTGACCAACTGTGGTGCCACAATTTCACTCAACAAATCAGACTGTATCTGAATGTTGGCCAATCGAACTCGATCACCTAACGTTTGATGAGACCATTTCACCAGCTCTTCTAAGCTCTTCCACTGACTGGACAGAACAACTACACACCTGAGCTGTTTCTGACTCAACACATCTGCCACAACATTTGCCTTCCCTGGATGATAAGCAATGGTAAAGTCGTAATCCTTCATGTATTCCATCCATCTTCATTGTCATAGGTTCAAGTCTTTCTGTGTCAAAAGGTACTTTAAACTCTTATGGTCAGTGAAGATCTCAAAAGTAGCACCATACAGGTAATGTCGCCAAATCTTCAAGGCATGAATGATAGAAGCCAACTCTAAATCATGTGTCGGGTAATTCACCTCATTCGGCTTGAGTTGTCGGGAAGAATATGCAACCACATGTCGATTCTGCTCCAACACACAACCAAGACCCATTTTGGATGCATCAGTGAAGATCATGAAACCCTCATTGCCTGATGGTAGAGTCAAAACTGGTGCAGTGGTCAACTTTTCTTTCAGTTCTTAAAAACGAGTCTCACAAACATCAGACCACACAAACTTCACATCCTTCTGAGTCAACATAGTCAAGGGCAAGGCAGTCTTTGAGAAATCTGAAATGAAACGCCGATAGTATCCTGCTAACCCCAAGAAGCTTCGGATCTCAAAGGGGTTCTTCGGTGTAGGCCAGTCTTGAACTACTGCCACCTTGGCTGGATCCACGGCGATCGTTCCTCCTGAGATGATATGTCCAAGGAACATGACTCGGTCTATCCAAAACTCACATTTTAAGAATTTCCCATAGAACTTCTACTTTCTCAGGATATCAGGGACTTTACTTAGGTGGTCTCAGTGTTGCTCTAAGTCATTGGAATAAACCAATATGTCATCTATGAACACTATGACAAACGAGTCAAGGAAGAGTTGGAACACACTATTCATAAGGTTCATGAACACACTGGGTGCATTGGACAACCCAAAAGGCATAACCACAAACTCATAATGGCCATATCGTGTTCGAAAAGCTATTTTTGGAATATCCTCACTCTTGACTCTCAACTGGTGGTAACCCGATCTTAAGTCAATTTTGGAAAAGACTCGGGCAGACTTCAGCTGGTTAAACAGGTCATCTATTCTGGGTAAAGGGTATTTGTTCTTAATGGTAGCTTGGTTGATCATCTGATAGTCTACACACATATGGAGCGAGCCATCCTTTTTCTTTACAAAAAAGACTGGAGCTCCCCATGGTGATGTGTTAGGATGGATAAAACCCTTGTCTAGCAATTCCTATAATTGTTTCTTCAACTCGAGCAACTCTGCAGGGGCCATTCTATAAGGTGCACGTGAAATAGGGCTTGTTCCTGGAGCTAGCTCTATGGAAAAATCCACCTCTCTCTCGGGAGGAATCCAAGGTAGATCATCCGGAAAAAAATCTGCATAGCTCTTGACTACCTCTATTTCCTCTAAGGGTTGCACCTTGGGTTCAGGCTCGGTAACAACTACTAGGAAAGCTTGACAACCTTTACTCATCATTCTTTCTGCCTTTAAGGATGACACATACAAGCTGGTGGTGGCATCTTTCCTACCTCTAATGACAAAAGGTGGGTGACCCGGTTCCCTAATGATCACTTTCTTTTCCCTACAGTCGATTTGGGCCCTATAAGTATAAAGCCAATCCATTCCAATGATCACATCAAAATCATTCATGTCAAGAAGGATAAAGTCAGTAGGAAACTCATGATCTCGATATTTCACAGGTATCACCGGAGTTTTCAAAAGAGAGGTAAAGATTCGACCACTCAGGGTTGTAACATCTAAGACATATCCTAAATTCTTGATATCCAAACAAAGCATAGTTGCAAGATTCCTCGAAATGAAAGTATTAGTAGATCCAGAGTCAAATAATGCTTTTACATTATGTCCCATGACTTCAAGTATGCCTACATTATTGTTCACCATACATTAGAACATTACATGCTTAACTTTCAAAACATAAAGAAAAACTCTAAGGGTTATTACCCTCAATCAACCGATTAACATTAGCTTGAGCTTCCTCATTGTCAATAGCGAACACTCAAGCTTGTCTTCTTTCTCCAGCAGGTGGGGCCACAGCTACCGGTGGGGCTGCCACTGGACCTGGTCCTTTTGGCTCTGGTAGAGGATAAGCATCTTGGATATGCCCCTCTTGGTGACAACGGAAACAGACTCTCTTCCTTTCCCACATGAGCGGCATCGCGGACGATTATTCTCTTGATGGGGTCTCCCTTTTCCTCCTTGTCTTCCCTTGGCTTGATGACGTCCTGGACCCTTCTTATGTTGATTCTTCTGACCTCGGGTTCCCTCAGTGAAACCCAAATACCCCTTGGGTGGAAACTGAGCAGGCATCACAGTTCTTTCCATGTCTAAGGCGCTGTTGTAAGCTTCTGCAAAGGTTTTAGGTTTGCTTTCCATCACATGACGCTTGACGGTAGGGTGAAGACGCTCTATGAAGTGATCCACCCTCCTTTCCTCATCCATCTTGTACCCAAAATGTTACAGGATCCGAAACTTGCGCCCAAAGTCTGCCACAGAGGAATTTCCCTGAGTCATGTTAGTGAATTCCCTTTCCTTTTCTTTCTTAGCTGCAACCGGGACGAATCTGGAAGAGAAGATGGTCTTGAAATCAGCCCATGCCATTGGTTCCTCAGTCAGATCTCAACCTGTGATGTAAGTCTCCCACCATATCTTAGCTGCTCCTTCCAGGAGGTGAGCAGCAAAGAGGACCTTCTTGGTCAGTTGTACTTCAAGCATGTGGAAACCATTCTCTATTGCAAGTATCCATGCTTCTGCTTTATCAACTACCTCAGTCTTATCTTCACCCCAGAACTTTTCTATGTTCAGCTTGACAAAGTCTAGGATGGTGGCTCCCACACGTGGACGAACAGGGTATGGTTCACCATTCTCAGCTCTAGCTATGTCTCGAAGGGCCAAAGCATTAATGGCCTCTGTCAACTTCCTCTGTTGCTCTAACCACAAGGTATCAGGGGTATGGATTATCATGGTGGGTTCTGAATCATCGGCTAGGTCCTCATCCATCTTGGCTTCTTCCTCATACACGTGTTGCTCTTCATATCCTTGATCTTCTTCTTGATTCAGGTTACTAAATGGTACCGGGTTAGGGTTAGGGACTTCTTGAGTGACTTCTTCAGGCCTCTTCCTCTTCTTAGAGGATCCACCCTCATGGTTCCTATTCCTCTTTTCATAAGACTCCTTTCCCTTACGGGGAGGCCAAACACTCCTAGCCGGATTCCCAGAGCCCTCGGGAATAACAACAGTCTTTGTTCGTGCCATCTTCATAAGCATAACAAACAAACCTTTAGTTTATCATTCAAACTAGTTATACTTATGTTCAGTGATATCTCATTACATATCTTTTATTAATTTGATGGAGGATTCTTAAACCCTTAACTTACTTGCCCATACCACATGAGTGTGGAGGAGAGAGAGAATCCTACTCTTAAAGCCTTAATAGAATATGTGATGAGAAGGGATGAATAAGATGAGAGAGTCCTAAAGGTATCTTATTTCAAATCATACCCTAAGACTTTGGCCAAGCGGTCACACGGGTCCGGGAGTCCACATATTCCGACTAGCGGTGCGGAGGAAAATCTTGCCAGCCCCCGGTCGTGATCCCTTTCTAGACACCTCCGTCTTTCGGATACTCCTCTAATAACTCCCTTGGGTTCTATGGAGTTTGTAAAATTTAATAATTACTAATGGTTACATGAAGAACCTAGGCTGTGATACCAAATGTTACGACCTCACCTTTCAGTAACCCCCAATTAAGGGAGACCAAAAGGTTGAAGCCGCACCAATTAATTCTGGATCAAAGGTTCGACATATAACCATAAACAATTATTAAATTCTAACAGACTATACTAAAAAATGGTAATAAAATTTTTCTTTGAATACCTTTGAAAAGTTGGGAATAAACTAACTTCTAACCTCAGCTGAACTATTCTAACTAATTCCTCCTTGTTCTTTAATTCTTGAATTCACAATGTGTCACTTTATTGTTTGTACCTAAATCGCCGACAAACAAAACGACGATCGGCCGAAGCTGGTATGTGGAGGAAGCAGATAATGTTCAACTAGATTAACAATATAATCACTCAATTAATCATTTAACAATCAAGATTACATTTTAAGCCAAACTACTCAATCCATACCTTTCCACAACTCTGTGTTGTCCCTGTAAGGACTTATATGGTACCTCTATAAAGGTGACTTGATGGACCTACCCTCTAGGCAGCCAAAGTCATTCATGACCATATGGACCTACCCTCTAGGTAGTCTTATACCAGGTCAGCCATTACGACACAGAGGGGATTAGTGATTGAGCTAGCAGGCATATACATTATGTGATAGTCATAGTCACTTTATAATTGCAGTATGAACATCCAAACAGTTTAGTTGCATTCAATGTGATTAAACGTCCGGGAAACCATCGAAAAACCTAAGCGGTTATTCATAAGTAACCACATACCTTTGGTTGCAGATTTCAAGATAGAATCTAATATGTAGAGGAATCCAATCAACAAGCAATGAGGAAGAGAAATCCTGAAATAAAAGTACAATTTTCCTTTTATTAATATTTTTCCCATTTTCATCACATTACATAGGATTTCAATTCCTATTTTAGGGTTCCTTTGGAAATTAGGGTTTTTAATTCTTCTTTTTCTTATTATCATCCTTAATTTATCAAAACTACATAAAACCCCTAATTTCTCATTAAATTTCCTTTATTAAGCATCTGATTATCTTATTCCACAAAGATATGCTTTCTATCTCCCTTTTATTCCAAATTAGGGTTTTCATGTAAAATAACCTTCTTTTAGGTATTATAACTCTAAATTAACCACTTTTGCATTCAAATAGATAATCATACCACCTTTTTCATTAATAGAGTTAAACTTATCAATTTGACCTATTGATTTACCAAATTACACTTTTAACATTCAATTAGGGTTTCTCATCAATGCTTAATACACTTTATTAGAAAATTAGGGTACTTTTGCAAAATAGATCAGAACTAGGTTCTCAAATTATTTTTATCGGATTCCTCATATTTTTCTATACAACTTTCATATATAAAGTTTTCTCATTAAGATAATACTAGTAATTACTATCAATTTCGCAAGAAAAACCCTTTTTCCTGAATTTCTAACAGAGAGGCAAATTTACCAAAAATTGTCGTCCGTTGGATCGGTGCGCCGCTGGATCTCCCTCTGATCTGAGACTCCTTGTCAGTCAGCTCCACTACGCGCGTGCTCTCCTTCTCGGTCTGTTGGATCACCCGGAGTCCACGATGGACTCTCGATCTAGCGGCCCGCGACAGAACCGCTTAACAAAGTCGGGCCTCCTTCCCTCGCACCGTCAGATCAGGATCGAACGACAGCCGGGCGTCATACTCCTTCAACTCCTGCAACCAGCGTCGCGGCGGCACTCTTGCCGGAGAGGATCCAATCGGGCAGGTTAGCGAGCAACGAGGAACAAAGAGTAGCCGGTCGAGATCGTAGCGAGTCGAGGGACCAAGGGGTGCCCTTATATAGGCGGTGGGAGGTCCCTATTAGGGTTCCCAATCCCAGCCGCCACCCCAGTTCTAGCCTAATTGGGTATTTCGCGAGGCTTGCTCAAAACCTGGTAAAACCAGGGTCTAGATTCTTCGCCATGGTCTCCCGAACTCAAAGGGGCACAGATCGTGAGTGCACATGCACTGTAATGATCAGAAAAATGAGGGGAAAATCCCCTGTGTCAGTGCTACTGTCCGAGTCCCTTTGGGACTCTAGATGATGAACCTGATCCGTGGGATTAGAATCCAACGGTCTCCATTATTCGCGTTCCAACAGAAAAAGGAAAAGGATTCCCAATTATACAAGGAAAATTCTGTTTTGATGATAACTTTAAAATTTAATAACTCTCAATCCTTAACTCCGTTTTATCTCAAATTTTGAGGAAAACTCGTTTGTATCTTTATCTTTCCTTGTGCAAAAATTGGAGTCATTATCCAAAGGAAACGAGCCCTTTACTTCAGTTTCAAGTTATCCCTTATTTAATTGTATTTTCCACATATTCCTTATTTCCTTTTCCATTATCTAATTATCCTGAGTTCCTTGAACCCCAAGGAACCCTTATAACTCGAAATATTATTTTGGGAAAATATCTTTTAGCCTTAAAATCATTTCTATTTATTTTCCTCATATATTCCTTTATTAAATGGAATTCCTTTTTCATTTCTTTTTTTGTTTTTCTTTTAATCCTTCAATTGGGCTCAATGGCCACAAAGGCCCAATAAGAACACATATACAAAATCCATTCAAACCAATTCATCACATCAACCATGGATTTCATTTATCTTTAAAAAGAACATTTACAATTTCATTACATAGTTTGGAAAAATTGAGGTTATGACATCCTCCCCTCCTTATAGGAATTTTGCCCTCAAAATTCATCAATCAAGTAAACAAATCAGGATATGCTTTTTCCATGTGTGTCTTCAGCTCCCATGTGGCCTCATCCTCTCCATGGTGTTTCCAAAGAACCTTTACCATCTCTATATTCTTATTTTTGAGATCTTTTACCTTAGTATCTATAATACGCAAAGGTAACTCAGGATAAGACAGCTTTCCTTGAAGCTCAATAGGTTCAATGCTCAACACATGGCTCGGGTCTTGCACATATCGCTTCAGATTGGACACGTGAAACACATCATGCATCATACTATATTGAGGGGGTAACTCCAAATGATAAGCCACCTCACCAATCCGTTCTAACACCTCGAACGGACCCACATATCGGGGATTCAACTTTCCTCTGTTTCTAGCTATAGCTCGGAGCGGTCGGATTTTCAGAAAAACATGCTCTCCCATAGTGAAATGCACATCAGTCCTCTTCGCATCAGCATACGACTTCTGTCGATCCTGGGCTCTCTTTAGCCTTTGCCTGATCAAAGCGACTTTATCAGCATACACTTGGAGTTCATCTGACCTCAACAAAGTCCTCTCACCAACATCATCATAGTGAAGTGGTGACCGACACAGTCTCTCGTATAGAGCTTCATATGGAGGCATCTCGATACTGGCTTGGTAACTATTGTTGTATGCAAACTCAGCTAGAGGTAAGTACTGCTCCCATGATCCACCCCAATCGAGCACACAAGCTCTCAAAAGATCCTCTAAAGTCTGGATTGTCCTTTCTGACTGTCCATCTGTCTGGGGGTGAAAAGCGGTACTGAACTTTAACCTTGTACCAAGTTCCTCTTGAACCTTCTTCCACAGTTTGGAAGTAAACTTAGGATCTCTATCAAATATGATGGAACTGGGTACGCCATGTAAACGCACTATCTCTCGAATGTACAACTCAGCTAAATCTGAAACTTTAGCAGTGGTTTTCAGTGCAAGGAAGTGTGCTGACTTGGTAAGGTGGTCCACCACAACCCATATTGCATCATGACCTTTCTTGGTCTGGGGTAAACCCACCACAAAATCCATGGTGATCTGATCCCATTTCCATTCCGGAATCTCTATAGACTGTAAAAGTCCACCGGGTCGTTGATGTTCAGCCTTCACCATATGGCACGTAAGACAACTGGCCACATAAGCTGTAATGTCTCTCTTCATTCCTGGCCACCAGAAAAACATCTGCATGTCCTTAAACATCTTAGTAGTCCCTGGGTGTACTGTGTACTTAGAACCATGCGCTTCTTGTAAGATACGTTCTTTCAGTGGTGAGTCTTCAGGAATCCATATACGATTCTTGAATCTGATTCCTCCATCTACACCCAAAGAAAGGCGGATCTGAGGCTTCTTCATTAAACCCCTCATCTTGTCAAGTTCCCCACTGACCAACTGTGGTGCCACAATTTCACTCAACAAATCAGACTGTATCTGAATGTTGGCCAATCGAACTCGATCACCTAACGTTTGATGAGACCATTTCACCAGCTCTTCTAAGCTCTTCCACTGACTGGACAGAACAACTGCACACCTGAGCTGTTTCTGACTCAACACATCTGCCACAACATTTGCCTTCCCTGGATGATAAGCAATGGTAAAGTCGTAATCCTTCATGTATTCCATCCATCTTCATTGTCATAGGTTCAAGTCTTTCTGTGTCAGAAGGTACTTTAAACTCTTATGGTCAGTGAAGATCTCAAAAGTAGCACCATACAGGTAATGTCGCCAAATCTTCAAGGCATGAATGATAGAAGCCAACTCTAAATCATGTGTCGGGTAATTCACCTCATTCGGCTTGAGTTGTCGGGAAGAATATGCAACCACATGTCGATTCTGCTCCAACACACAACCAAGACCCATTTTGGATGCATCAGTGAAGATCATGAAACCCTCATTGCCTGATGGTAGAGTCAAAACTGGTGCAGTGGTCAACTTTTCTTTCAGTTCTTAAAAACGAGTCTCACAAACATCAGACCACACAAACTTCACATCCTTCTGAGTCAACATAGTCAAGGGCAAGGCAGTCTTTGAGAAATCTGAAATGAAACGCCGATAGTATCCTGCTAACCCCAAGAAGCTTCGGATCTCAAAGGGGTTCTTCGGTGTAGGCCAGTCTTGAACTACTGCCACCTTGGCTGGATCCACGGCGATCGTTCCTCCTGAGATGATATGTCCAAGGAACATGACTCGGTCTATCCAAAACTCACATTTTAAGAATTTCCCATAGAACTTCTACTTTCTCAGGATATCAGGGACTTTACTTAGGTGGTCTCAGTGTTGCTCTAAGTCATTGGAATAAACCAATATGTCATCTATGAACACTATGACAAACGAGTCAAGGAAGAGTTGGAACACACTATTCATAAGGTTCATGAACACACTGGGTGCATTGGACAACCCAAAAGGCATAACCACAAACTCATAATGGCCATATCGTGTTCGAAAAGCTATTTTTGGAATATCCTCACTCTTGACTCTCAACTGGTGGTAACCCGATCTTAAGTCAATTTTGGAAAAGACTCGGGCAGACTTCAGCTGGTTAAACAGGTCATCTATTCTGGGTAAAGGGTATTTGTTCTTAATGGTAGCTTGGTTGATCATCTGATAGTCTACACACATATGGAGCGAGCCATCCTTTTTCTTTACAAAAAAGACTGGAGCTCCCCATGGTGATGTGTTAGGATGGATAAAACCCTTGTCTAGCAATTCCTATAATTGTTTCTTCAACTCGAGCAACTCTGCAGGGGCCATTCTATAAGGTGCACGTGAAATAGGGCTTGTTCCTGGAGCTAGCTCTATGGAAAAATCCACCTCTCTCTCAGGAGGAATCCCAGGTAGATCATCCGGAAAAACATCTGCATAGCTCTTGACTACCTCTATTTCCTCTAAGGGTTGCACCTTGGGTTCAGGCTCGGTAACAACTGCTAGGAAAGCTTGACAACCTTTACTCATCATTCTTTCTGCCTTTAAGGATGACACATACAAGCTGGTGGTGGCATCTTTCCTACCTCTAATGACAAAAGGTGGGTGACCGGGTTCCCTAATGATCACTTTCTTTTCCCTACAGTCGATTTGGGCCCTATAAGTATAAAGCCAATCCATTCCAATGATCACATCAAAATCATTCATGTCAAGAAGGATAAAGTCAGTAGGAAACTCATGATCTCGATATTTCATAGGTATCACCGGAGTTTTCAAAAGAGAGGTAAAGATTCGACCACTCGGGGTTGTAACATCTAAGACATATCCTAAATTCTTGATATCCAAACAAAGCATAGTTGCAAGATTCCTCGAAATGAAAGTATTAGTAGATCCAGAGTCAAATAATGCTTTTACATTATGTCCCATGACTTCAAGCATGCCTACATTATTGTTCACCATACATTAGACCATTACATGCTTAACTTTCAAAACATAAAGAAAAACTCTAAGGGTTATTACCCTCAATCAACCGATTAGCATTAGCTTGAGCTTCCTCATTGTCAATAGCGAACACTCGAGCTTGTCTTCTTTCTCCAGCAGGTGGGGCCACATCTACCGGTGGGGCTGCCACTGGACCTGGTCCTTTTGGCTCTGGTAGAGGATAAGTAGCTTGGAGATGCCCCTCTTGGTGACAATGGAAACAGACTCTCTTCTTGTGGTGGCACTCACCGAAATGCCCTTTCCCACATGAGCGGCATCGCAGTCGATTATTCTCTTGATGGGGTCTCCCTTTTCCTCCTTGTCTTCCCTTGGCTTGATGACGTCCTGGACCCTTCTTATGTTGATTCTTCTGACCTCGGGTTCCCTCAGTGAAACCCAAATACCCCTTGGGTGGAAACTGAGCAGGCATCACAGTTCTTTCCATGTCTAAGGCACTGTTGTAAGCTTCTGCAAAGGTTTTAGGTTTGCTTTCCATCACATGAGGCTTGACGGTAGGGTGAAGATGCTCTATGAAGTGATCCACTCTCCTTTCCTCATCCATCTTGTACCCAAAATGTTACAGGATCCGAAACTTGCGCCCAAAGTCTGCCACAGAGGAATTTCCCTGAGTCATGTTAGTGAATTCCCTTTCCTTTTCTTTCTTAGCTGCAACCGGGACGAATCTGGAAGAGAAGATAGTCTTGAAATCAGCCCATGCCATTAGTTCCTCAGTCAGATCTCGGCCTATGATGTAAGTCTCCCACAATATCTTAGCTGCTCCTTCCAGGAGGTGAGCAGCAAAGAGGACCTTCTTGCTCAGTTGTACTTCAAGCATGTGGAAACCATTCTCTATTGCAAGTATCCAGGCTTCTGCTTTATCAACCACCTCAGTCTTATCTTCACCCCATAACTTTTCTATGTTCAGCTTGACAAAGTCTAGGATGGTGGCTCCCACACGTGGACGAACAGGGTATGGTTCACCATTCTCAGCTCTAGCTATGTCTCGAAGGGCCAAAGCATTAATGGCCTCTGTCAACTTCCTCTGTTGCTCTAACCACAAGGTATCAAGGGTATGGATCATCATGGTGGGTTCTGAATCATCGACTAGGTCGTCATCCATCTTGGATTCTTCCTCATACACATGTTGCTCTTCATATCCTTGATCTTCTTCTTGATTCAGGTTACTAAATGGTACCAGGTTAGGGTTAGGGACTTCTTGAGTGACTTCTTCAGGCCTCTTCCTCTTCTTAGAGGATCCACCCTCATGGTTCCTATTCCTCTTTTCAGAAGACTCCTTTCCTTTACGGGGAGGCCAAACACTCCTAGCCGGATTCCCAGAGCCCTCGGGAATAGCAACAGTCTTTGTTCGTGCCATCTTGATAAGCATAACAGACAAACCTTTACTTTATCATTCAAACTAGTTATACTTATGTTCAGTGATATCTCATTACATATCTTTTATTAATTTGATGGAGGATTCTTAAACCCTTAACTTACTTGCCCATACCACATGAGTGTGGAGGAGAGAGAGAATCCTACTCTTAAAGCCTTAATAGAATATGTGATGAGAAGGGATGAATAAGATGAGAGAGTCCTAAAGGTATCTTATTTCAAATCATACCCTAAGACTTTGGCTAGGCAGTCACACGGGTCTGGGAGTTCTCATATTCTGACTAGTGGTGCGGAGAAAAATCTTGCCAGCCCCCGGTCGTGATCCATTTCTAGACACCTCCGTGTTTCGGATACTCCTCTAATAACTCCCTTGGGTTCTATGGAGTTTGTAAAATTTAATAATTACTAATGGTTACATGAAGAACCTAGGCTCTGATACCAAATGTTACGACCTCACCTTTCAGTAACCCCCAATTAAGGGAGACCAAAAGGTTGAAGCCGCACCCATTAATTCTGGATCAAAGGTTCGACATATAACCATAAACAATTATTAAATTCTAATAGACTATACTGAAAAATGGTAATAAAATTTTTCTTTGCATACCTTTGAAAAGTTGGGAATAAACTAACTTCTAACCTCAGCTGAACTATTCTAACTAATTCCTCCTTGTTCTTTAATTCTTGAATTCACAATGTGTCGCTTTACTGTTTGTACCTAAATCGCCGACAAACAAAACGACGATCAACCAAAGCTGGTATGTGGAGGAAGCAGATAATGTTCAACTAGATTAACAATATAATCACTCAATTAATCATTTAACAATCAAGATTACTTTTTAATCCAAACTACTTAATCCATACCTTTCCACAACTCTGTGTTGTCCCTGTAAGGACTTATATGGTACCTCTATAAAGGTGACTTGATGGACCTACCCTCTAGGCAGCCAAAGTCATTCATGACCAGTTGGACCTACGCTCTAGGTAGTCTTATACCAGGTCAGCCATTACGACATAGAGGGGATTAATGATTGAGCTAGTAGGCATATACATTATGTGATAGTCATAGTCACTTTATAATTGCAGTATGAACATCCAAACAGTTTAGTTGCATTCAATGTGATTAAACGTCCGGGAAACCATCGGAAATCCTAAGCGGTTATTCATAAGTAACCACATACCTTTAGTTGCAGATTTCAAGATAGAATCTAATATGTAGAGGAATCCAATCAACAAGCAATGAGGAAGATAAATCCTGAAATAAAAGTACAATTTTCCTTTTATTAATATTTATCCCATTTTCATCACATTACATAGGATTTCAATTCCTATTTTAGGGTTCCTTTGGAAATTAGGGTTTTTACTTCTTCTTTTCTTATTATCATCCTTAATTTATCAAAACTACATAAAAACCCTAATTTCTCATTAAATTTCCTTTATTAAGCATCTGATTATCTTATTCCACAAAGATATGCTTTCTATCTCCCTTTTATTCCAAATTAGGGTTTTCATGTAAAATAACCTTCTTTTAGGTATTATAACTCTAAATTAAGCACTTTTGCATTCAAACAAATAATCATACCACCTTTTTCATTAACAGAGTTAAACTTATCAATCTGACCTATTGATTTACCAAATTACACTTTTAACATTCAATTAGGGTTTCTCGTCAATTTTTAATACACTTTATTAGCAAATTAGGGTACTTTTGCAAAACAGATCAGAACTAGGTTCTCAAATTATTTTTATCGGATTCCTCGTATTTTTCTATGCAATTTTCATATATAAAGTTTTCTCATTAGATAATCCTAGTAATTACTATCAATTTCGCAAGAAAAACCCTTTTTCCTGAATTTCTAACAGAGAGGCGAATTTACCAAAAATCACCGTCTGTTGGATCGGTGCGCCGCTGGATCTCCCTTTGATTTGACGCTCCTCGTCAGTCGGCTCTACTGCGTTCACACTCTCCTTCTCGGTCCGTTGGATCACCTGGAGTCCACGATGGACTCTCGATCTAGCGGCCCGTGACAGAACGCTTAACACAGTCGGGCCTCCTTCCCTCACACCGTCAGATCAGGATCGAACGACAGCCGGGCGTCATCCTCCTTCGACTCCTACAACCAGCGTCGCGGTGGCGCTCTCGCTGGAGAGGATCCAATCGGGTAGGTTAGCGAGCAGCGAGGAACAAAGAGCATCCGGTCGAGATCGTTGCGAGTCGAGGGACCGAGGGGTGCCCTTATATAGGCAGTGGGAGGTCCCTATTAGGGTTCCCAATCCCAGCCGCCACCCCAGTTCTAGCCCAATTGGGCATTTTGCGAGGCTTGCTCAAAACCTGGTAAAACCAGGGTCTAGATTCTTCGCCACGGTCTCCCGAACTCAAAGGGACACAGATCATGAGTGCACATGCACTGTAATAATCAGAAAAACGAGGGGAAAATCCCCTGTGTCGGCGCTACTCTATGAGTCCCTTTGGGACTCTGGACGATGAACCCGATCAGTTGGATTAGAATCCAAAGGTCTCCATTATTCACGTTCCAACAGAAAAAGGAAAAGGATTCCCAATTATACAATGAAAATTCTATTTTGATGATAACTTGAAAATTTAATAACTCTCAATCCTTAACTCCGTTTTATCTCAAATTTTGAGGAAAACTCATTTGTACCTTTATCTTTCCTTGTACAAATATTGGAGTCATTATCCAAAGGAAACGATCCCTTTACTTCAGTTTCAAGTTATTTCTTATTTAATTGTATTTTCCACATATTCCTTATTTCCTTTTCCATTATCTAATTATCCTGAGTTCCTTGAACCCCAAGGAACCCTTATAACTCGAAATCTTATTTTGGGAAAATATCTTTTAGCCTTTAAATCATTTCTATTTATTTTCCTCATATATTCCTTTATTAAATGGAATTCCTTTTTCATTTTTTTTGTTTTTCTTTTAATCCTTGAATTGGGCTCAATGGCCACAAAAGCCCAATAAGAACACATATACAAAATCCATTCAAACCAAGTCATCACATCAACCATGGATTTCATTTATCTTTAAAAAGAACATTCACAATTTCATTACATAGTTTGGAAAATTTGAGGTTATAACAACACCTAATCGTAATAAGACAATTAAAATTGTAATACAAAGATTCATTTTGTAAATATAGTGTGAAACTTTTATTCTCCCTTTGATTACAATAAAAATGATATTTATGACAACAGTTTATGTAGTATTACAAAATGAATCTTTCTATCACTTAGTTATCTCATTACAATGTTGTATGTCTCATTAAAAATATGTGCCTTCCTATTACAAAATAGATACATTATATATATATATATATATATATATATGGCCATTCATTCACTATCAATGCGGGTAACTAAGGTTAGTTACCCACATAGATAGTGAATGAATGGCCATATATATATATATATATATGTATATATATGTATATATATATACTTATATATATACAGATATATATGTATATATATGTATATATATAAATATATATATATATATATATATATATATATTGTTGGTATGTATGCCCTGAGAGCCAATCATGGGATGATTGGTGGGATACATTAAGATTGATTTGATAAACATCAAAGGCAAGCTTCCAATTCTTTCTGGTTTAGTCATATGAGATAGTGATAGAACAGATTGAATGTCTAGAGAATGACAGTACTCAATGACGTATGCCTTCAGGTTCATGACCTGAATGATGAGATCATACAGATGCTCAGAGTTTGTACATTCTTATTATGTCCCTAGTCAGATGTCCTTGTGGAAGGTAGATAGACATCAGTGACACACAAGACTAGATTGTGGGTGTTGGTTGATGACAGAATCTCATTAGTCATGATATGGAGATATCAAACCAAACACATAGGTACTTGTTAGAGAACAAGTGTATCGGACAGACCCACCGTGAGTTTGACACATGGAACCATGACATGGTACTCACAGTCAGTTCTCACAGTGATTGTGGTGAATGTGATTCTTTGACTTGAAATCACTACACTCAACACATGTCATTGGGTACACTTTGACATCATCAAACACAGTCTTGAAACATGGGTTGTTATAAAGGTGATGATTGGGTGGCTTTGACACATGAGGCTTTTGAGGGGTGAGTGATTGATATGGGATTTGTCCCTCCTGAGGGAGTTTGATATCCATAGCCACTTGATGAGTAGGATTGAGATAGGCGTGCACGCATGTGGGAATCAGTATATGATATTGATTTCATACATATCTCCTCCAATCTACTCTTGAGATCAAGAAAGTGAATGAACGTTGACAGGATGACAATTCCATGCCTTGACTTCATTCGGGATATCAGTGACAAAGGAATTATACATTCACTGTAACACGATTCACGGATTGTAGGATTGAAAGTTGTTCTCCAACTTTCTATTTCACTTGGGTAGCACTAATGTGTGACTAGGAACCACTCTTTGCTTGTGAAGTCATAAGTGTTATGGACTTTCACTGCCAATGTGAAATGGACCTGCAGGGTCACACACATAGGATTTAATCTGGAAGAGGAGTTTATCTACAAACGATGTTTAAGTTGATTAATAAAGGAGTTTAGTAGTTCAATTAAACACTCAATCAATTGATAGCTCAATAGCATAGTGTTCAAGGTGTTGGACTGATTGATTGGAGTATCAGATTGATTGAAACTGTGATTGACTGATTTTACACAGTCTGCTGCTCCAACTGATCGGCTCATGAGATGAACTGATTGGATCAGGTTGGTGAACCGATTGGCTCAACTGATGAGATGATCGACTCATGTGCAATGAGACGATCGTCTCAATTGTTGAACCGGTCGGCTCACGTGACCAACTGAGATCGTTTGGAAAGTCAGAAGACTATTTTGCAAATACAATTTTTTTCACTTGTACACATTCGATTTGGAGAAGGATTAATATTTAATTAATAGGAAACAAATATGAAAGTCAATTTGAGTTGGATCAAGACCATGAACCGATCGGTTCAGAGCTCTAGCCGATTGGCTCAGAGCCCCAGACGATCGATTCAGGTCCCAAACGATCGGCTCAGGACCTGAAACGATCATTTCAGGGTGTGAACCGATCGGTTCAGCAGGCACAAGTTGCTTATTTTATGAAAAATCTCTAACTCTTCTACTCCTGTTTAATCCTGTATTGCCCGGGGTAGAGAACGATGTCCCATGACCCTCCTATATATATATGGGTATTGGGGGCTTCTCTGGTGAAAAACTCAGAACACCAGTTGCTCTGTAAAGTTGTCATTCTATTTGGTTTTGGTAACCGAGAGAGAGCCTGAGCAAGTGCTACCCGATAAGGGAGGCACAACGAGGGAAAGACAACTGCAGAAAAGCAACTAGTTGCAGGAGAGTGTGTTGGTGACTAGTACGCTGATAGGAGGGTGCGACTCCTTCCGATTCCTTGTGGGACAAGGAGATTGGAGTTCCAGGTGGTCCGTGTGGACTACTTCAGAGGCGGGAGACTTCTGCCGCTCAGAGGACAGCTGTCAATCCCGACAAGTCCTGGTGAGACTAGGAGCTGCACAAACACCGTCCAAGGCCAGAAGTGAAGACCGCGCAAGCCGTGAGGTAACATTGCCGAGCAAGCCTCGAGACAAGGTATGTCTCTACAAACCATCCTTCCTATTGTATAGACGTTGACGCATTTCCTTTGTTCTGGTTTTGGGAGGAGAAATTTTTTTTCCACTGCCTTCTCTGTCTCCCCTAAAACCCAACAGTGGTATCAGAGCCACGTCAACTGCTCTATACTTTAGGATTATCGATATGATCGATTTTGGTTTGTCGCCTTTATTTATTGCATACGATGTGAATAAAATTGGCTTTATGCATGTCCAATCCTAAATCCACAAATCCTAATATACATATATGATATGCAATATGAATGCACTCGATACACGTCGCCCTTAAATGAGTTTTGTGGTGGATGTATAGTGTGGTTATTGCCAATAAACCCTATGTTTGTGTGCTTGGTTGTATGTGGTTGCTTGCATCTCGGTCTGCTCACCGATTCCCTATCTCCTGTTCCTGATGTAACTTGAGATAACTCAAGATTTCTTTCCTACCTTTGCTCCCCCCGAATGTAACTCAAGGTTTCCCTTTTAAATTTAAGTATGATAGATTTTATTTCCTATTATGTCAAAGAACGGCGGACAACCTGACGAAAACTGAGACGATTGGTTCAATGTGTGAACCGATCGGTTGGCATTCCAGACGTCCGGTTTGAGGAGCGAGATGAGTGGGTGGCATCCATGAGGAGAGGCACGACGACCAGGCGAACCGATCAGTTGGAGGAGCCAATCGATTGGCTGGTGGAACCCAGATGCTCGACCAGGGTGAGCAAGTCATTCATGTGATGAGTTGATCAACTCAGACAGAAAAGAAAAGAGTTCATCTTGTACAGGTTACATGTGATGTAGACCTAGATGACCGTGATTCCTCTTGGCTCTAGGAATCACATTAGGTTGGCCATAATCATTGCTTTTATCATTTCACATGTTTTCTGTGGGATATAGCATGTATATGATACATACTATATATTGTGGTGATTGGATATGTATATGTACCTATAAAACTAAATCCCTCATCTAAATATTATGTTTTAGATGCCTTCCAAATGCGACACATGTGAAAAGGTTGATCGGCCAAGTGTGGGCACGCCCTAGCGTGGTGCACCGTCTATCTCGTGGAAGCGTGAAGGATGAATACGTGGGTCTACCCTAGTAGGGTGCATATTCATCATGTTGGCTTTGGGTCAGACTTAACAAGGTGATCTAGATAGGATCTAGCACCTTGAGGCATGGAGGTGATCATGGAAAGGAGTTGCATATGAAATCTTTCAAGAGTTGCATATGATGCAATTGGCAAGAGTTGCCTACCTAGAAGATCTAAGTTGTGGGTGACAGACCTAGCTGGTCCATTACTTAGAGGATTTCAAGATCTTGACCCACTAGAAGATTGTTCGCTGCAATCTTCTGAATTGATGGTGAGGGCTAACAATTTGAACAAAAATAGTGGGAGCGATAATTAATTAAATTCCTAATTATATTGTCAACCTTTCAAATCAATCAAATAAGTCAAAATTGAGTTTTGGACTAAACTTCATATATTTCCTTTTGTAGTACAAATGACAACAAACAACAATCACTTTTCATTGTGATCGGTCCTTGAAAAGGTCGAGTTGAATGGGGCTAACTTCCACGACTTGTTTAGGACATTGAGAATTGTTCTCACTCAAGAGCGAAAGCTCTATGTCCTGGATATTCCAATTCCAGAGGAACCTGCTCCTACCACACCAAAAGCAGAAAGGGATGCTTACAAGAAGCATTTTGATGATGCCATTTATGCAAAGTGCTTGATGTTGTGCTCCGTGAACCACAAGTTGCAGAGACAACATGAAAACATGGGTGTCATTGAGATGATTCAACATCTCAAAAACATGTACAAAGATCAAGCACGACAAGAGAGATATGATGTCTCCAGGGTGTTGTTCAAGTGTGTCATGACAGAAGGAGATCCAGTTAGTCCTCACACACTCAAAATGATTGGGTATGTGGAGAACCTGATGAGACTGGGATTTCCCCTGAGACAAGAGTTGGCTACTAACGTGATACTGCAATCGTTGCCAGAATCTTACAGTCAGTTTGTGATGAACTACAACATGAACAACGTTGACAAGCCACTGACAGAGTTGTTGGGCATGTTGAGGACGACTGAGACACAGATGAAGAAGAACAAGCCTAAGTTTGTGATGATGATCAACAGCAAGAAAGGCAAGTCCAAGCGCAAGGGCAAGGGAAAAGCTAAGAAGGGTTCTGATGCTAGCCAGCATCCCAAGGCATCTTTAGCTCTCAAAGCCAAGGGAGGTGTGACCAAGAGAGGCAATTGCCACCATTGTCAAAAGCCAAGACATTGGAAAAGGAATTGTCCACTCTATCTAGAAGAACAAAAGAAGAAGGAGGCGACAGACGTCTCCACCTGAAGGTGTCATGAAATAAACTTGTAACATTTTTGAGGTATATGATACCAAGATATAAAATGTAAAGCACTCAATAAATGGGGAAAGTGTTGCCGCCATAGATAGGAGTACTTTAGTTTATTTTCACCCTTAAAGGCATGTAATAGAGTTATGAACTGCTATTTCATATTTGCCAATAGATAGAAACACATTATTTTTGCATATTGTATAACAATGATAGAAATTAATAATGTTGATGTTTCAATTTCAAAGATATGATCTTTATGGCAATGTCTTGTTTATCTTGTGGTACTTGGTATGAATAAGATAAAATGATACCTAAAAGTTATTGATAACTCAAACAATCAAATTAGAATTATCATGAGAAATTCATTTCTAGTTTCCATATGATGGATAAATCTAGACCCTTTTGGTTAGAGAACCAGTAAGAGACATGCATCTCTTAGACATGATTAATCAATCTTCACTAAGGTAGTGGGAGAATGATTATCCTATTAGGTATTATGCATGAGATGTATTTACGTACCTATTGGAGAAAATGCTAATACTTCAAACGGTGCTTATAGAAATACCAATATGAATATCTTGAAGTGTTCAAGAATATCATAGATGAAGTACGGATTTGGTAAAGTGTTAATTCTTGATGAGGTCAATGAATGAAATACTTAGACCAAAGGCTTGAGAACCTTGTGAGTGATTATGATAGTGTATCATAGTGAGCTCATGATTAAGGCATGGTGATGTCTAAATCAACAACGAGTCATACTCTAAGGAGTTAGAGGATGATTATAAAATAACTAAATTCTTCTTAAATAAAGAATACCCCACACTAATAAAGGACATTAAGAATCACAAGGAGTTGTGAGTTCTTATATCCTTGACAGAGACACCTCAATTATCTATGTGATGAGTTGGTCATGTGATGAGTCAACTATCTAGATGAATATAAGGAACCAAATTTTGAGTTATGGTTTATGACCATTACATCCTAAATGACTTCCATGTGAACCATAAGGTATGACCTTGATGGTAGCACTCATTGGGATGAAATCCATAAGTGCAAATGAGTCTTAAGTGTTAAGACACATGGATAACATTTTGAGAAGGATGATGCTTGTTGATTGCAACTTAATTACTAAGAGATTTGTCATACAGATACTAAAACCTCATTCCTATGAGGAATAAAACAAGGATGTGTACGTGACACAACCTATAAGGTTTATGAATCCATTAATGTAAATAAAGTGTATAAGTTACAATGAACTAATCAATGTGATTGATTAAGTACAAGAAACTCAGAACTGGATCTATACTTTGATGATATGGTCGAAGGGTTTGACTGATATGTCAAAAATAAAGAAGGGATCTGTGATTTAGTGGGAGCGTATTCACATTCCACATGTTGATGTGAAATGGAGATGATCTATAATGGAAATCCAAAGTGGAAATTATCTTTAAGGAAGATAGAGATGTTTCCTATGTGATAGGAATAGAGATCTATAGAGATAGTTCTCGAAAACCACCCGAAAAGAGAGAGCATACATTGGCAATCTATACTGAATGGTTCAGTGTGCATAGATTCAGTGGGAGAAAACTTGTCCATGTTACATGGAGTTGGTATCCCAAGGCCAAGTGTCCAATTCTTATGAAGAATGGGAACACTAAGAATAGATATGGATCTATCATGTATGTAATCACACCATTATCTTGCATGAATGGATATGGAAAGAATAAAATGCATTCATCATCTTATATGTAGGACATGACAATATGATGTGCTCATCCTGATAACTCGTATGTGGGACATGACGAGTGGATGTCTGTAACATCCCAGGATTTGAGGCCTCGGATAAGTTAATCTTAAAAGGAATGATTGGACTACCCATATCACCAAGGTGCACCTCCTTTTCCGGGAGCCCATCACTAAAGAACTCCATAGTTAAGCGTGCTCGGCTTGGAGTAGTACTAGGATGGGTGACCAGTCGGGAAGTTGATCCTGGCTTGCGCGTCAGTGTGGACAAAGTGCGCAGTTAAGGCTAGTGGTGGTTTGTGGGGCCAGTCGTCATTTCTGAAACTCTACTAGAGCCTTGGGCAGTGGGCCCAGGCATTACAAATGGTATCAGAGCCATAACCCCTCTAGTAGGTGGGGCCCACATGGGCATGTGGCATGCCAGTCTTGAGCCGTGCGGTCCAGGCAAGTTGGAAAGGGCTATCCGTAGAGACGAGATGGAGCCGCCCTTGCGTTGGTAGCCGTGGACGAGAGCTGGGTGTCCATGGGCCATTGTGGGTCTGCACTGAAATGGGGTCAGATTATGAGGCCATATAGTTGAGCCTTGACGAGGATGTCAAGAGTCTAAGTGGGGGAGATTGTAACATCCTAGGATTTGAGGCCTCGGATAAGTTAATCTTAAAAGGAATGATTGGACTACCCATATCACCAAGGTGCACCTCCTTTTCCGGGAGCCCATCACTAAAGAACTCCATAGTTAAGCGTGCTCGGCTTGGAGTAGTACTAGGATGGGTGACCAGTCGGGAAGTTGATCCTGGCTTGCGCGTCAGTGTGGACAAAGTGCGCAGTTAAGGCTAGTGGTGGTTTGTGGGGCCAGCCGTCATTTCTGAAACTCTAATAGAGCCTTGGGCAGTGGGCCCAGGCGTTACAATGTCTGTCTGGTTCCAGTAAGGGTTACTGGAATACCATAAAAACTTGATAAGTACTAGTTCTATGGAAATAAGGAAGGGTTCACTATAAAGAGTTACACAGATGTGAACTTCTGAAAAGGATAGAAAATTACAACGAAGAGATGAGAGACATGCAGTTAATACCGACTTTAGCAAGGTGTTGTCATAACTCACTATGTTAGCACTAGAGCACAATAACATGTGGGACATGTTTGAAGATCACTATGAATATGATTCAAGGGTGATTGGCTCACAGTGCAAGTGGGAGTTTGTTGGTATGTATGCCCTGAGAGCCAATCATGGGATGATTGGTGGTATACATTAAGATTGATTTGATAAACATCAAAGGTAAGCTTCCAAGTCTTTCTGGTTCAGTCATATGAGATAGTAATAGAACATATTAATGCCTCGAGAATGAAAGTACTCAATGACATATGCCTTCAGGTCCAGGACCTGAATGATGAGATCATACGGATGCTAAGAGTTTGTACATTCTTATTATGTCCCTAGTCGGATGTGATTGTGGAAGGTAGATAGACAACAATGACACACATGACTAGATTGTGGTGTTGGTTGATGACAAAATCTCATTAGTCATGATATGGAGATATCAAACCAAACACATAGGTACTTGTTAGAGAACAAGTGTACCAGACAGACCCACCGTGAGTTTGACACATGGAACCATGACATGGTAGTCACAGTCAATTCTCACAGTGATGGTGGTGAATGTGATTCTTTGACCTGAAATAACTACACTCAACACATGTCATTGGGTACACTTTGACATCATCAAGCGCAGTCCTGAAACATGGGTTGTTATAAAGGTGATGCTTGGGTGGCTTTGACACATGGGGCTTTTGAGGGGTGAGTGATAGATATGGGATTTATCCCTCCTGAGGGAGTTTGATATCCATGGCCACTTGATAAGTAGGATTGAGATAGGTTTGCACACATGTGTGAATCAGTATGTGATATTGATTTCATACATATCTCCTCCAATCTACTATGAGATCAAGAAAGTGAATGAACGTTGACATGATGACTGTTCCATGCCTTGAGTTCATTCGGGATATCAGTGACAAAGGAATTATACATTCTCTATAACAGCATTCACGGATTGTAGGATTGAAAGTTGTTCTCCAACTTTCTATTTCACTTGGGTAGCACTGATGTGTGACTAGGCACCACTCTTTGCTTGTGAAGTCATAAGTGTTATGGACTTTCACTACCAACATGAAATGGACCTACAGGGTCACACACATAGGATTTAATCTGGAAGAGGAGTTTATCCACAAATGATGTTTAAGTTGATTACTAAAGGACTTTAGTAGTTCAATTAAACACTCAATCAATTGATAGCTCAATATCATAGTGTTCAAGGTGTTGGACTGATTGATTGGAGTATCATATTGATTGAAACTGCGATTGACTGATTTTGCAAAGTCTGCTACCCCAACTGATTGGCTCATGAGATGAACTGATCGGCTCAGGTTGGTGAACCGATCAGCTCAACTGATGAGACGATCAGCTCATGTGTAATGAGACGATCGACTCAATTGTTGATCTGGTCGGCTCATGTGACCAACCGAGATCGTTTGGAAAGTCAGAAGACTATTTTGCAAATAAAATTTGTTTCACTTGTACAAATTCAATTTGGACAAGGATTAATATTTGATTAATCAGAAACAAATATGAAAGTTAATTTGAGTTAGATTAGGACCACGAACCGATCGGTTCGGAGCTCCAGCCGATCGGCTCAGAGCCCCAGGCGATCGACTCAGGTCCCAAATGATCGGCTCATGACCTAAAATGATCATTTTAGGGTGTGAACCGATGGGTTCAGCTGGCGCAAGTTGCTTGTTTTGTGGAAAATCTCGAACCCTTCTACTCCTGTTTAATCTCGCATTGCCTGGGGTAGAGAACCCTGTCCCATGACCCTCCTACATATAGGGGTATTGGGGGATTCTCTGGTGAACAACTCAGAACACCAGTTTCTCTGTAAAGTTTTCGTTCTCTCCTCACCGCCGACACTGCCTCCTGGTCACCGCCGACACTGCCTCCTGGTCACCCGGCCGCTCCTCTCCTCACCGTCACTGCTCTCTCCTCGCCGGCACTCTGCTCCTGGTCGCCCGCTCACCTAGTACCCTTCTTCTTCCTCTTCCTGCTTAGATAATAGGGTTTCTCTGGCTTTCTCCTTGCTCCTACTCCTGGCCCCTACCCCTCATCCTGCTTCTTCCTCCTCTTCTCATTTTTAATTGAGTTGTACATGCATCAAAATCGTTCCTACTTCATATAAGCTCTGTATGTATGTACTGCTGCACCCATTTACATCTTTATGTATGAACTGCTACACCTACATTACATATTTATCATTTGTACATACATTGCTGCTCTACTATGAACTCAACCACTAATATTTACTGATACATTATACTTGTACCTATACATACATTCATACCTTAGTTTTTCTTGTATTGTTATGCGTTCAACTAATGTATTATCTATGTAGATGTACTTTGTAGTTTGCAATACATATAACGGTATAATGTACATATCATGTACTGCCTACGACTGTATAATGCATATTCTATAATATGTTTCAAGAAGTAATTGATCATCTACTGTTGCCCGCTGTCTCCCTGCCCATCGCCTGCTCACCTGCCTGCTTGCCTACCTACTCGCCTACCCTCCGTCTCACCCTCTCTCCCTGCCGACACCCGACTGGGCTCAAACAGAGGTAAACATCCCCCAAAACCCTGATTAAAAGCACTCTTTCCTGGTCCCCTCAGTAACTAATGTTTCCTTGAGATGAGTGTTAATTGATCTAGCTTGCTTACATTCTTTGTAATGCCATCTTTTATGTGTTATGACCCACTAGTCACCTTTAGAGTATTAAAATGATGCAACTTGTACACTTGTTAAATTTGAATTTTTAAATCCTATGAAGTGATATCACCCCACAAAATCAATAGTCACTATTATGTCTTTTACACTCTAGAATCAATATCTAATACTCTTATGCCCATTCTAATGGATTATTATGACCTATGATGACCTAACATGAAACCATGCTCTTAATGATATGATTTTGTTGGCCTAGAAACCTGTCCAAGATTTACTCATTAGGAGTAAATCTTGGATTGTCCCCGGTTTGGGACTATTCTTGAACACCTAATCTCACTTAGGATGTAAGTGTATAATGTGTATTGGGTTTTTGAGAAAATTTCGGCAGCATTTCCCCGTTTGTTCTCTAAGTACATATGTACTTAGAGAACAGTGGGGAAATGTTTCCGAAATTTTCTCGAAAACCCAATACACATTATACACTTACTAGTTAGATTAGGTGTTCAAGGATGGGATAGGTGGTACAAATTTATTATATATAAGAATGACATCACATGTATTTGTTAACCGTAGACCCTAATCTTGTCCTAATATATACTTATTTTCTCTTTGATCATATAATGGATAGATCATGGATGTCCATTCACAATCACTGCACCCTATAGTTTATATCTGGTTTTGATCAATTTATTAGATTTGCTGAGGAACATAGGAAAGAACCTGGAGATAGGTTGTACTGTCTATGTAAGCATTGCGGTAACAACTTGAAAGTCAGCACTGGTGACGAAATCAAAAGTCATGTCATGTGCAACGGGATTGTACAAGGCTATACAGAATGGCACTGGCATGGAGAGATTTCAAACTTGAAATTAGTGGATGTCGATAGCTGTGCTTGGGTGGAAGATGAAATTGCCTCTGATGACATAGATGTGAACGAACCAGTTCCAGTAGACATCGTTGATGCGATGCGGGATAGTTGTAGGGTAGAGCACACCGATCCACCTCCTATCTTTACAAACATTGTGCATGATGCTGAGATACCGTTATACACAGGCTGTGCTAAGTTTACGAAGCTTAGCACTGTGTTGAGATTGTATAAGTTGAAAGCTAACAATAGATGCAGCGACAAAAGCTTCACTTCATTGTTGACTTTGTTCAAAGAAATGCTTCTTGAAGGAAACGAGCTGCCAATCTCAACATACCAGGTAAAGAAATTGTTGTGCCCAATGGGAATGGAGGCCAAGAAGATACACCCAAGCCCAAATGATTGTGTATTATTTTAAAAGGACTATGTGGATTTGCAAGATTGTCCAAAATGTGGTGCGTCATGGTATAAATTGACGACTTCGGGGGAGTCCAAAATTGGTTCTCCTGCCAAGGTGATGTGGTATCTACCTATAATATCACTGTTTCAACGCTTGTTTGAAAATCTGAAAGATGCGAAGAATTTGAGGTGGCATGCAGATGTTAAGAAAAATAATGATGGGATCCTACGACATGCACTACTACAGAATAGGCCTTTGGCGTTGGTCGTTTAACACCCTTTGGCGACGGTTTTCAAGTGACGCCTATGTGGGCGCCTCTAAAGGTCAAACTCTTAAGCGTCGATTTTCTAACCGACGCCTATATGACCTATAGGCGTCAGTTATATATAGTTGGCTGACGTCTATAGGGTTGGTGCCACAAAAAAGGGCACCACCTAGGACACTTTCTGCGTCGGTTAACAACTGAACAACCGACGCCATAAGCCCAGATGACACGGAGAAGCACGACCGTGTTTAGTACTATAGGCGTCGGTTGTATACAAATAAGCGACACCTTTTCCACCACGGCCGTGCTTTCCTGCACGGTCGGGTTGTTTGTCATATTAGGCGTCGGTTTTTATCAAATAACCGACGCTATAGGACTTTGATGATGGTGTTTTATAAATAACCGACGCCTATACTTTAATTTTTTTTTATTATCAGTTTGTAGGCCTGCTGTGGTGGGTCAGCAGGATGAGAACCTGCAGTTCAATTTTCTGAACTGCATGTTTACGACATCCATTGATATCAGCCTACAAACAGGCCACAAACCTGCAAAATCAACAAATATTTTTCACACAAGTAGATACATTCAGACATCAATTCAATTCTCACATTCACACATGTAGAAACATTCAAATACATGTATAAACATTCAGAAATATTCATTTACAAAATATCATTCAGGATCGCTATCAGCATCCCAATTATATCTTACAATCGCCACTGCTTGTATGTCTTTTGCCCATTCTTCTCTTACTTCATTTAATGCTTCCATCGTATATGGAGCATGTACATTTTTTAAGCATTTTACCTATAGTGTGGTCGATTTTAAACGCCTGCAAAGAGAATGATTTATATATATAAGTAATAATATAAAAATAAGATTGATATATTTCATACTAACTAATGAGACTATATATAATACCTCATGTATGGTATTAATATCCAATGCGGCATGTCGGATAATCATCTGCATAAATCGCATCACATAGTATGCGCATGCCCAACCGTTGTCTTGTGTAGCCCACTATAAATTGAAACATACAAAATATTAAAAAATACAACTAAGTACAATTCACATAAATAATATATACATTGGAGTCGGGAACTTACTTTTACGTTCTCCCAAATTATTGGCTGGTTCTTTATCCTTGGGACATTTCCTCCAGCATTTTTGAATGCATCTAAACCCCTACATGTTAATGTAACATAGTAAATTGCATAATTAAATAGTAATGTAATTACATATGTTAACGGATATAAAAATGAAATATTTCTCACCAGAATAATGGCATTCTCAATGTGTGTCCAATTTTAGTGTTCAATGTACTTCCCGCAGGATCTAGATAATAAACAGTGAACGTCCCGGGGACAATAACTAGTAACTCCCAATGTCTACTGCTAGAGGTAAAAAAGTTAAAAATTAATAACTCAAAATGCACAATAAAAATGGAATTTTCTTAAGTCCAAATTATAAATAAAGTAAACTTACTTGACATTGAATGGAGCTATTATTATCGTCTTCTTTTGCTGACCAAAAAGTGTAAAAGCATCTATACAATATTGTTGAACACTATCAGGGTCTTTAGCTACCATACTAATCAATGATGGAATAAAAAATCCCACATGATCAAATGCAAATTGTTTCCATTGATCTTCGACTAAGTAGCTGCAAAACATGTATTACGTATGCATTAATATATAAGAAACCAGATCACTGGATCTTACACAAGGTATATGGATGTATAAACAAGATCTCACCTTATCCATGTCTCTATCATTGATGTATTCAACCAAGCATACATAAACAACTCAATAATATCTTTTATAAATAAAGAGCTATCATATGATTGACCTGCATAATCTGCTTCTAAAGAAACAACTATAGGGCAATGTATATTATGTGCCCGTAGCCAACATGCCATTCCCCTACAAGCAGGACCTAACGGGTATTTTAGGTCAGTTGGAACCCAACTTGGTAATGTAGGAAGTGGAGGTGGAGGCCTAGGTGCTCTGGGTGTCTTCTTTTTAACCTGTATATATAATTTTAGATCAGTTGACCTCATATATACACATTAACAATCTAAAGTAATGTAAATTTATCTTACAATTTCAATAGTGTAGACAACATCTGCTTTGGGCCACAATATCACCCCACCTTCTGCCTCACCAAGTGTATCAATATTTGGGTGGGCATATGGAAATGCAGCTTCCCTCCAATCGGGTAATACACATATCGGGCTCACACAAACATAGCCCTACGACATTGGAGTCCCATGAAACGTTGCCCCAGGAAGGGACGGGTAAGCCCGCGCCTCTACAACAACATAGTCTTGCATTCTTAAGCGGCATGGCTTCAATGCCTACAAATTTACGTAAAGAATGTTATACATATATACATATCATCTTGAAAACATATCATCTTGAAAAGACTAGCTACAATGTCATAAACAATACTACTTACAGGAGACGTGCTAGGCGATGGGTCTCCAGGATTACTCGCAGTCTGTGCATCAGGAGAAGAGTGGGTCGTCATAGGCTGATTGGAAGCCTGAGATGCCTACCACCGCACTATTTCTTCCTTGACCTTCTCAGCAACTATATCATTGACCTTCTTAGCAACTATATCCTCGACTCTCTTATTCTCCTATACATGGATAAAAGAAACATTAGCTTCTTATTATTGAATTTCCTTTTGCAGTAACATTATAAAAAAAAGAATAGGTTACCTCTTCTTGAGAAAGTCCCGCTCTGGGTTTGCGCTGGGATGGCCCAATGAATGCTTTGATGCCCACACCAGCGCCTGCACCCCTAACACGTCCAGGATGCTCTGGGTTACCCAGAGCAACTATCAATTCATCCCTTGTGCCCTGAGGGATGAACATGCCTTCTTTCCTCTGCTCGTGCAGCTCCCGCTAATCACCATCAATAGAAATTGGTAAGTTAACACCACAAATAATCAATATTCAAACGATTGCTCTAAGAGTTGTATTTTACCATTTTTGCAGCCGCCTCAGCAGTTACGGGCTTCTTTATTTCACCCTTCTTGTTTTGCCTCCCAGCTATCCAGATATCATGGCGAGGCATGGGTGTGGCAGACTCCTGAGTAGGAGCAGACTCCTGAGTAGCCGCAGACTCTGCCTGTAGTCTTTGGCGAACACTTGCATAGCCTTTTGGACCCATAGTGTGGTCATGAACATTCACTGCACGCCTTGCTTTTTGTGCATCACTGAGGGCCTAGTTAGTATGCACATTAATGATTTGGTTAGTAGCACTAAATGTTAATCTTGAATAGGTGAATACAATGTATATTAATTAAATTGGGAGTGACGCCTAATACCTTGAATTCTTCATATTTTCTTGAAGCAACAAAATTGTTCCAATCTTCTTTGTCCAAGAAGTTCCATTGTTCAAGGGCTGACTTCTTCTTCTTATCACCCTCTTTTATGTATTCTCTGTTCAGATTTGTCCTATAATTCCTAAGCATCTTTCCAGCGAGTTGCATCACACTTTTATGATGCAACTTCTCATCCAATGCAAACAGATTCTGTAAAATAGAAATGTTATTAACTAGTATCCAAAATAGAATTGCAAATAATAGAATTTGTAATCTACAAAATAGAATTGCAAATAATAACTCACGCATAAATCCTTCCAAATCAAGTCTTTTCTCCCCTGAGGAACTTTATGCCAATTATCATACTTAACACCACAATGGCTCCAAGTGGTACACCCAAGATAGTTTACAAAATTATTGTGGTTCACTCCAATTGCATTTCCTCCATTATCAAACTTCACAAGCAATTTGGATCAACTGCCACTTAGCGCTATTAACTTCTTCAACAGAGTGATGCCCCTTTTCTTGTTAAGTGTTTGGTGTTGCGCATCAAGTTGCTCCAGTGCTTCAGTGGGTACATGTGCATCATCAACCTAAAATTTGACAAAAATAAACACACTGAATTAGCCCAATATAGAAATATAGGATATATGACATAACTAGAAGATAATGAATTTTATAGAAATACAGGATATGTTTTTAGAACTTACATTGGTATCCTCGCCATGCTCGTCATAGACAGCATGCTCATCATGGACTTCATGCTCATCATGGACATCATGCTCATCATGGTCAGCCATCTGAAAATGTCATTAAAAAGGCAAACATTTAGCATTTGTATTAACTAGAAAAAAGGCTAACATTTAGCATTTGTATTAACTAGAAAAAGGCTAACATTTAGCATTTGTATAAACATACATGTCTCTAAAATTGTGATCTTTTATCAATTAACAATCCTTCATTGTGATCTCCGCGCACATATAAGTCATCATTGGCTTCAATATTTTGTGGAGTTGGCAACCCAACTGAGAATGGACTGGAGTCATCATACTTATCATAGTACTCTTCTTCATCTATAGGATCTTCAATGAACTATCTTTTACCATGAAGAACAATCGAACATTTATCATTTGCAGGATCATCGATATAGAATATTTGTTTCTCCTGTGATGCCAATATGAATGGTTCACCCTTCTTGCCAATCTTTTCAAAGTTCACCAAAGTGAAACCCAATTCATCCACTATAACTCCTTTGGTGTTATCAACCCAATTACATTTAAAGAGTGGAATTTTGAAATCTATGTAGTCAAACTCCCAAATGTCTTCAATGACACCGTAATATGACATTTTAGCTTCACATGGACTCTTATCCTTTGCACTTGCAAAGTACATAGTCGACGCTTGAAGAGTGACCCCACTATTTTGGACGACACTCTTATCATCTTGGCGCTTTGTGTAATATGTGAATCCATTAATGTCAAACCCTTCATAAGACATAACATTCGGTTTTGGTTTAAAGGCGAGGCATTTGATAGTTTCTGTAATATCATTTGGTGTTTGAGATAGTTGATGTAAGACTTTATCTTCAAACCACTTAGTAAAAGTCTTATTATGCTCTCTAGCAAGCCACATTGAACTTGCTCAAGGATGTTGTCTCTTTATAAAATTGGTATGTTCCTCGATATAAGCACTCACTTCGTCCATATTGTGTAAAATATACAAGTGAGCTTGTTCCAACTGCTCACGGCTGATTACTTTCACCCGTGATCCCAAAATTCCTTTGCCCTCCTCAATATTCTTGTCATTATCAGGAGTGTCATTACCAGTGAGAAAGTCATTGCAAAAATCCATAACCTCTCTCGCCACATAACCTTCAATAATACTCCCTTCAGGCCGATAACGGTTTCGAACATCACCTTTAAAAATGCTCATGTATCGTTCAAAGGGATACATCCAATGCAAGAAAACTGGTCCCAACATTTTTACTTCCCTAGTCAAGTGGACAACAAGGTGTACCATGATATCAAAGAACGAAGGAGGGAAATACATCTCAAGCTGACATAGGGTAACAACCACTTCTCTTTACAAATTATCGAGAGTATCAGGTACAACTTTGCTGCATAGACTGTTGAAAAAGAAACAAAGTCTGGTATTGCAAACCTTACATGCTTCAGCAATATAGATCGAATTGCCACCGGCAATATTTGTTGCATTAGAGTGTGACAATTATGAGATTTAAGACCTATCAACTTTAGATCTTTCATTGATACCAATCTATGGATGTTGGATGAGTAACCATGTGGCACCTTAACATTTACCAAGAATTCACAAAAAGTTTTCTTCTCCTTTCTAGACAATGTGTAACAAGCGGGAGGTAAGTATGTTCTTTTATTACCCATTTCACGTAATTCTGTTAATTCTGACCTTATTCCCATTTCACATAGGTCCAGTCTGGATTTTATCCCATCTTTAGTCTTACCTGGTATATTTGACAGAGTACCAATGATGCTATCACAGACATTTTTCTCAACGTACATTACATCGATACAATGTCTGACTGTCAAAGAACTCCAATAAGGAAGATCCCAAAATATTGACTTCTTCTTGAATGAAGAATTGTCACTCCGTGTGGCCATACTACATTGTGATTTCTTACCAAATTCATTGACAATGTCTTTTACTCTTTCATAAACAACATCCCCTAGTATAGGTTTAGGTGCACTCCGTTCATCATTCCATCCATTGAATGCTTTGCGCTTCCTACGATACAGATGGAATTTTGAAAGAAACCTTCGATGACCAAGATATACAGTCTTGCCGCCATGTTTTAGTCTTATTGAATCAGTGTTTTCTTCACATATAGGACACGCTTTAGCTCCTTTGACACTATATCCAGACAAATTCCCATATGCTGGATAGTCATTAATAGTGCAAAACAACATAGCGTGCAAACGAAATGTCTCTCTTGCTGAAGCATCATAGGTCATCACACCTTCAGCCCAAAGTTTCTTTAAGTCATCAATCAAAGGTTCAAGATAAACATCAATATCATTTCCGGGTTGTTTAGGGCCCGATATCAACAACGACAACATAACGTACTTATTTTTCATACACATCCAGGGAGGAAGATTGTATATAACAAGCATGACTGGCCAAGTGCTATGTTGGCTGCTCAATGTCCCGTACGGATTCATCCCATCTGTATAAAGCCCAAGTCTTAGATTCCTATATTCTTCACCAAATTTGGGGTACAATAAATCAATCTTCTTCCACTGTGGGGAATCAGAGATATGTCGTAGGATCCCATCATTATTTTTCTTAACATCTGCATGCCACCTCAAATTCTTTGCATCTTTCGGATTTGCAAACAAGCGTTGAAACCGTGATATTATAGGTAGATACTACAACACCTTGGCAGGAGAACCAATTTTGGACTCCCCCGAAGTCGTCAATTTATACCGTGACGCACCACATTTTGGACAATCTTTCAAATCCACATAGTCCTTTTGAAATAATACACAATCATTCGGGCATGCGTGTATCTTCTTGGCCTCCATTCCCATTGGGCACAACATTTTCTTTACCTGGTATGTTGAGATTGGCAGCTCGTTTCCCTCAGGAAGCATTTCTTTCAACAAAGTCAACAATGAAGTGAAGCTTTTGTCGCTCCATCTATTGTTAGCTTTCAACTTATACAATCTCAACACAGCGCTAATCTTAATAAACTTAGCACAACCTGTGTATAACGGTATCTCAGCATCATGCACAATGTTTCTAAAGATAGGAGGTGGATCGGTGTGCTCTACCCTACAACTATCCAGCATCGCATCAACGATGTCTGCTGGAACTGGTTCGTTCACATTTACGTCATCGGAGGCAATTTCTTCTTCCACCCAAGCACTGCTATCGACATCTACTGGTTTTGATTTTGAAATCTCTCCATGCCAGAGCCATTATGTATAGCCTTGTACAATCCCGTTGCACATGACATGACTTTTGATTTCCTCACCAGTGTTGACTTTCAAGTTGTTACCGCAATGCCTACATGGACAGTAGAACCTATCTGTAGGTTTTTTCCTATGTTCCTCGGCAAATCTAATAAACTGATCAAGACCAGATATAAACTCTGGGGTGTAACGATTACGAATGGACATCCATGATCTATCCATTCTATGATCAAAGAGAAAACAAGTATATATTAGGAAACAAGTATATATTAGGAAAAGATTAGGGTATACACTTACATCCTAAGTGTATAATGTGATGTCATTCTTATATATAATAAATATGTACCACCTATCCCATCCTTGAACACCTAATCTCACTAGTAAGTGTATAATGTGTATTGGGTTTTCAAGAAAATTTCAGCAGCATTTCCCCACTGTTCTCCAAGTACATATGTACTTAGAGAACAAACGGGGAAATGCTACCGAAATTTTCTCGAAAACCCAATACACATTATACACTTACATCCTAAGTGAGATTAGGTGTTCAAGAACAGTCCCAAACCGGGGACTATCCAAGATTTACTCCTAATGAGTCAATCTTGGATGGGTTTCTAGGCCAACAAACACATTTGATGTCATTCTTATATATAATAAATGTGTACCACCTATCCCATCCTTGAACACCTAATCTCACTAGTAAGTGTATAATGTGTATTGGGTTTTCAAGAAAATTTCGGCAACATTTCCCTGTTGTTCTCTAAGTACATATGTACTTAGAGAACAAACGGGGAAATGCTACCGAAATTTTCTCGAAAACCCAATACACATTATACACTTACATCCTAAGTGAGATTAGCTGTTCAAGAACAGTCCCAAACCAGGGACTATCCAAGATTTACTCCTAATGAGTCAATCTTGGCCGGGTTTCTAGGCCAACAAACACAATAATAGACATCTACAATGAAGCCAGACTCCATACAAACAGTATATAATTTAGTGATTGTTCATTCTAATTTATACCAATGTACAAGTAATATAAAGAACAATGATTGTTCACTTTCGAGGCCAACAAACACATGTGATGTCATTCTTATATATAATAAATGTGTACCACCTATCCCATCCTTGAACACCTAATCTCACTAGTAAGTGTATAATGTGTATTGGGTTTTCAAGAAAATTTCGGTAGCATTTTCCCACTGTTCTCTATGTACATATGTACTTAGAAAACAAACGGGTAAATGCTACCGAAATTTTCTCAAAAACCCAATACACATTATACACTTACATCCTAAGTGAGATTAGGTGTTCAAGAACAGTCCCAAACCGGGGACTATCCAAGATTTACTCCTAATGAGTCAATCTTGGACGGGTTTCTAGGCCAACAAACACAATAATAGATATGTACATGTTAGGGTTTCATCACAATTGATGTTAGGGTTTCATCAATGTTAGGGTTTAATCAAATCAAATTAGGATGCTAGAATGGACAAGTTTAAATCAAATTAGGGTTTAAATCAAATCAAACACGACCGTGGCTGTGTTGGCCTACCACGGCCGTGCTGGGCAGCACGGCCGTGGTAGGCCATTCTTCTCAGTTCTCAGTGAAAGAAGTAGAACACTAACTAGTCTTAGGTTTTGAAGTCAGAGCAGCAAGCAGAGCAGAGCAGCGGGCGGCAAGGAAGAAGACAAGGAAGAAGGTGCTACAGCTAATACCTTGTGAGCAGCAGAGGCAAGGAAGAAGACAACGCCGCAGCAGGGCGTGAGCAGGGAGGAAGGAGCGGGCGGCAGCGGCACAAGGAGGAAGGCGGAGGGCGGCGGCGGTGACGCAGAGCAGCAACAGGGATCGTCGGCTGCGAGTGAGAAGCAGCAGACACCAGGAACCATGCGGTGATTTTGGGAGAGCGGCGACGAGCAGCGCACAGGAGAATCGATGAAATAGGAAGAAAGGGGGAAGATTCAGGTGATCGGGCCTCTATTAAGTTGGTCAACGACATTGGTTATCTATGACAACCGACGCCTATTATCTTCAGCGTCGGTTGATCGTAAAAAACCGACGTCCAATTAGACAATCTTTACCCTAAATTAATTGGCGGGAACTATTATCAGCATCGGTTATCCAAGGATAACCGACACCGACAGTGGAACTTTTTGCACAAAATTTCATTTTACATAGGCGTCGGTGAATCGTTAAACAACCGACGCTGTATGTGACCCATGTTTTTTTCGCTCGAAAATTGGATTTCGCGGGCGCCTTTAGGCGTCGGTTGGTTATACTCAGCCGACGCTGAATACAAAGCGGTACCCGTGTCTGGCTGGTCTTCGAATATAGACATCGGTTTGCATAAATAACCGACGCCTAATATTATAGGTGTCGGTTGTCCTAAATAACCGACACCCAGAAAAGCGACACTTAACGCTATTTCTGTAGTAGTGATGTGTCTGATTCCCCACAGTGGAAGAAGATTGATCCATTGTACCCCAAATTTGGTGAAGAAGATAGGAATCTAAGACCTGGGCTTTGTACAGATGGGATGAATCCGTACGGGACATTGAGCAGCCAACATAGCACTTGGCCAGTCATGCTTGTTATATACAATCTTCCTCCCTGGCTGTGTATGAAAAATAAGTACGTTATGCTGTCATTGTTGATATCGGGCCCTGAACAACTCGGAAATGATATCGATGTTTATCTTGAACCTATGATTGATGACTTAAAGAAACTTTGGGCTGAAGGTGTGATGAACTATGATGCTTCAAGAAGAGAGACATTTTGTTTGCACGCTATGTTGTTTTGCATTATTAATGACTTTCCAGCATACGGGAATTTGTCTGGATATAGTGTCAAAGGAGCTAAAGCGTGTCCTTTATGTGAAGAAACCACTGATTCAATAAGACTAAAACATGGCGGAAAGATTGTATATCTTGGTCATCGAAGGTTCCTTTCAAAATTCCATCCATATCATAGGAAGCGCAAAGCATTCAATGGATGGAATGATGAACGGAGTGCACCTAAACCTATACCAAGGGATGTTATTTATGAAAGAGTAAAAAACATTGTCAATGAATTTGGTAAGAAATCACAATGTAGTATGGCCACATGGAGTGACAATTCTTCATTCAAGAAGAAGTCAATATTTTGGGATCTTCCTTATTGGAGTTCTTTGACAGTCAAGCATTGTATCGATGTAATGCACGTTGAGAAAAATGTCTGTGATAGCATCATTGGTACTCTGTTAAATATACCAGGTAAGACTAAAGTTGGGATAAAATCCAGATTGGACCTACATGAAATGGGAATAAGGTCAGAATTAACAGAATTACGTGAAATGGGTAATAAAAGAACATACTTACCTCCCACTTATTACACGTTGTCTAGAAAGTAGAAGAAAGCTTTTTGTGAATGCTTGGTAAATGTTAAGGTGCCACAAGGTTACTCATCTAACATCCGTAGATTGGTATCAATGAAAGATTTGAAGTTGATAGGTCTTAAATCTCATGATTGTCACACTCTAATGCAACAAATATTGCCTCTGGAAATTCGATCTATATTGCCGAAGCATGTAAGATTTGCAATCACCAGACTTTGTTTCTTTTTCAACAATCTATGTAGCAAAGTTATTGACCCTGATACTCTCGATAATTTGCAAAGAGAAGTGGTTGTTACCCTATGTCAGCTTGAGATGTATTTCCCTCCTTCGTTCTTTGATATCATGGTACATCTTGTTGTCCACTTGACTAGGGAAGTGAAAATGTTGGGACCAGTTTTCTTGCATTGGATGTATCCCTTTGAACGATACATGAGCATTTTTAAAGGTGATGTTCGAAACCGTTATCGGCCTGAAGGGAGTATTATTGAAGGTTATGTGGCGAGAGAGGTTATGGATTTTTGCAATGACTTTCTGAGTGGTAATAACACTCCTGTAAATGACAAGAATATTGAGGAGGGCAAAGGAATTTTGGGATCACGGGTGAAAGTAATTAGCCATGAGCAGTTGGAACAAGGTCACTTGTATATTTTACACAACATGGACGAAGTGAGTGTTTATATCGAGGAACATACCAATTTCATCAAGAGACAACATCCTCGAGCAAGTTCAATGTGGCTTGCTAGAGAGCATAACAATACTTTTACTAAGTGGTTTGAAGATAAAGTCTTAAATCAACTATCTCAAACACCAAATGATATTACGGAAACTATCAAATGCCTCGCCTTTAAACCAAAACCAAATGTTATGTCTTATGAAGGGTTTGAAATTAATGGGTTCACATATTACACAAAGTGCCAAGATGATAAGAGTGTCGTCCAAAACAGTGGCGTCACTCTTCAAGTGTCGACTATGTATTTTGCAAGTGCAAAGGATAAGAGTCCACGTGAAGCTAAAATGTCATATTACGGTGTCATTGAAGACATTTGGGAATTTGACTACATAGATTTCAGAATTCCGCTCTTTAAATGTAATTGGGTTGATAACACCAAAGGAGTTATAGTGGATGAATTGGGTTTCACTTTAGTGAACTTTGAAAAGATTGGCGAGAAGGGTGAACCATTCATATTGGAATCACAGGTGAAACAAATATTCTATATCGATGATCCTGTAAATGATAAATGGTCGGTTGTTCTTCATGGTAAAAGACAGTTAATTGAATATCATATAGATGAAGAAGAGTACTATGATAAATATGATGACTCCAGTCCATTCTCAATTGGGTTGCCAACTCCAAAAAATATTGAATCTAATGATGACTTATATGTGCGCGGAGATCACAATGAAGGATTGTTAATTGATAAAAGATCACAATTTTAGAGGCATGCATGTTTATATTTTTTTATTGAAGCTAAATGCTTGCTTTTTTAATATCAATATCATTTTCTGATTTGATGTTTCATTATCTTCTAGTTAATACAAATGCTAAATGTTGTGGGAGGGTGCTAAGGAACTATAGGACCAATCTCACCCGAGATTACATACGCGATGCTGAGAATAGGTTCTTGATTGATTCCAATTCTAGACATTGATCAGTATTTCACTAACTCTACACTAATACTTTTTGTTTGTATTCTCTTTGAAAAATAAATATAGGAAGAAGGAAGCCACACAGCAATGGAACTACTTGGACCCCAAATACTGGGAGGAGTTTGTTACCTAAAGAAAAACATATGAACTCAAGGTATTAAGCTCCACTCCCAATTTAATTAATATACATTTTTATGTATTCACCTATTCAAGATTAACCTTTATTGTTACTAACCAAATCAATGTGCTAACTAACTAGGATATCAGCGATGCTCAATGACAACTACATGTTACGACCACACAATGGGTCCAAGAGGATATGCAGGCGTTCGCCAAAGACTATAGGCTATGCAGGACGGCCATGACATAGCTATGTAGGATATGCCGGCGTTCGCCAAAGGTTATATAGATATATAGGCAGCACGCCATGAAATAGCAAAAGAAGCCACAATGAAGAGAAGCAGGATACAAATATAATACATAAAGTGCAGCACACACAAGTGTTTCAAATTCATATAACAACATGACAGACTAACACATATATAGTGCATAACAACAGCAGCACCAAATTTACATACAACACTAGCTTAGTACATATATAGTGGGACTAAGGTGACGATCCCACCTGCTAAAACAGGTTACCGACAACTATATGTTACGACTGGAAGGTCGTGATTCAGCAACCGTATGCATTAGCAGGAGGACAAACAGATTTCACCAACAAATGGTGAAATCTATTTGTCCTCCTGCTAATGCATACAGTTGATGAATCATGACCTTCCAGTTGTAACATGTAGTTGTCGGTAACCTATTTTAGCAGGTGGGATCGTCACCTTAGTCCCACTATATATGTACTAAGCCAGTGTTGTATGTAAATTTGGCGTTGCTGTTGTTATGCACTATATATGTGTTAGTCTGTCATGTTGTTATATGAATCTAAAACACTTGTGTGTGCTGCACTTTATGTATTTTGTAAATGAATATTTCTGAATGTTTATACATATCTGAATGTTTATAGATGTATTTGAATGTTTCTACACGTGTGAATGTGAGAATTGAATTGATGTCTGAATGTATCAATGTATCTACTTGTGTGAAAAGTATATTTTATTGATTTTGTAGGTTTGTGGCCTGTTTGTTGGCTGATATCAATGGATGTCGTAAACTTGCAGTTCAGAAAACTGAACTGCTAGTTCTCATCCCGCTGACCAGCCACAGCAGGCCTGCAAACTGATAAGAAAAAAAAATTAAAACATAGACATCGTTTATTTATAGAAAACCATCATCAAAGGCTTACAACGTCGGGTATTGGATAAAAACCGCCGCCTAATGTGACAAACAACCCGACCGTGCAGGAAAGCACGGCCGTGGTGGAAAATGGCGTCGGTTATTCGTACAAAACCGACACCGATAGTACTAAACACGGCCATGCAGGGAAGCACGGCCGTGGCGTCTGGGAATATGGCGTCAGTTTTGATTGGAAAACCGACGCAGAAAGTGTCGTAGATGCCACCCTTTTTGTGGCATGAACCCTTTTGGTGTCGACTTACTAAACCTAACCGACACCTATAGTTGCCCTGCTGGCGCGTTTTCAGTGGTGCGAAGTCTTTTGGCATCGGTTGTAAAACCGACGCCGAAGAGTTTGACCTTTAATGGCGCCCACATAGGCGTCGCTGGAGAACCGTCGCTAAAAGAGGTTAAACAACCGAAACTAAAGACGTGTTCAGTAGTAGTGATATCACCTTCATTCCATTAGGACCATGTGCTTTGTTTAGATGCATTTGTTTTATAGCTCCCAAATTTCCACATTTGTAAAGTCCCTCTCAAGAATATTTTTCCTTGAGAATCAGTTTTCCTCTGAACACCTGTTGTAGCCTCCTCAAAATCTTGGGGTGCTAGTATGAAATAATACCTGAAAGAGATCAATGACCACATTTTCAACTGATTTCTCTTCCATCCTCCAACCTCCATCTGTGTCCATTAGACATTCAATGCAGTTTCTTTTTTTGCTAGAAGATTTGGGGTGAAAATAAGTGGTATTTATGCCCCCTCTTTAATTTCCTTGATTCTTGCCCTCACACACCAATATGACTCCTCCTTGTTGTGCCAAAACTATAATTTTTTCTTGTTCTTCACATCTATGCAAATTGCCATGATTTGGTAGTAACTTATAAAGTTTAGGCAACAAATTCTCCACCTCCTTTATCTTATTTTTCATATCCCCAAAGGTATCTTCCTCCATTTTCTTCAATCTAGCACCATAAAAATCTACTTTTCTGGTATAGATGACCCTTTCATTTCATTCCATGCCTTATGAATAGTTTCCTCACATTGAGGCTCTGACACCCACATTGACTAAAATGCAAAAAACTTTCTTTTTCTATGCTTCTTCTTCTCTCCCCTCAACTCAACAGAAACAATGAGAGGAGTATGGTCTGATTCATAAAAAGGTAATTTTTGACTTTACAAGCTCTAAATAAGTTGCACTACTCTATACACACCATTGATTTATCTAGCCTCTCTATCACAAAAGTCAAGAGTGTCCTTCCCTATCTTCACATCTCCCTAGGAAAATCCAGATCCATGAGTTTATAGTCATCAATATCATCTCTAAAGTCTTGCATAAAATGTTCTAGTTTCAGTGGGTCACCTCTCCTTTCATTATTTAAAGTTTTCTCATTAAAATCACCAAAGAAAATAGTAGGAAAATTTGTACCATCCTTTAGTTTTCACGTTATATAAATGGTCTTGTATTTTTTCTATTGATCTGCCCATTTATGAATACTAAATGCTTTCTACTGATTCCCTCCCATGTGTTCCTTGATGGTGCAATTCATGTGGAACTGAGAAAAATTATTGACTTCCACATCTGCATTCTTCCACCACATCCCCAAACCTCCAACTCTGCCTGTACAGGATAGACAAACCCCATTATCAAATCCACACTTCCTCATGACACCTTTTAGAAATCTACCAAACATCATTCTTTCCTTAACAAAAACCAAATCACCAAGATCAAAGAGCATCAACTGTATCACAGCTACCCATGCCCTAACAATTCAAACTTATGATTTTCACTACTCTTCATGAGGTTGGTCCCGACCAACCACCACTACTTGAGAAATTGTTCCCTCTTCCAGAAGACCATAGACATTATCTCCAAGAAAAAAAAATTGGAGCTCTCCACTCACACCTCCTTCATCCATCTCCATAGCTATAACATCCTCCTATCTATCTCTCTTTCTAATGATCTCATCCTAGATGACTTTTGAATCATTGGTACCTAGTTTGGAAGCCCAAATCATCTCCCTAAAATGAGAGGAATTCTTTTCTTTTTCTTCACCAATTCTAACTCATTGGCCTTCTTCTCCCCTCCACCCCAACCTTCTTTTCTCAATCCTTGGTACTTATACTCCCTATGCCTCTTGAGAACTAGTAGATTCCTACTTCTCCCTTCCATACCCCTCCTCCCCTCTACTACTATCCTCTACCTCCTTCAAGAACCCCCTTTGGTCATGACTTCCTCTCTTCCCAGAACCATATCTCCATAGTTAAATCCATAGTCTTCTCCCTCAGATCAAGTAACTCCACCATAGCATGATGAATCACACCTTCCACTGGACTTTTACTGGATGCACTAAGATAACCTCCCCCACCTCTTTCCTCATCACCGCCATTATACATATGTGAAGCAACATGGCTCATTTGTAAAGATATCATCCTCCCACCATCCCAAGTACTCCCTCCTTCTGAATCTGCCCATCCCCTACACTACCATGCTAGTTTTCACCGCAACTCCCTTTTCCTAGAAACATTTGTAATGCTTTGTCTTTGATCAACACCTTGATTCTATACCCTATTGTCGTAAGTGATTATAAGGTATGTGGTGGGTTTACCACCCCCTTTTCTTTCGTCATGGTTGAATCTTCATATCTTACATATGTCTGCTTGTTGTGAAAAATGAGTGATCGACCAATGCCTTCCCCATAGATCACTTCTTACACAAAGATCCTCTTCTTCCCAGGCGAGGCTCTCAACCAGACTCCCCACTATTTATCCTCTTCCTCATCATCCTTGCATAGTTGAAACTCCTAGTTGACAAGTCCCAAACAACCACAAAAGAAATAGAAAACTGGCAATAGTTCATACTCAATGTCAACATCCAACACTTTTTTCCCATTCTTAACTTTGAAGCGCAGTAGCCACTTCAGTGGTTTAGAGACATCATGTTACAACCCCAATTTTTGGGTTCTTTTGGTGAGAAATGTAATTTCTCATATTAAAGATATTTGAACGAATAATGATATAATTTTTTTTTTGAATAAATGAATTTCGTTTACAATAGCCTTGATGATTGTGTTGTGGGCTTTATTGGTTATTGGGCCTAATAATAAGGAAATTCAATTAATAAATGAATAATTGAATAAATGGAGAAAAGAATGAGGTAGAAACCTCTAGAAGGAAAAAGAATATAATCCAAAGGTGGATTTCGTGCCTCATGGGTTCCTTGGGTTCCAAGGAGTCCAAAGTTGCAAATAAAAGGCAGTAAGAAAAGAAAAGATTAATTACGTATTTCTTTATTAAGAAAGAAATTGAAAATAATGGTAAAATGTGGAAAACAAGTGGAAAGAGGTGTAATTAAGTTATCCCTGATGGATTTTCGTATCCAAAGGATTCCTAATGTTAAAAGGAATGCCAAGGAGGAAAATAAAAGATAAATAAAGAGAAATACTTAAAAGGAGATATTTTAATAGGAAATAAACAAGATAATGAGAAATAATGGACATAGATGCATCTAGAAGGATAATGAGTATCCTTAAAAAGGAATTTCGAAAATACTAGAATTTCTTGGGATCTAAGGAGTCCCAAGGGAAGAGAGGAAAGATAAAATATATATTTTAATGCATGAAATATGCCTTGTAAGTCTTTGATTTGCTTATGAACAAAAAGGGGTTTTCCTTTCTCTTTTTGGACTCAAACTTTGTTCAATGGTAGATTAACTCTTTATAGACTTCCTTTAAAATTTGAGAAGAAAGGATGACCCATAAAGCAATGAGAATTTCTTTGATAAGATTAAACCTTGTAAAATCCCACAAATTGGGGAAGAATGAGGAGGTGGATATTTATATATATATAAATATATATATATATTGAAATAGATGGAAAGGAATTAATACTATTCTTCCACAACCGTGAATGCCCTAGGATAAGTTTCCTTCTTTATCGCGAGGGAAAGAAGACTTATGGTACAAGAAAAGAAAAGGCTTTTAGCAAGTGTGTACATACACATGTATATTTAACCAAGGGGAAAAAGAACGATGAGATGAAGTTATAATGGTTTTCCAGAATGTGCTAGAGCAACCGATGGTTTCCATGAGAGTATATATATATATAAATCTGAGAGCAGGCTCTTTCACTAGATACTCTTGTCCCTCCATCCCCATCGCTCTCTTTCTACATACCCTAGGGTTCATGGGAAACCATGAAAGAGATCATGGAAGGTCTCGTTTCCATCAGGGATCAGACTGTCCATTGTGTAGCTACGATATCCTACGAAGAGAAGTAAGGAGCAGGCATCGACGATCATCTCGGCAGCAGTACCATGCTCCGTGGGAGGAAGCAAGGATGAGGGAGTTCTTCCCTGCTTTCTTGTTCGCTGCACTTAAGCACGAGGAACTTAGTCCACCTGACCTAGTCGCTACTACGTGCAGCAACACAAAGCTTACCACCCGTAGGTATGAAGCCTCCTCCTCGCAGTTTAGTTCCATGTTGTAGAAACTTAGGGCTGTAGCCACTAGTTGGTCCGTGACCACCGCTAGTCACAGCTTGGTCTGTCTAGGGCCGACGAGGGCCAGTAGGGCCGCCCCGTCTCCACCCACCTTGAAACCTAGGAGCCACTGGGGAGGGTGTAAGGAGAGTGAAATCACCCCTTTACTAAAATATGGTAAACAAAACACCATTGGAAAGCAGCAAAATAAAAAAAATAACTGACTGTATTCAATTTCATAAAAGGTTTTACAAAATACATCAAATTCTTCCATTAGGGTTTACATCAAGACACACAATCAGGATCTAGATAGAGGGAAGTCTAGACTACTACAATCTTGTCTCCAAGAAACATCTCCATCAACTTAGTCCAAGCCAAAAGCTATCTACTCCTTATCTTGTTCATCACCTTGCTCATCACCAGGGTGGTTGGGAAACACCCAGCAAAAGGGAGAGTAAAACAAGGTATGCGTCAAATGATGAATAAGTACAAGAGAAAAGGAAATCATATGAAACATAAATATATTGAATCATCATAAGATTAGAGGGCCAAGAGAATGAGGAACATAACAAAATAGATTCTTACCATTACAGAACATATAAGAAGTAGCATGCATGATATTAATTGGACTACATTAACTAAGTAGGGTTGAGGTGCCTACCGGACCTCAACCTATAGGTGAGGGGAGAATTCATACATTCCCAGTCACCTATAAATTTTTATAGGGGAGGAATAACACATTCCCCAAGGGGAGAATAAGACGTTCCCCAGGACGATTATTTACATGCCCTCTGGGGTTGGTTGTACATAAGTACCACTACTATAGTTAAATAGCCAAACGAACCATCATGCTCAAGAAATAGTAAAGTGGCAAGATAAATCATCATAAAATTACAACTTGGTAGTGGGGTTCCAAGACCTAAGAATAATGTTCTAAAACTGATTTATGAGGCAAGTATAGCAAAAGATTCAAGAGTATATGAAATAGGGTTTAATAAAGCCTCATTATAGAAAAATAGGTTAAGGCATAATTATTCCCAACTTAAGGTGTAAATGCACATGCATAAAGAGGGATTGCACATACATAGCCCATACATAAATAGGGAATTTCACATACATAGCACATACATAAATAGGGAATTTCACATACATAGCACATACATAAATAGAGATTTCATATACATAAAGAAGGATTACACAAACATAGCACATACATAAATATGGTTTGCACATACCTCTTACTTAGAGTCCTATAAACCTCTTTTCCAAACCTTTAGTTGAAATCAAGGTCCACTTGTCCTATTTCCACTTTCATATTCATGTATTAGAATAACATATATACATTAAAGAGTTGAACCCTAATATATGAAATTTTTACACAAAACCTCGATTCAGACCTCAAAAATATCACCACTAACTTAGTTAGGTTTTTCTGATTAAGAAAACATATAATTTTGCATATATTGGAGTTATGAAGGTTAAAGTGTATTTTTGGTGATTTTTAGGTATTTAATTCATTTTCTAAAAACTCTTTTCGACAAAACTGAAAACCAATGCTTGGAAATATTTTTATTAAAAATAACATGTTTTTATGAGTTCAGAACATATTTTACTTTAATTTTTGGACAAACGAATCAAAAGTTATGAATTATTGAAAATTGACCAATTAGAAATCGACACATCGTCAATTTTTAACATAAGATCATTTGTTTTAAGCATGTAATAAGAAATATATGGGAAGGGGGTCATGAAGATCATACCTAGGTAAGATAATAAGGTCCAAACATCAATAATCCCGAGATTATAAGGTCTGGTTGCTCCATGCCTAGCTCCTTTCTTGAACAAAGATCTCCTTCTCAACTTAGAGGTGATAAACCCTAGAAAAAGAGCATGGAGATGAGATGTTTTGGGGTTCTTAGTGGAGTTTTATCATGGAAGGTCATGATTCCGACCTGGAGGAAGGTGTGAGAAATACTATCAATATGAAAATAGGGAAGGGAAGGAGGATTCTTACTAGTTTTGGTTAAAATCACCAAGGAGGAGCTTAAGAAATCCTAATAGAGCAATTTGGATACCATATGAGCCTTCTTCACCAAGGTAGGCTCCCTCTATTACCTTGGGTCAGCAACTTCGTGGCCAAATACAAAAGGAAATATTCTCTAAGCTAGAGGAAAGAAAAGGAGACCAAGAGTTTCGAATTTGTGAGTTGGGAAAGGGGTATGTATGGCTATATATAGAAAAAGTTCAAGCATGAGGTGTTTTATGGGACTTTCCATGTGTCTTTAGCTTAGGGCTTCATGGCCTTGCAAGTGGACACCTCATGGGGGCTCTAAAATATCTAAGGTAGGTTTTTGGACCCTTCTAGGCCATCCAAACCGACCTCCATCAAATAAATAACCCTATTGGTCGATGGCTTCTAAAGATAAGCACACTTATAAAGAGGAAAACCCTAAAATGCTCTTGGAAAGCAATACCATCAAACCAAGGTGTAACTAGGTTCTACAATTGTTTAAAATCTCGTTAATGGTAAGGTAATATCTAAGGATTAAAATTCAGGTGATAATTTTCAAAGAAAACCTCCCAATTGGGTAAATTGCATAAAAGTCCAGAATGTACCTAAAATTGCATAACTTGCACAAACAACATTCAAATCGAACCAAATTTGAAACGTTGGATCATTTTATGTTTTCAAATCATATCAAAAAGTTGGATTAAGGTTTATAGCCTTAATTTTGGTAATTAATCTTGTTTAATACATTAATTAAGGTTTAGGGCCTTGCACTTCTAGCAAAAATTAATATACCATTGTTCTACTAAAGTGGTAATTTTACATTTTAGATCCTTAAATAAGATTTCACAGAGGTATTTGTTCATAAACCCTTCCATTGGTATAACTAGTAAATAAATGTTCACTAAACCACTATAAATTCCACTAATCAAATAGAAAGGCCAATAGGGATGGAAATGAAAGGAAAAGATGGTAAAGTGGGTCAAAAGACAAAATTTCAGAATTCAGTATGTTACAACACTCCACCCCTTAAAGAGGATTTCGTCCCGGAAATTACAAGAAAGAAGGGAAGGGTGAGTATGCAACATCTCATCACAAAACTTCAGGTTATTTCTCCAACCTTAACTTCCACCAAACAACTCATCAACATATACTCCACAAGCTTCTCGACATAGGTTAGGTTCTCAAGGCTAACCTAGGTTTCATTATTTAGATATTCTTTTTAGGAGATTTAACATTATTTACATTTTTGGCTCATTAACATTATATTCATTATGATATTACATTATCACCATTATTTTAATTATGTCATGTCATAATCACTTTATTACCAATGAAATTATATTTCATTATCATCCATGAAACATCGTATATACATATTTCTCATTTATCTTACTAAGAATTTTAGCAAAATTATGGGTTACTCATTTCCCTCAATATACTTTACCATTATCCTTAATATTTTGAACTTCGACTTCATTATCCTTCTATTTTCACCACATTAAGTTATAATGAATTATTTTACATGAAATATTCAATTCATTAAGTTATAATGAATTATTTTACATGAGCTTAGTCCGCTCAACCTTATCGGCCATTCCTACATATACTATGTAGACAACACAACTACCTTTGCAACTGTGCGATCACATAGACAGTAGTATATGGAAGTTTCTTTGGGGAGGTAGCTACAAAGACCGTCCCATGTCACTCGTTGCTTGGAACAAAGTGACCAGCAAAAAAGAGGACGGAGGGCTTGGAATACACACTATGAGGGAATGGAATTCAGCCCTGCTCTTCAAGAACACTTGGGAACTAGCTACGGACAGAGACACCTCTTGGTGTAGGTTAGTGGAAGATAAATTTAAACATCATACAGAGGGAAAGCACACCAACCTATCCCGTCTAGCTAAATCATCCTTGATGGGCAAGAAGTTCATAGAAGATAACTCCTATAACCAAATTCTGAATGGCAATGATACAAACTTCTGGCATGATAAGTGGTGTTATCAGGAGAGCACGCTAGCCGAACATATGACGCACGATATCCCCATTGAGTTGCAGGATCTGTAGGTGGCGAGCGTTATAACTGATGGAAACAGCTGGGATGAGCCTTTCCTACGAGATTGGCTCACCAATGCTCAAGTGGAGCACATAATACACATGCACCAGCCGTTGAAGCTAGAGGAGAAAGATGTGAAGGTCTGGAATCTATCCCTTAATGGAAAATACTCCGTCAGTTTGTCATACCATAAGCTTAGTGCTGATAGGAATCAAAAGGTTGAGGGCGATTGGGAGAGGATATGGAAAGCTAGGATGGCAGACAAAGTCAAATTCTTCATGTGGTTACTATCCCACGACGCTATCTTAACCAACCACAAGAAGGTCAATAGACATATGTCTTCAAACCCTAGCTGTAGTAGGTGCCATGTGCACGGGGAGACTAGCCTGCACGCTATTTGTGTCTGTGAACACGTTCGCAAAGTGTGGAAGGGAATCTACCAAGACAAACTACCTTTAAATTTCTTCATAACTGATCTTAGGAGCTGGATAAGAAATGGCTTGCGAGGAAAGGAAGTTGAGCAAAGCTGCTTCATGATCGCTTGTTGGTACCTTTGGGCATGTAGACACTTAGAAGTCTTCGACAATAATAAGAAACCAACTGGACATATCATCAAATATATCAGACTAGAAACTGAACTATCAAGGAAAGCATGGAAGAAAGATATGTCGGCCAACGGCGCCAGCTCACAGAAGGATGTACAATGGACACCGCCGCCTATGGATAGTCTGAAGATGAATGTGGATACATCTCTCCTTAGACATACAAGCACTGCAACAATGATAATTAGAGACGTCAATGGAGACTGGGTAGATGGTTATGGCTGGCTTTTCCCTGCTGATACTGCTCTACACGCGGAACTAACCGCAATCGCAGCGGCCATGAACCGAGCTAAATTTTTTTACTGCAGACGCTTGATAATTGAAACTGATTGCAAACAGGCAACCAATATGATCAAGGATGCCTGCATGACAAATCCCAGATTCGGCCACCTACTATATGACATCCAGAAGCTCCTTCAGGAGAATAGAGATTGGCAAATCAGGCATGTCGTGAGGTCATCCAACAAGGCTGCGGATGGCTTAGCCAAATGCCACGTCAGAAACAAAACTGGCCCATTCCAATATGTCAGACCTCCTGAACCTATCAGGGAGTGGTGTTAGAGACAAATGTAATGGTAGTAGTACTACCATATTTCTTTCGCAAAATAATTTGTGTAATGCTAGATCTGTGGTTTGCCTGCATGAGGAGAGCGGGATGAATAGATGATCTCCTGACTTCTTTCAAAAACAAATTATGTCACATCAGTTACATATATTTATATTAAACGTTATCTCATTACCACATTATCTTTATTGCTCACATTAATGTCATCATTAATCATTTTCTAATATTTATTTATATTATTGATTTGCACATTTATGTGAATCGAATCACTTCATATTCATATTGAAGACATTCCATGTATTTTAATGTTCAAGGTGAGACGTATTACAAATTGATTCACATTAAGTGGCTAATCATGTGTGTATTAGATAACAAGGTAACATACCATGCATTTCATATTGACGACTTGATTAATATGTGATTAGATGATTATATATGTCATTTATGTGTATCAAAGTATGTTAACTGATTATGGCACCTAATGTCATTAATGTATCATGAAAGGCATTAAGGATGTATATGTTAAGGTTAGATGATTACAACTTAGGGTTTAGGTTAATATGATCACTATATTTTACTTAGCATGTATTAAGTCCAAGATTAGGTTACAATCATTTCATTAGAGTTTATTGGTTTATGACATGGGCAACACCATGCATATCCATTAGGATTAATATGTGAGTTACTCATATTATGTGCATTAGGTATTCATTAGGGTTTGAACATATAAATTATTTCTCAGATGATCATTATATGTTCATTAATATATAAAGAAGCATGTTAGGCTATAACTATAACTTGTTTGAACCCCACTAAGGTGTCAAGCACAACAACCTCCTAAGTATGGGGTTAGGGTTTCTAAATATAGTGTAGATAGATTTCAAGATGTCATAGGGCTCCATCCCCCTAAAGAAGATTTTGTCCTTGAAATCTAACCACCCAACATCATCAAACTAACTATACTCCACCCCTTAAAGAGTTTGACCTATAAAGCCAAAATACACTAGGGTTAAACAATGAGTCTAACTAAACCATGTACAAGATCCATCACACTTCCACTGTGCACTCTGATAGCTCACTTAACCCCAAACTTCAAAGTCTAGGCTCTAGGGATAAACTATCCAAGCATGTGGCCCCAAGGGACATAAGGAGACTAGTCTTGGTATCCATCCTCAAACAAGTCACCATACACCTAAAACTTAGGGTTCCCAAAGATATACAACATAGATGTCTAAGGTCACTATTGCCTAAAAGCAAACTATTTCGGACAATCCATTTTAGCTTAGGCCAGGTCGGTATCATATGGATCTTTTTTTTTTTGTTAAGCCAGGGGTCGCTTTTATTCATCCCACACCCCTCTTGTGGGCACCATCATCTAGAAATTACAGCTCCTGCTTATAACAGCGCAGATAAAGAGCAATAAAAACTAGAAACATCATAACAACCTAAGCAACGACACTCCGCAAAACAATGTAAGGGACTCTACATTTCTCTAAAGCCACCATACCTCTAACTCTACGTGGTATATTCAGTGTATCTGAAGCAATGAAAGGCTCATTCAACCTGCTGCCCCATTTCCCTAGTTCACGAGGTATCGAGTTGATGACATTGTGAACCAAGGACCCATATATCATAGCAGAATCAAGCTCCTCTCGCAGCTCCCTAACGAACGGTGACGTCTTCCATGGTTCCATCCCATTGTTCCATAAGATGTCATGCACGTACGCCTCATCAATCTCAATACACGAAATGACCAATGCATGGTCTCTCGCTATCTTCAACCCGATAGCACACGCTTGCATATAAGCAAGAATGTAATCCGTACTCCTGAGCCAAGCTCTGAATACAAGGCAGATATTAGCCCTGTGATTTCTAATAACTCCCGCCGCCCACCTTCGAGACACTCTTTGGTTATCTTTATCTCTCCTGATCATGAGGTTGAGCTGGGAGTCCTCGTAAACCAAGCAAGTGGCATGGAGGAAAATATTGCCAGCCCCCAAAACCTGATCCTTTCTAGACACCTTTGCTTCAACTTCATGCCCTAATAGTTGCCTAAAGCCACACCTAAACAACATTAAGTTATGCATATTTCATTTATGAGTATTTTATGGTTTTATTCATCATGATACTAATGTGGAACTATAGGGTCCTAAATCAACCTTTCATCATTCATAGATCAACTATAGGGCAACCATGTCACCTAAAGGAACTATGTAAGGTAGTGATTCTAATTAGGGAGACAAAACTGAAATAGTCAGATTCTGACTACCATGAGCTCTGATATCATGTTGTAAGGAGAGTGAAATAACCCCTTTACTAAAATATGGTAAACAAAACACCATTGGAAAGCAGCAAAATAAAAAAAAAAACTGACTGTATTCAATTTCATAAAAGGTTTTACAAAATACATCAAATTCTTCCATTAGGGTTTACATCAAGACACACAATTAGGATCTAGATAGAGGGAAGTCTAGACTACTACAATCTTGTCTCCAAGCAACATCTCCATCAACTGAGTCCAAGCCAAACGCTATATACTCCTTGTCTTGTTCATCACCTTGCTCATCACCTGGGTGGTTGGGAAACACCCAACAAAAGGGAGAGGAAAATAAGGTATGCGTCAAATAATGAATAAGTACAAGAGAAAAGGAAATCATATGAAACATAAATATATTGAATCATCATAAGATGAGAGGGCCAAGAGAATGAGGCGCATAACAAAATAGATTCTTACCATTACAGAACATATAAGAAGTAGCATGCATGATATTAATTGGACTACATTAACTAAGTAGGGTTGAGGCACCTACCAGACCTCAACCTAGAGGTGAGGGGAGAATGCATACATTCCCAGTCACCTATAAAATTTTATAGGGGAGGAATAACACACTCCCCAAGGGGAGAATAAGACGTTCCCCAGGGCGATTATTTACATGCACTCTGTGGGTGGTTGTACATAAGTACCACTACTATAGTTAAATAGCCAAATAAACCATCTTGCTCAAGAAATAGTAAAGTGGCAAGATAAATCATCATAAAATTACATCTTGGTAGTGGGGTTCCAAGAAACAAGAATAATGTTCTAAAACTTATTTATGAGGCAAGTATAGGAAAAGATTCAATAGTATATGAAATAGGGTTTAATAAAGCCTCATTATAGAAAAATAGGTTAAGGCACAATTATTACCAACTTAAGGTGTAAATGCACATGCATAAAGAGGGATTGCACATACATAGCCCATACATAAATACGGAATTTCACATACATAGCACATACATAAATAGGGAATTTCACATACATAGCACATACATAAATAGAGATTTCACATACATAAAGAAGGATTACACAAACATAGAACATACATAAATATGGTTTGCACATACCTCTTACTTGGAGTCCTATTAACCTCTTTTCCAAACCTTTAGTTGAAATCAAGGTCCACTTGTCCTATTTCCAATTTCATATTCATGTATTAGAATAACATATATACATTAAAGAGTTAAACCCTATTATATGAAATTTTTACACATAACCTCGATTCAGACCTCAAAAATAACACCACTAACTTAGTTAGGTTTTTTTGATTAAGCAAACATATAATTTTGCATATATTGGAATTATGAAGGTTAAAGTGTATTTTTGGTGATTTTTAGGTATTTAATTCATTTTCTAAAAACTCTTTTCGACAAAACTGAAAACCAATACTTGGAAATATTTTTATTAAAAATAACATATTTTTATGAGTTCAGAACATATTTTACTTTAATTTTTGGACAAACGAATCAAAAGTTATGAATTATTGAAAATCAACCAATTAGAAATCGACACATCGTCAATTTTTAACATAAGATCATGAGTTTTAAGCATGTAATAAGAAATATATGGGAACGGGGTTATGAAGATCATACCTAGGGAAGATAATAAGGTCCAAACAGAAATAATCCCTAGCTTATAAGGTCTGGTTGCTCCATGCCTAGCTCCTTTCTTGAACAAAGATCTCCTTCTCAACTTAGAGGTGATAAACCCTAGAAAAAGAGCATGGAGATGAGATGTTTTAGGGTTCTTAGTGGAGTTTTATCATGGAAGGTCATGATTCCGACCTGGAGGAAGGTGTGAGAAATACTATCAATATGAAAATAGGGAAGGGAAGGAGGATTCTTACTAGTTTTGGTTAAAATCACCAAGGAGGAGCTTAAGAAATCCTAATAGAGCAATTTGGATACCATATGAGCCTTCTTCACCAAGGTAGGCTCCCTCTATTACCTTGGGTCAGCAACTTCGTGGCCAAATACAAACGGAACTATTCTCTAAGCTAGAGGAAAGAAAAGGAGACCAAGAGTTTCGGATTTGTGAGTTGGGAAAGGGGTATGTATGGTTATATATAGAAAACGTTCAAGCATGAGGTGTTTTATGGGACTTTCCATGTGTCTTTAGCCTAGGGCTTCATGGCCTTGCAAGTGGACGCCTCATGGGGGCTCTAAAATATCTAAGGTAGGTTTTTGGACCCTTCTAGGCCATCCCAACCGACCTCCATCAAATAAATAACCCTATTGGTCGATGGCTTCTAAAGATAAGCTCACTTATAAAGAGGAAAACCCTAAAATGCCCTTGGAAAACAATACCATCAAACCAAGGTGAAACTAGGTTCTCCAATGGTTTTAAATCTTGTTAATGGTAAGTGAATATCTAAGGATTAAAATTCAGGAGATAATTTGCAAAGAAAACCTCCCAATTGGGTAAATTGCATAAAAGTCCAGAATGTACCTAAAATTGCATAACTTGCACAAACAACATCCAAATTGAACCAAATTTGAAACTTAGGATCATTTTATGTTTTCAGATCATATCAAAAAGTTATATTAAGGTTTATAGCACTTAATTATGGTAATTAAGCTTGTTTAATACATTAATTAAGGTTTAGGACCTTGCACTTCTAGCAAAAATTAATATACCATTGTTCTACTAAAGTGGTGATTTTACATTTTAGATCCGTAAATAAGATTTCACAGAGGTATTTGTACATAAACCCTTCCATTGGTATAATTAGTAAATAAATGTTCACTAAACCACTATAAATTCCACTAATCAAATAGAAAGGCCAATAGGGATGGAAATGAAAGGAAAAGATGGTAAAGTGGGTCAAAAGACAAAATTTCAGAATTCAGTATATTACAGAGGGAGAGCGGGGGAGCCACAAGCGTCGTGACCGATCACAGGGAGCCAACCCTTCCTCTGTCTGGAGGATAGGGATAATAAAACAAAAAGACCAGCGTGCCCCTGGTCAGTACGTGTAACATGTAAGGGCAAGGAGGTATTTTTTTTTTTTTTGAAAAATGAGGTGTCATCTTATTCATTCAGCTCCCGCATGGCTGGGAACATCCATTGGCTACATTTAGTTCCTGCTGGAAAAGTAAAGTTGGTAGGGTTTCTACCATTACAGGGAGAAGGGAGGAGGGAATGACCCACAGGGTCGAGGGGAGGATCAAGATATACTCGATCATCCTGGTAGTTTTTGTGGTGATGCCTGGCTAGACCATCCACCAGATGAATAGTTGCTCTGCCGACCTTCAAGACTTCATTTTCTTCAGTGCTTGCAAGAATTTTGTGTATGTCCGAGATCCAGGGTCGAATTGCAGGTGTGTATCTTCCTCTGTCCTTCACTGCCTTAATTGCTGTGGCGCTGTCTGAGATCAGAGTGATTTTAGGCCATTGGTTCGTCTAAGGGCAAGGAGGTATTTAACCACTAATTGAGTGTCGCCCAGATTTATACATTAGTTGCTGACATGTCAGCGTGGGATTGGCCAGGATGGCTTTAAATGGTAAAAATCCTAGTAATTAGTAGGATTATCATATGAGGATAAATAATATATGAATCTTACTCAGAAAAATGTGAGGAATACAATAAAATTGGTGAGAGAACCTGTTTTTGTTCCTATTTGTAAAAGTGTGCTAATATAATGAAAGGTGCTTATGGATTTGATTAGAAACCCTAATCAAACAATATGGTTAAGTTCATGATACTTAATTGATGAAATTGAGTAAATGTAACTTGTTGAATAGTTAATAATGAACTTGAACATGATTTAGATGCTTTAATGCATAATTTATGGTTTCATGATATGTGTATGATTAAGCACTTAGAAACCCTAAATTAGAGTAAAAGGGGAAAAGATCCTATTTAATTTGAAAAGTGTGAAAATATGTTGTTATATGATGGTTCTAATCTATTTCGAGCCTTAAAGTTCCTAATTATGGATAAAAACTCTAAATGTAGTAATTAGGGTTTTCTCATGAATAAAAGGTAGAATTATGGCAAATCGAGTTCATATGAGATTAGACTATAATGAACTTTGAATTGATGATAAATGCGTATAATGATCTTGTCATGGATTAAAAGGATAAAAATAGTAGCTTTAATGTAAAAGAGGCTTAATGAACTTAATTAATGGTTAATGGTGCCTTTAATCCAAAAATAGGGTTATATGTTGTTAAGATAACCTTAGTATTGAAGAATAGATGAGATCATTAGGGTTTATGAGAATGGTATAAAATTAGGGTTTAGAATAATAAAAGATGAAGTGAAACCCTAATTGCAAAGGAAACCCTAAAATGGATACGGAAACCTTAGGAAGCAATTTCAAGTTGAATAGGAAGAATCATGATAAAGTGTGTAGTAAATAAAGTACATGTGTTTTTCAGGATTCTTGATTGTGTGGTTGAACTACTTGCTTGGATGGATTTCTTGGTTGGAATTGATATTAGCTTGAGAAATTTGTTGAACGTGTATGTGGTTACGCTAATGAATAATCGCTTTAATTTCACGACGATTTCCAAACGTTTTTATCGGTTGCTTGAAAATAACTGCTTGGATGACTTTTATTTCATGCAACTATAAAGTGACTATGATTATCACTATAACTGCATATATAACTGGCTTAGATCTGGGTCCACCTCTGTGGCTTTGCAAAGGCTAAAATGGGTAACCTAGAGTAAGGTCTACGTTATCGTGAGTTAGAAATTGGGCTACCCACGTGTAGTGCCATGAGATTCTTTAGCATGCCATGAGTTAAGGAGTGGGCTACCCACAGGTAGTGCCATGTGACTCGACCCTAGAAATTGGTTCACCTATGGGTGGGACCATGAGGGGTTTAATGGGGATCTACCATAAGGAAGGTAGTATCCAGGTCCACTGTAGGGACAACACAGAGGATAGGGTACTCATGGATCGTGTAGTTATATTTAAAACGTAATCTTGGTAGTTAAATGATTAATTGAATGATTACATTGTTAACATATTTACATGATTATTGTTTCCTCCACATACCAGCTTCGGCTGACCGATGTTTTGTTTGTCGGTGGTTTAGGGACAAAATCCCAAATAGGACAAACAACAAAGCGGCACTTTGTGAATTCACAAATGTAAGAACAAGGAGGTTTTAGTTAGACTAGTTCAACTGTGGATAGAGGTTTAGAAATTCCAACTTTTCAAAGGTATGCAAAATTTTATTTATTACAGCTTTTCAGTATAGATTGTTGAAATTTAATAATTGTTCTTGGTCAAATGCTGAACCTTTGATCTGGAAGTTATGGGTACAGCTTCGACCTCTCGGTCTCCCTTAATTGGGGATTACGGGAAGGTGGGGTCGTAACACATCAAGTTGGATCCTCACCCTCACGGACGCTTTCCATCAACCCGCAGTACCTTGAAATCCCTGCTATTGATGGGGACAACCGACTCTTCAGTTTGTGCTCCCAAAGGCATACCATATAGTGAATACAAAAAGGGATAAACTCAATATCAATCTTTTCTAGTTGCTCGTTTTCCTCCACTTCCTTCAGTAACATAAACTTGTTCTCAACGTTCTATGGGTAACTCTACAAGACTTTCCTTCTATCTTTCCAATGGAGGAATTGTACAACGAAGATGCTATCACCAAGTTGCTTGAATATGACTTCACTAGACAGGGACCATGCCTGGGTGAAAGTTTTTTTCATTACCAAAAGTTGTACTTTTAATCTATCAACAGTCTTCCAACCAACACCAAATCCCTGTGATCCTCACCCTCAATCTCCCTATCCCCCGAAGATCTATAATTCCACCCTCTTCAGTGGATATTCAAAGCCTTTCACATCTATCAACAAAATCCACTTCCATCAGGAGATAACACTAGAGAAGACAACCACTTCTTGGACCATCAAGAGAAAGGAAACTTGAAGGTAGGAAGACGATGCCCACAAACAAACCCTAGTCACAAAAACGACACATATTTGAGCATATATGGGTTAGATTACTGTTTAAACAACTTCTTTCAACTTATACATAATTTTATATCAAAACAACGATGTAGTAAACTATACGTAGTAGGAAAATCCTATGGACATCTGACATTGAATTTCACATTTTTTTAAGATATACCTCCTACAAGGTCATATCAGACCCACCTCAGGAGAGTAATTCCTAAACCAGGTATGCAGTGAAAAGTCACCCAATGTTTTTTATTAAACAATGACATAAGTTGTTGTTGAGTGTGATTTGAAATGCTTGCTTCAGATGGTAAATAACTTTTTTCACTATAGGAGTGATAGACTTAGCTATAGGTACATGAAAAGAATTACCAACCAACATAAGTTTCCATCTTTTTCTCAAAGAACCCCCCCAATATAGGGTCATGTCAGAAACACCATTATAGTAATAATCTTTGGATCTGACACGTGGCGGAAGATAACTCCAATAATTTTTTTTACAAAAGTGGTGATAAATTGAGAAGTACTTGAATAGTTTACTTTGTAGATATATTACTATAAGTATATGAGTCAACATATGTTGGCATTTTCTACTCCCAAGGAACACTTCCCAGATATGGTCACATTGTACTTACACATATGTCATTAACTACATTTGTTGAATGATATAGACAATAGTTATTTAACTTTTCTTTAACAACTATTATTTGACAAAAGTCTAGATTATCCATTGTTGTTTTCTCATTTTTAATATATATTCTTAAATCAAAATTAATCATACATAACATGAACCATATGTATAAGTTTACTATGTTAGGTACAAAGTTGTTCATCGATTTATTGACAATTTTTTAAAATGAATAAGAAAAGAACATATTAGGCTCATATTTAATCAAATTTTATTTTATTTTACTTCTTAGAATACATATATTTATGTCTAATTATAACTAAGAAATTGTACTTAATAATTTTGAAAAATAATTTTACTTGATACTAAGTTAAATAGATTCAATAAGCAATCTAAAATATGCTCAACTGGTAAGTAAAGGTGGTCTGTTAGATTGAAGTGTTGGGTTCATCCCCTTTGAGGACGTGACTTTCATGCTAGTTAACATAATGAGGGAGTGATTGGCCACCACGTGTCTAACTCTGGAATAAATAGAAAAATATCCTATGATATTTACAACTATATAAATTTGGAAATATTTTATTAAAATAATTAAGTTGGCAAACATTGTAGTTTTAGTCAATGAATACTTATATTTGCATATTTTAATTATAGTTCAAATGCACCACATACTTTCTAGTAGTGTTGGATAAATGTAGTAGTCATTTGAACAATTTCACAAAATAAGGCAATTCAATCGATGATGTAAAAGAACACTCAACATCAGACAAAGTAATTCATAATGGAAAACAAAAAATATTTCTAAGCAGAAAAATATCATATAATATATAAAGTTTAAAATAATTTATTATATAATAATTAAGAATACATAAATTATAGTTTAACTGAGAGCAATTTATTTTTGCATATTTTAATGCTAGTTCTAATGCAACAAATGATTTCTGCTAGTGTTGGATAAATGTGATAGTCATTTGAAATGTTCACGAAATAAGGCAATCTATCAAAGATGTAAAAGAACATCTACATACATGCTATTTTAATGATCTTGAATTTCCCCAAAATTAAAAATTGAAGTCATTCTATTCTATGGACATTGATTTCACACAAATTTTGAGTCCACAAATAAGGTTATAGTTTATTATTTGACGTGGTATGAATCCTTAAAAGGAGATTGAAACTGATAAAGTTGTTGATATAATAATAACAATTATTTTTCTCAACTTGAATCATTATATATTGAATTATTTGTTGCTTGGAGAAAATAGTAACAAACTTTCAGCATTATAGCCATTGTCTACTTGGATAGAAGTAAATATTCTATTGTTTCTTGCACATTATTATTACATTTCTTACGCTAAGTATAAGATTAAAGATGGATATTATGATATTTTAGTTCTAGCTCATCTTCTAGTGGTGGTGCCTTTTCTAATGATGCTACATGGGTGGACTAGGAAGTAAAGCACCCTCAACTCCCTTCACCTTTGAAGTAACATCTATATGATATCTTCTGTTCTCCTTTTATGACTTCTTCTGCAATGTTTGAAGAAGTGATATTGTCCTTTTAGAAAGGACATAGATCTTCTTGATTCTAAATGTGAGGTAGAAGCAATAAATATAGATGGGTGTCTAGATATAATCATAATTGTTGTTAGTATTTGGCTTGCCATTCATTATCATGTCTTCATGACACCCTATTTTACCGGCACTTCTTTGACTCCTTTAATCAAGATGAACAATGAAATTTAACCTTATTGGTGGTATTTAATTGGGCTGACTCTCCTTAGCCCCATTAGTATTAGTCTAACTTATGTTATGTTGTGTCTGTGGTGCATCATACCTTGAGATAAGGCTATATATATGACACTCTTTGTAACACTGATCCTTACAATAAGAATGTCTCTTCACATTGAATCAAGAGTAGCCACCTAATTTCCAAAAAGGAGCCGTCTTTTTCTTTCCCTTCTTCTTTATCATTATCCTCTTCTTCTCTTTCCCTCCCCACTAGCCCACCTCTACCCCCCACCTCTCCTGGCGCCCGCTTTGCTCCCCTACCAACCCTCCTGCCTGTGGTTTCTAGTCGCCACCAGCCACTGGGTGTGTGGCTGGTAGCCTTGTGTTAGCATTTCACCGCTACCACTGCTAGCGGGTCGGTTGACTAAGATGAAAATCTCCTTCCTATTGTCTTGCCGAGGGAGATACCTATCACCACTTGTTTACTCTCGAGTAGGAAATTTGTAGGTGACCATTCCCTTTCAGTTGCACATATGGCCCCTTTATTGGGTGTTCTCTGGTGTCACAATCTCTATGGGAATTCGACTGGTACTCCTCCCCTTCTCTATCACTCAGCGGATCTGACTGATTTCGTGTTGATCTCTGCACAATATGAAACTTTTTTAAAAACAAGATTATAATAACCCTGGGCTTTTCTTTTTTGTCACTTTCTTCCCGATGTATTGTCTGTACGTATATGGGTGAGTGCAAATGATTATTAAGGATCTATTATCTCCTTCCTAGGATAGTACATATTTCATATGATAGTCCTGGAAGCCATACTTCTTTTCAGCTTTCTTCTCTCACTATACATCTTTCTAATGGCTACTTCTATTCACCATTAGTCTAAATAGTATGCTTCTATGGTATCCTTTTGTATCATTGTTCTACCGGTGTGCTACATTAATATGTTTCTTACCAACATCCTACTGGTGTGACATTTTTCATCTTGTATGAAGACATGGTTGATGGCAAAGATTCACTTCAGACCATGTATATAGTGACAATGCTTCTATCCCCATAATAAAGTTGAGTGGAGAAAATGATCTGTTCTGGATTAATTCTATTCAAACCATGTTGGAGCCAGAGACAAGATGAAATTTATTAACATACCTATTGAGGATACCCATGAATAGACATAGAGAAATAACCAAGTTAAAAGATGGCTATGGAACAACATGGAACCCTGTATTACCTCAAAGCACACGTTTCACAAACTACAAAGGAGATGTAGGACAATGTTTGTGACCACTACACACAAGAAAAGCATGATTTGAGGCTTTATGAAATCTAACATAAATTATTTGGTGGAAATAAGGGTGATCAGACTTTTGATAAGTACTTAGGTTCTATTTATCTTAATGGCTTGACTATTTTGAGCCCATCTCTTCTAAGGATCAAACCATAGAAAGTTCCAACCTTGTTGCAACCAAGTTTCTCAATGGTATTCATCCATCCTATGCTCTAGTCTCAACATGAACTTGGCTGGTGACAACTTTCTCGATCTAAAAAATGTATTCTCTCATCTTCAGTAGTCTGATGTTCTGCACTTGACCTCTACTCCACAAAATTCAAAACTTGTGGTAATGGTTGTTTCCCGTCGATGAGGACGTGTCTATGGGGGAAGTCCCCCCATGACACAATGTGTTATATCCTCAATTTTAGTAAAATTCAAAGATATAACTATAAAGCATGATTTGATAAATAATGCCTCAATGGTATTATTCATGGAATAATAATGTCCTAGTGACACAAGCTAAAGAAATAAAAAGGGATTTCATATGCAATAATCCATTAATAATGTTGGATAAAAGAAAAGATAGAAAATCCAATAATAAAGGGCTTTCTAAAGTAATGGACAATTGATATTGTTAAATATATATTTGTGTACAATTCTCTTGAAGAGAGAGATTTTATGCATAATTAAATAGAAATAGCTTTAAGAGTTGTTGAATAATAAGAAATAGAAGGAGATACACAAATTTTAAATGGAAAATAAGAGATGTGGTGGTTTTGATAATTAAAAGAATAATTAGCTATCCAATTTGGAAACACATGTTTTGAGACATCAATGAATATTATTTGGTCTAACTTTAGTATACTTGAAAATAATAATGGAAAGAAAAATTGGGAGATCAATGATATACCAAGGATAATGGTATTGTTTTAATTAATGTTTAAAAGAGAAAGTATTGTATGTGGAAGACATCCCAATAAATCTTAATTACTCAATATAGATATGAAAAAGACATTATGAGTTTCCTTGAAGGAAGGATAATTGATTTAAGGAAATATATTATTGAGGAAAAGATAGGATAATCTAGAATAGGTGTTTCACCTTTACACACATCCCATACTAGACATGGGTTGCAACAAATACTTTTATCATAAAAGTTGGCAAAAAAATATGGAAAGGAGGAAGGAAGGAATTGTATTTAATCCTTGTCTTGCTTTACGTATGCATTGCCAACCACATCAACTCAAAAACCCTAGTTGCTACATACTTATCTATATGTTGGGTTATGCAGATGGGATGAACTACCCGATCCCCTCTTTAACAAATGCATACTCCCACAACTCCCAAGAGCACAATGCCTTCTCTGGCTTCCCCCTCCCTTCCCCTAAGAATTGAGAAAAGGCCCTCAAGACTAGGTTGAATCATGCACAATTGTTAGGAGGACAAGTCTTTGATTAGATGCAAAGATGTATGGAATAACCTCCATCCCTACTACAATACCACAAACTCATTCCCAGTTCCACCGAACAAGCATCAAGCCATGAACACCACCACCAAGAAGGACCTTCTGTCTCTCTTTGCTTACATTCTCTGACGCATCCACAGGTGCTGCCACATTTGGGAAAAGTCTACGGATGGGTTTTCACCATCATGCAATTCTCCGCTGGCCAGAAACACAACGCCACCTTGGTCTACGGATACAGAGTGGGAGGTGAGTTCTCTCGGAGGGAGATCCTTGGGCTATCGAGTACCAGACCTGGATGTCGATGGGTGGGTGCAGCCGAGACAAACTTTCTTCCTCTTCAATCTACAGTTGTGATGGGGCTAGTGGCCTCCACAAAGCCCCAGTCGGGCAGTGGTGCAAGGGGAAGTCATGGTTCCTTTGAGATCCTACCTTGAGTACAGAGGAGCAAGAGAAGGGATAGCTGCATATTCTAGGGCCAAACTGTCATTGTAGCAAGTGTGACTACTCATCGACCTCCTCCTATGGCGGATGTCAGCAGACGAAGAGGGGACATGTTTGTCCTGTCTCACGTGCAACACAGAGGCAAGGAGAGAAAGCCAGATGGGTTGTTCCCCCTCAGCAAGTTGACCTGGGCCAAGCCCAAGCACAAGATGAACCCAATTGGTTGCATCTGGTCAAACTTTGTAGGGCTAAATCTTTGATGCCTTGACAAAGCTGATCGGATTTGACCCTCAAATGGACATCCAATGGACAAGGATGACCAATAAAGGTGAATATTGTGAACTCTCTTCAGAATGATAGGAATGTCCGATTAGGGCAAAATTATATATCAAATTAATCAAAAAATGCATAGAGTATATATATGACACTTTCAGTGCCTAATATTGATCTTATTCTAAAATTTGTACCAATATGTGTTAAGGTGGTATTTAAAACATATAAAACCTAGATTTGTACATTAACAAGTTGGATACCTTAAAAACCCTTCTTTTATGCTACTATCTGATATTGTAGAGTAAGATGAGAAATCAAGATGGACATGATAATGATAATGGTAATTGGTGTCTCTAAAATGGATAACCATACATGTGAATAATTAAGGTTAAAGGTCATATATTGTAATATTGCTAAGAGACATAATTGAACTGAGTATGCATAATATAACCACATGGCATATTTGATAATCATGACAACACTTCATATGAATTAGCGTTCTTAAGTCATTAAAGTGAGAATCATGGGAATTAGGGTTTCGAGGTATAACCCGAATGGTAACTCGATACCACAAAAACCTAAACCTTAGATTAGGGACCAAGTATGATTTCATGTAATTAATGAGATGGTGAAACTTTAGGATTTATATTCATGCATACTAAAATGATTATTGCTTGATTTGTTTGGATTTGTTCATTAGCTTTATTGAATATACATGGAGTGTATTTGCATGATCTGCATGGCTCACCATTGAGGTACGTGGATACACCTATGACTAATTGCAATATCAATTGCCGAGGTTTTTGAGTATTTCTTGAGGATTTGTGAAATAAATTGTTAAGTGTTTTATACTCATTCATAATGCCACTGTGAGTATGACATAAAGAAAAATTATGAGAACATGTTGATGTTCTTATTTGCAAGTGATTGACTGATATATGTTTTTACAATACTTACAATTTTTGAATGCACCTCATGTACTAGTATGGCAACATATTGATCGCATATTTGTTTCACATGGTTTTAGGTATGTGCTAATATACATGATAAATGACAAGAAGATATCAGGATATGATGGACATATGAAATACATGATGGCATTAAATATTTAAAAGGAGGATTATCTAGACACTTCTTGTCATATAATGTAGTATTCATGGTGAAAACTCATTTAAGCCTTTTATAAACCATAACTATGAATTAATGAAATTATTTTCTGTTATTTATTATTTGCTAAATTTGGATCCTTGGGAAAATTTTAGATAATGGATCTCACCTTTTTGGCCTTCCTGAATTGGGGGTTTCTAAAAAGTGAGGTTGTTTCACAATGCACCTTTTGCAACAAGTTAGGCCATCTGGAGGAGAATTACAATCAAAAGCATAGGCATCCCTAAGGGCATGGTCATAATACTAGAATTGCCCATGTTGCCTAAGGATTAGACAATCAGTTTGTTACCATATTTTTAGCTGAGTATGATCGATTTCAACATGCATCTCAACAAGCTCCTCAATAAACTATAGGATCTAGACATTATTTGACCATGCATTCCTCTACGAGACCTTCGGCGCATCTGGCCTCCAACCAAGGTAACGTCGAGACCTCCATGCTGGGATCCATATCCCCTTGGATTGTTAACTCATGGAGAACCCAACATATGACTAGTATGAGACACTTAATTTCCTCCACTAACCTCATATTCCTACCTCATCTATCACTCAAGAATATGGGTCCATTGAAACTATTCAACAATGCAATAGTGTTTATGTCTCTCCTTGTTTCAAACTTTGATCCATTCATTATATTCCTCATTTTCCTTTCAATTTAATATTTATTTCTAAGCTAGTTGATTCATTTACTTGCAATGTCACCTTTAGTAGTAATGGTTTTGTGATATAGGGTTCTTAAACTTTTTGGATGCCTAGTTCTGGTAGTAGATCCGATGAGTCGATAACGTTTATTACTTTGGTGATTTTGTTCCATCTTCTATTCTTCTTTTTGGCAAACCTCTTTAGCTACATCAATGTTACAATCATACCTCTCTTGAGAAGTTGAAGTACATGGAGACCTTGATGGAGCTACCACTCGTGTGGAATTGCGTGCACCACTAAAAATCCTAAAGATAGTGAATCTTTAGGTTTAGCCTTGCTTAGACTAAGTTAAAACTCCACCCACGTATGCTAAGACACGTGGAAGTCTTATCGTAGTATAGTTAAGGGTTGAATCCACGGGACAACGGTCTTGTTGATAGCAACAAGATGGAAAATGTTAGAATCTAACTTAATTCCTTAATAGTTGGTATTTAGATCGAAGATTTGATTTGGTTGTTTCAAACTAAGCGTAAGTAAAGTAAAAGTAGGAAAGTAAGCTTAAGGTTGTTAACAATGATAAGAAACTACTAGATGTGATCGGATTTCACTACCACTACACATGGATCAAAACATGCAACATAAAAACATAACCTGCAATAAGAGTCTAAACGGTTAGTATCTTTGTAGGTTTAGTTTCCTTTCAGAGAACTAACTACGAGAAGTGAGGGAATGTTGCAATGCCAGCCATCCCCGAATGAATGGTCACTTACTTTACATCATTCCCTTCACAAAGTGTGTTCCTCAACTTATCAAGGTTGTACTTTCATACGTCAACTGATTCCATTTCATAGTATGAAAGTACAACGATGGAAGTGAGTTTACTCCACTTCATGAAAAACACTCCTAGATACTGAAACAGATGCATGGTGGATACATGCATCAAGAACCAACATTCAATCGGGATTCGAATCCAATAGTACAAATGTAGACAATTCATACTAAAAGATAAAAGGTAATACAAGTTGGTGATCAAGCAACAAGCATTCATTAAACGATTGATGTTGAACTGAAAAGAAAGTATATCTCTATTTCAAACTATGGATTACATTGCATGAAATGAAAACATGGGTAGCGGGGATACTCCCCGCACCCTAGTGTATAAGACTACTCGCTCATAGCAAGGACAAAGAAGGAGGCGAGAAGAGAGAGAGAGAACATCATCTCCGTGAAGGAGGGAGGAAGGTCAACCCCTTGGAGAGAGAGACAATCTTCACACTTCACAGGTTGCTCGATGATGAACTCTCTTCTTCCCACCTTCTTTGGCGATGAGAGAGAAAGCAACTTCTAGATGGAGTGTGGATCTCAGACTGACAGCCTCGGGGTGATAGATGAAGGATGGAACAGCTCTGGAGCAACAAAGGCAGCCTTTGGACATCTGAAAAACTTGATCCCTTGTGAGGACCGTTTGGGTCTTATTTATAGGCTTCGAGTGAAGTCCAAACGGTTTGGGCAGTTTTGGGCCCAAACGGTCTTGAAGACCGTTTGGGTTCTGAGACCGTTTGGATTCGTGTGGTCTCGGGATCGTTTGGCCTTGTGCGGTCTCGGGACCGTTTGGCCTTGCGCTGTCTCGGGACCGTTTGGCTTCATGCGGTCTTGGGACCGTGTGACTCCATGCGGTCTTGGGACCGTGTGGCTCCATGTGGTCTTGGGACCGTGTGGCTCCATGCGGTCTTGGGACCATGTGGCTCCATGCGGTCTCGGGACCGTATGACTCCATGCTTGGGACCGTGTGACTCCATGCGGTCTTAGGACCGTATGACTCTATGTGGTCTTGGGACCCGTGGCTCCATGCGGTCTTGCAATAAAGGAGGGAAGTTAAAGATTCTATCCAATTTATCTGAGAAAGAGTATGGAAAACTGAGGAAAACTATTAAGATAATATCACAAAATGGGAGGTTATCACTTCCCCCCTAACTTAGAGTCTAGCTTGTCCTCAAGCTAGATAGAGCTGAGGCATGTAATGGCGAGGCGATTTTATTAGTGAAGATTTCCATACTCTTGCTTCAATTCTAGACCAGAGAAATCTTGAAGTCTAATTAGGGCTTCTGCTTACTCAAACTCTTTCTATTGTTGGGAGTTGCATGGATCTCAGGTTTCTTCCATATCACATAGCTTGCCTTGGGACCACCTTTTCCTAGGTTTTATTTTGTGCATGTTATTGGCTCTAATCAGTTTTATACTTCTTTTGATAATCCTGTCGGGAGCTAGAATGGGTATGAGGGTTGGCTAAAGGCTGTTGTGTAGCTCCCCCTTCAAGTGGGGGAGGGTTTATCTATGCTTTTAGGATCTCACTACCGGGCGCAACACATCTGCCTTTATGAGGGCAGCTGAATGTACCGGCCGGGCAAGTACTTTATCAACCTTTTCATATATTTAGAGGCCTTAGGGTCTCGCTACCGGGCACGACACCTCTGCCTTTGTGAGGGCAGCTGAAAGTACTGACCAGGTGAGATCTTTATTGGCTCTTCATATAAGTCCTTATGTGTGGCACAACTCTCATGTTTTTATTCAACACTCTGGCTTGTATTCATAAACTCACAGGTTTAGGATTTGGGTTGGGTGCTTGAGTGGGCGGCCAAGCCTCTTTTTATTTAAAAGAAGAAAACTGTTCTTAGAGTTTCCTGACATGCACTTATTTGGTTCTACTTGATGGTCCACTTGCGAGGTTTCTTGATTTGGATTTCACCTAATTTCCCTCTCGTCTTTGAGAGAGTTTGGCTTCTTTCGGCCCTGATGTTGACCTGTGGAAAGTCAGATGTAGAATTGAAGCAAAAGCATGAAAATCTACTGTGAAGATAATTTATTAATTCGCCATTACATGTCTATATGCTATTCTTGAGGACTAACTAGATTCTAAAGTTAGCTAGGGATGACTTTTTCTAAGAGGGATGTTACTCTTATGTGCAAGGTTTATTTTAACAAGGGAATTACTTTAAAATGAAAACTAAATGTGCAAAGAAAGCTATAAAATTTGTACAGAATTGAAAGAAAATGTAGAGAGGGAAGGATTTGAAAATGATACCTCGCCCTTGTCTAGTGTACTCCCCCCCTAACTTATCACTCACTCTGTCCTCAAAGTATCAAAGTGATAGGTTGAGAAGTACAAGGACAAGGGCATCAGGCTTCGATTAGTCCTTTATTAGCTTCGGGTGTGCGGAGGAGATTAGCGGCAAACTTTCCACGTAACACATGGTAATCCGCATCTGTCATGTCCTCTACTGGACTTCCAAGGACCATGATAGTGTACATCCAGTAGAGAACATGGAAGCCACAGTCGTTTGACTCTCGGAGCTGTTGGGGACATCTGTGGCTGAAGGTTGGGCGATGAAAGTGTTCTTTATCGTACGCCCTTGTGTGCTTACTGAGGAGATGATGCAGTTGGTCAGCACACTCCTTCGCCACCTCCTCCGTGGGCGTTCTTGGTGTTGTAGTATACTGTTGCTGATCTGGATTGTACTGGCTGCCAGAACTGTTATATATTATTGTTGTTCCGTTGTGAAGATTTGTTGCCAGTAACATCTAGTGCTCGGAATGAAGGAAAGGAAGCATGATGAACTTCAGCGTCGTGTGTTGGAGGAAAGAAATGAGTGCTTCAGTTGTTTCAAAGTTCTTGAGCTTGAGGAGATCGTCCTTCAGATATGCAGATGTCATATATGTCGTAGGGTGGTTTCATCTGAGGAGATATTGATAGGTGGCCATCAAACTCACGGATAGAGACCCTTTGAACTGGACAGTTTCACGTAGCACATCTACCATAACTAGAACATCTCCGGCCAGAAAAACAAGATCATCTTTCTCGGCATAAAGCCTAGACATGATGAGCTGAAGTTCATTATCGGAAAGACTTTTGTAGGCACTGAGGTCAAAATTAGGGAACATCGGTGTAATGGCAGATAGGGGGACCTTTTGTGAAGATGGTCTGTTGATGGTAGCCCCGGTTAGCAACTCGATGTCCCCTTTATCATCCGCCAAATCAAAAGAATAAGGGTCCCATTGTTTCTTCTCAGGGACCTTGGCGGGCTGTTGTTTCTCCAACTCCTTTATTGTTTGCCGGAATGGCTATTTTTTAGGATGTTGGATGGCCGAGTAAAGGTAGAGAGGAACGTCGTTAGGCGCCATAGTTGAGTCCTTGAAGAACCTTCTGTCACATATTAGCTCCATGGCGTAATGCCCTTGTAGAGAATGAAAATCCTCTGTGGCCAGTTCAGTGAAAGGGATTTGTTGATTGAGCGCTTGGATGTGGTGTATAGTGTAAAAAGCACAATCCCTAGATCCTTCTTGTGTTTGGACTTGTGGGTTGATGATTTGGAACCAGGGTTGGTTCCAACCATCTCGAAGGGATGGGCATGCAGCCCAAATCAATTTCAGAAGCCGGAAAGGGATGCATCTGGCCTCCCCGACTTCAATACCAGCAAAATTAATTATTCCTGCCTTTAGCTCACTGGCGCAAAAATTGTACACCTTGGCATCTCAAGCCGCAGTGTCTACGATCATAAGTATCCAGTGGCTAGAAACTTGAAAGGGCACGGTAATATAGTGTGCCTTTTTGGCGATCCCCCTCTGCAATCGCTCGATAGATTTGTTTTGTAAATCTTTATATAAAAGACTCATTTCCAGAGCATGTGAAGCATTGAGTATTGGTTGCATCCTTTTAGAGTTTCTGTAGATTTTGATAGAACTGGCAAGGAGGACACGGAAGATTGCCATCTTCATCGATGACTGTGGTCGAAGGATGGTGCGGAAGTCTTCACGTGTCAACTTGTGTTGGGTCTTTGTGTTATGGTTGATAACATCGCGCCCTTCTTTGGCATCATCTACGATAGTGTTTAAGATGAAGATATCTTGCACATTTAGAGTAGAGATGGCCACCATGTCTAGATTGTGCATCTTGTGAGGTAGAGGTGGCGGTGGGGGAAGCTCTTGCGGTAGGTGGGAAGAAGTCTGCTCCAAATCATCGATGTAGTACTGCAGATCTTCGTCTTTATCTGAATCAGAAGTAGATTCAAGGTCTTCATCTGTATCTAAACTAACTCTTTCTGATTCTTCCTGTTCTGGGGGAAAAGGCACTGAATGTTTTGGTGTAGAGAAATGTTGAGCTGGTGTTGCTTGCTGCTGACTTATGCTGGTTTCGAATAAATATTGTTGGAACTCAGCAAAAGCTACTTCTTTGGCAGTTTTCCCCAGAGATCCCATTGCAGAATAGTCAAGAAATTTATCCCCATATGACATATTAACGTTGTCATTGTGAGTAGGATATTTGGGATCTTTATCACCTTCGTGGTGATCTTTCTGTTGTTTTGGTGTAGCTCCTTGGTTGGGTCCCTCCCCAGCATTGTCTGGGTCTTCAGATCTATCTTCTAAGGAGGTGTTGTTGTTGGAGTCACCTGAGGAGTCAGAATCCTCATCTTCATTTTCTTCTTCGTCGTCTTCTTCGTTCGCCACCTTATCTATTGTCTTCTTTGGTGGAGGCTTCTTGCACTGCTGGTGGAGTGCTTGTAGCTCGTCGAAAGCCACTTGCACATGCTCTTGTGTTTCAAGCAGTGCTTCGTGGGTTTCTTTGAGATCTTAATAGTGAGCCTCGGTAGAGAGGAGTCATGCAAAGAGGTTCGTCACTTGAGTTCTTAGTTGGTTGATTTCATCATTGGATGACTCCTCTTGGCGGTTATTGAGTTGCGTGAGGGTGGTGCTGATGTCATCCAAGCGCATGCTTAAAGCAGTTTGTTACTGCTTAAGCTCACACAAAGTTTCTGGCAATGGTTGATTTTACACAGAAATCTTGTCGACTTGCTTGACTAGATCGCCCTGATGGCTTTTCACTTCAAGCACCAATTTTGGCAGTTGTTACAGGCGGTCATCGATGCGTTCGATGTTCATGGCCGCTGCTTTCTACTGTTGGTTGATGCTTGAGAGGATGCCTGACAGGGCACAGTTTTACTCATCAATCTTGGCGACCTGTGTAGTTTGACCTTGCACACAAGAAAAAATAGATTGTAAAATATTAGAAGGGTCGGTGAGGAGGTTTCAGATAGCGTCGAATTGGCGTACGAATTCCTCACCGACGTTTGTAAAAGGGACCCCAGATGCGGAAGGATGGGGTGGCTGGGGTCAAGGTGGAAGGGTGGAAGTGTCTTGCGAAAGAGACATTGTTGATGGTCCCGCAACCTGTGTGGTGACTGTAGATGGAGTCACCAGCGGTGTCGGGGTGGTCGAGGAAAAAAGGTGACATTCGCGGTGAGAAGGGTGGGACCGAAAATGTTGGGGGGAATGGGGTTGAGATGGGAGAGGAGGAGGTGAAGTTGGGTGTTGGAGTGGAGAATGGGATACCTGAAGGGAAAAAGGTTGAGGTGGAAGATGTGGGTGGAGGTGTGGATGTGGGGAAAGGAATTGATGTTGGGATTGTTGAGGAAAAAGGTGGGAAGGTGGTAGATGGTTGGATAGTAGTGGATGGTAGTATTATAGGAGTAGTGGTGGTGGCGAGCTCATCAGTTAGGCTTATAATAAATGAGTCTAATGATGAGGTATTGACAAGGTCCTCAGGGTGGAGGCGTTCTTCCTCAAGATTTAGCTTTGATGTCGGCGTCCCCGACAGCTTTTGTGGTTGTAAACATGCCGTAGATGGTCGTTTTACTGGTATTTTTGTTACCCTAGCTGCCGGGGAGGTGATACTAAGCTCTGTTTGGCCAGCTTTGGTCTTCTTCTCTTGTACTTTGACCGAAGCTAGTAATTTGGTAAGCTCTTCGTCAGTAAAGAGCAATTTTTCCTTGTCGTAATCCTCTAGCTCCGGAAGCAGTAGCAGAGTTCTGGAGGATCTTATTGAAGGGCAGAAAATTTAGTGTAATTTCACATCCTTTTCTTTGATAATGTAAGAGTTCTTCAAAGTTTTCTCATTAGTGAGGATGTCACCCTTGATCTGTGTGCATCGAGGGAGTAATCTTTCCATCTTGAGGTATTTAAGAATGGAAGTTATGTGTCCACCCATGCAGATTTCTTTCCCTAGGGTGTATGCTGAAAACTTTTGTATCATGTGTCATCCAATGTTGACCGACTTCCCATGTAGGACGGACCACAGAATAAAGAGATCAATAGTGATAACATTCCTGCCCTCTGTTCTGGGGAAGAGCGCACTGGTGAGAATTTTGTGAAGCGTGCACACTAATCCAGAATGAATATTGGAGGCCTTGCAGGTCCTTGCCTCATAATTTGAGATCCCTGTTAGGGATTTCCAAAAGTTGTGTCTATTGAACTGGGAGCTCTCCGTACTAACAACTTTGGCCTTTTTAGCTGCTCTTGGCTGTCTATGAAGATTTTGTTCAATAGATTTTCTGTTATGACAACGTTGTGACCAAAACGTTTGGTGACCAGCCTGCGATCACCTCCGCCCCTTGCTCTGTCCATGATGTCCACAACTTCTTTGGTGAGATGTGTAAAGAATTCTGTTGTGGGCTCAACATATGAGATCTCAGGGACAAAGCACAGTCATGAGAGATTTGCGTTATCGAGTAGGGTTAGGATTCAGTCATATATCCCCATCTTCATTAGTACGCTTGAGAAAACATACTTTGTTGGTTTTAAAATTTTGTCGATGGATGTGATGGTGTGGATGAAAAGGTTTTCTCGTGGAGGTGCGGTGGTGGTGATGATGGAGAAGACAGGGGTAGTGGTGGTTTCAGGAGTGGTAGTGGGGGTGATGGTAGCAGTTGATGGGATATATCCTGCTAGGGTTTGTTCCCTAGTAGTGGCGGGGCAGACCTGTTTTCTTGCCCCTTTTTTGTGGGTTGTTCGGTTGCAGTTTCCTGGACCTTTCGTTTCCCCTTGGATCTTTCGGTTGGGATTCATCCTTAGAGTTTGGCTCGTATGCAGAGTCTTCATCACTGGAAGAGATTTCTTCCACTTCTTCTTCAGGCTCCTCGGCTAGACATCTGTTGATGCGGTCAATTTCACACATGACTACTATCAAGTTGACCTTTGGTGGGATCTGTCCAGTCTTGTCATGGGTATCTACGATCTTCTGGAGCCTGGCATGGTCCTCCATCAGTTGCTCCATTGTCCAGTGCGGGTTGTCGGCGGTTCCAGCCATACCTGGAAATTGTTTGCATAAAATCATGTGTTAAGATGGTTTGGATTTGCAAAGATATCAATTATATTAAAAGAGAAGTTTGCGTTATGTAAGTGTTTAATGTTTGTTTAGGTTTTAGCAGAATTCAAGCGGTTTGTAACACCAAACAGTTTTAGGACCGTTTGGCTCCAAACAGTTTCAGGACCGTTTGGAAGGTGTAACGACGGGGGCGCATCGGACGGTAGAGAAGCGAAATCGGCGGTGATAGTGATGACGAGGGCGGAAAACATGACAGCGGTGATAGAAAAGGGGTCTGTGTCGGTGACGTAGACGTCGACGATGGTAAACTCAGAGGTGGTGCGATGATGGAGGTTTCAGTAATGGTGGTGCGCTGGTCTACCTTGCTGCTGCATGCGGTGATGATGATGGCGATGCGAAAAGTGACGGTAACGGAGGTGCAGATGTCGTGAAGACACACGGAAGCGGGAGTGATGGTGACGGGGAGAACCAGCGTCGTGAGTTATGCGGGAGCAAGAACAGAGGAGATGAAATAGTTCTTGCGAGGGTTTAGAGGGTTCGAGAATCTAAAGAAATAAGAAAGAGAGGGGGTAGGGTTATATTTATAGGATTTGAGGGTTGACTTTACAAATACTCGAGGTCAAACGCTTTGAGACCGCTGGGGCTCCAAACGGTTTGAGACCATTTGGGATCCAAACGGTTTCAGGACCGTTTGGCTCCAAACGGTTTCAGGACCATTTGGCTCAAACGGTTTCAAAATCATTTAAGATGGTTTAGGTTTTTGATTTTTATATTTTTATGTTTGTTTTGGTTGTTTATGTGAATTTTTATATTTTCATATTAAATATGATAAACCAAAAATAAAAGATAAATGGTGATAAATAGATCTTGGGTTGCCTCCCAAGTAGCGTCTGGGTTTTACGTCGTTGGCTCGATGAAATTTTGATTTTGTTATGGTGATGTTGTGGGGTCTCTGATCTCAATAGTCTGTCTCGGAATTTTATCTGCTGGAGTGTAGTATTTTTTCAATCTATGGCCATTGACTGTCCTTTGTCCTCCATTGTCATCAACAATTATGATGGCTCCAGTCAGGTATATGTGTTTGATGGTAAAAGGCCCGGACCACTTTGTGCGAAGTTTCCCGGGGAACATTTTGAGCCTGGAGTTGAAAAGAAGGACTTTGTCTCCAATGGCGATGTCTTTTCTTTTTAGATGACCATCGTGCCACATCTTGGTTTGTTCTTTGTAAATCCTGGCACTTTGATAAGTGGTCATTCTAAGCTCCTCTAGTTCTTGTAGTTGGAGTTGTCTGTTTTCTCCGGCGCTTCTAAAATCAAAATTTAGTTGTTTAATGGCCCACCAAGCCTTGTGTTCCAGTTCAACTGAAAGATAACATGATTTCCCATATACCAGATGGAACGGGGTTGTTCCTATTAGTGTTTTATAACCTGTGCGGTAAGCCCAAAGGGCATCAGGAAGCTTGGTGGATCAGTCGGTATGGTGTCTATTAACGGTTTTCTCTAAGATCGCCTTCAGTTGTCTTTCGAAACTTCTACCTGACCACTAGTTTATGGATGGTAAGGCATGGCAACTTTATGGTTAACTCCGTATTTCTTTAAGAGAGCTTCGAAACTTCCTTCCAGAAAATGGGTCCCTCCGTCTGATATGACTGTTCGGGGAACCCCGAATCTGGGAAAAATGATATCTTTAAACATCTTAATGACTGGTTTGGAATCATTGGAAACTGTGGGTATAGCTTCTACCCATTTCGAGACATAATCCACAGCAACTAGTATGTAAGAAAATCCATATGAAGAGGGGAAATGACCCATGTAGTCTATCCCCCACACATCAAAAAGTTTGATCTATTGCCACATAGTGAGGGACATTTCATTCCTTTTAATTATGTCACCAGAAAGTTGACATTTATTGCATGATTTTACAAAATCATGGGAATCTCTTGCTATCATTGGCCAAAAGAAACCTGATTGCAGAACTTTCATAGTGGTCTTTTTGGAACTCATGTGTCCCCCAGTGGGGCCAGAATGACAATGTTCTAAGATGAGAGTAATCTCTTCTTCAGGTAGGCAGCGAAAGAAAAGTCCATCTGCGCATAGGTGAAAGAGATAAGGTTCGTCCCAGTATTATTGCTTAACATCGTGGAGGAATTTCTTTTTGTCGTGATGAGAGGCGGAAGGGTGGATGATTCATGTAGCCAGATAATTCACTATGTCAGCATACCAGGGGAATCCGATGGTTATTTTCATTAGTTGGTCGTCAGGGAGGGAGTCCCGGATAGGTACTTTATCATCATCCTCAACTTCAATGCGGCTAAGATGATCCGCGACAATGTTTTCCACTCCGCTTTTGTCTTTGATTTCTAAATCAAATTCCTGAAGCATTAACACCCAGCGGATAAGTCTGGGTTTTGCGTCTTGCTTCTGAATTAGATATCGTATGGTGGAGTGGTCAGTGTAGACTATGACCTTTGATCCAATCAGGTAGGAGTGGAATTTCTCAAACGCATAGATGATAGCTAAGAACTCCTTTTCTGTATTGGTGTAGTTCTTTTGTGTTTCATCAAGAGTATTGGACGCATAGTATATTACATAAGGCTTTTTATCAATTCTCTATCCTAACACTGCTCCTATAGCATAGTCGCTGGCATCACACATTATTTCAAATGGTTCTGACCAGTCAGGTGCTCTCAGAATAGGCACAGAGACTAGAGAGTTTTTTAAGGTTGTGAAGTTTTGTAGACATTCTTGGTCAAAATTGAACTCGACGTCTTTTGTCAATAGTTGGGTCATGGGTTTTGCTATTTTTGAGAAATCTTTAATGAATCTTTGATAAAACCCAGCATGAACCAAGAATGCTCGTACTCATTTTACGTCTTTTGGCAGTGACAGTTTCGAGATGACATCAATTTTTGCTTTGTCTACCTCGATCCCTCTATCACCCACTCTATGTCCGAGGACGACACCTTCAGTTACCATAAAATGGCATTTTTCCCAATTTAAGATAAGGTTCGTTTCCTCGCATCTTTGTAAGACTTGTCCAAGGTTGAGTAGACAATTGTCAAAGAATCTTTGTAAATTGAAAAGTCATCCATGAAAACTTCCATTATGGACTCAGTTAACCCTGCAAAAAATAGCAGACATGCACCTTTGGAAGGTAGCAGGTGTGTTGCACAGCCGGAATGGCATTCTTCTGAAAGCATAGGTCCCGAAGGGACAAGTAAAAGTTGTTTTTTCTTGGTCTTCTGGGTGTATAGGAATTTGATAGAACCCGGAATAACCATCGAGATAACAAAAGAACTTTTGATGGGCTATGCGTTTGAGGACTTCGTCAAGAAAAGGTAGAGGGTAGTGATCTTTTCATGTTGCTTTGTTTAGTTTCCTGAAGTCGATACACATCCTCCACCATGTGATAGTCCTCGTGAGTACTGGCTCATTTTTATCATTTAGTACGACAGTGGTCCCTCCCTTTTTGGGGTCCACTTGGACAGGGCTAACCTATTGGGAATCTAAAATTGGGTAGATAATACTGGCTTTCAGCAGTTTGAGGACCTCAAGGTGAACAACTTCTTTAAGATTGGGGTTCATCTTTCTTTGGTTCTCTCTTGAAGGTTTAAATTCTTCCACCATGGACAGTCTATGCATGCATAAGGATGGGTTTACACCTGTCAGGTCAGTTATTTTATACCCAATGGATTTCTTATGTTTCTTCAACTCAACGAGAAGTCGTTCTTCCTGGTCTTTCATTAGAGTGGAACTGATGATTACTGGACATAGTTTTTCCTCATCCAGAAAGACGTGCTTAAGTCCCGTTGGTAGGGTTTTCATCTCAGGAGCCTTAGGTACTTCTGTTGTTTCTAGAATAGTGACCGATTTGAGCTCCTCAAAAGTGGCTGTTGGTGCTTCTTCAACTTTCTCTAAGCGTAGCAAGAATTGTTGAACTAATTCTTTGGTTGAGAATTCGACCTCTGGATTTATTAAGACATTTTCTAACTCATTAGATGGTTCAGAAATTTCCAATTGGGACATTTGACGTATTGCGTCTAAGAGAAAAACTTCCTCTTGAATGCTGGGATCGTTCATGCTGTTGAGGACTCGGAACTGAATTGCTTCTTTTCCCAGTCTCAGAATGATCGTGCCAGCTTCGACATCAATGAGAATCCTAGCTGTGGCAAGGAAGGGTCTGCCAAATATTATTGGGTATCTGATATCATCCTTGATATCCATAATGACAAAATCACATGGGACTTAAGCATCCTTGCCTATCTTGACTGGAATGTCTTCAATAATTCCTAATGGTGCAGTGATAGTGGAATCAGCTAACTGAAATGTCATTGTTGTGGGTAGCAAGTAAGTTAAACTCAATCTTTTACACATGGAGTAGGGCATAATAGATATGCTAGCCCCTAAGTCAACTAATCCCTTTTTGCTTGAAGCATTTCCAATACAACATTGATTACAGAAAGAACCAGGATCCTTCTTTTTCTTTGGCATCTTATTAAGAATGACATTGGAGGTGGTCTGAGCTAGTTTGACTGTTTCTTTCTCTTTAGTAATATATTTCCTTGATAGTAAGGTTTTTAGATATTTAGCCCAAGCTGGTACTTTAGAGAGAGCATCGAGGAGCGGGATATCGATATAAAGTTTCTTCATCACCTCCTTGAATTTTTGGAACCTAGTGTTCATTTTAGTCTCTCCCAATATTCTTGGTTATGGTATCCTAGGTTTATATTGCTGAACTTATGGCTCTTTGGGAGCTTGCTCCTTTTCTTTGCCTTTTGCGATCTCTGCAGTTTTCTCAATTCCTAGATTCAGACTTGCATGCGGAGTGAAGACAAGTGTACCATCATCATCATGAGCGATTCTCATGGTTTCATGAAAAACATGACCAGATCTTGTAATGACGACATTCAATTGCTCTTTTCTATTTTGATAGTGTCTAGGGTTTGACTCTGGTTGACCAGAAAAAGTACCTGCTGGTGGCTTCATTGGGTAGCAATTTGTGATAATTGAGCCTCCATCATCTTCTGCTGAGCTTGCTGATTGGAAAGCATGGTTTGTTATGACAGTAACATCTGCCTGATCATAGTCATCTCATCTGTTGGCTGGGAGGGGGCATTTTTCTGAGTGAGTTGTTGTTGTCCTTGATGTGGTTGTTATGGAGGTGGTGCTAACTGAGGTTGTTGCGGTTGCTGCAACTGAGGGTGCAATTGTGGGTGCAGAGGAGGGTGGGTATATTGATAGTAGGTAGAGGTATTTCTAGGGTAGTTGGATCTTGGGAAGTTATTTCTGAGGTTCCCTTGATTTTGGTTAAAGTTACTTTGAAATCCAGGTGGCAACCTATTGGAGGATCCACCTTGTGTTTGATGTTGTAGGTTAGCAGTCCCCGCAGGATTCCTATATCAAACATCGGGGTGGTTTCTTGCTTGATTTGGATTATAGTAAGCTTGTCCCGGTATGGAATGAATAGAATTAACTTGTTTGGGCATCTGATCTTCAGTGTGTTCAATGATTGGTCTGTACTGCTGTTGTGGTGGTTGCATATCCATCATCACATTATAAAGTAGGCCACATGACAGTGTAGGGTGATCGGATGCGTGACAAGATTCACAAGTCCCTGTACCAGCTTTAACTTGTTGGACTTGGGGGTTTTTCTTTTTGTCATATTCTCCAAATGAAGTTTCCAGTGCCTGTTGTTTGTGAGTTGTAGTCTTTAAAGCTTCAGCAATAGCCTTCATTTCCATTGATTCCTCAGCCTTATAAACATTGAGGACTCCCTTAGCGGATGATCGTCCCCAATTGGATTGGTTCTCATCTCCAAGTGTAACGATTTTCCAAGCATCCTCATAGTTCTTGCTCATAAAATTTCCTCCAGATTAGGAATCCAGAAATTGCTTGATGTCATCACTCACCCCCCTATAGAATGTTTCTATTAATTGATTTTGGGAGATACCGTGATGAGGGAATTTCCTTAGAAGCTCCTTGAATCTTTCCCATGCTTCTACGAGTGATTCTCCAAGAAGTTGGGTGAAGTGGTTGATCTGCCCCCTAATTTTGTAGGTTAATGAAGGAGGGAAAAACTTTTCCAGGAACTTTTCTTCCAAGGGAGCCCAGGTGGTGATGATTGGCACCCTATCAAGTGAGTAGTACCAACTCAAAGCCCTTCCAGATAGAATTAAGAAGAAAAGATGTAGCATTATTGCGTCAAAGGAAACTCCAGCTTGTGGGACAAGTCGACAAAGTGCCTTGAATCTCTTCAAGTGGTCCATGCAGTCGTCTCCAGAACCACCAGAGAATGAAATGCCCTGCATGATTTGAATCCATTGTGTCCGGATTTCAAAGTTGGGTATGTTGATGATCGGTGGCCGAACTTGATGATTATCTTCATAGTTCTTGCAGATGGCATAGTCCCTCAATTGCTTGTTTCTTAGCTCTAACTAGGCAGCTTGGTTAGCTACTTCATTTTCAGCTCGGATGCGGGCCTGTTCTTCAGCTCGGATTTCCGCTTGGATCTGAGCACGAGTGTCAGCAATCAGTTGTGCACTCTGAGCGGTTATGGTGGTGTTGACCCTTTCCATTACTAACGCAGCTTGGCGTTGATCTTCAGCCATTTGCCTGGCTCTTTGGCGGTTAAGTCTGATGCGGCGGTGGAAGCTTGTCTCTACCTCAGAGTCGTACTCTGGATCAAGGGAGAATTTGAGATTATGCGATGGTTGCATACACGTCTTCTACCTGAGTAGAGGAATAAATACACTTTTTAGATAGTGTGGGAGATATGATGAATTCAAGAAGATATGGAGTAATGTTTAAAGAAAAGTGTAAAACTCTAACCAACTAGCAAGATGGTAAATGAAATTAAAACATTCCGTTGTCCCCGACAACGATGCCAATTTTTGATGGAGCTACCACTCGTGTGGAATTGCGTGCACCACTAAAAATCCTAAAGATAGTGAATCTTTAGGTTTAGCCTTGCTTATACTAAGTTAAAACTCCACCCACGTATGCTAAGACACGTGAAAGTCTTATTGTAGTATAATTAAGGGTCGAATCCATGGGACAACGGTCTTGTTGATAACAACAAGATGGAAAATGTTAGAATCTCACTTAATTCCTTAATAGTTGGTATTTAGATCGAAGATTTGATTTGGTTGTTTTAAACTAAGCGTAAGTAAAGTAAAAGAAGGAAAGTAAGCTTAAGGTTGTTAACAATGATAAGAAACCACTAGGATGTGATCGGCTTTCACTACCACTACACATGGATCAAAACATGCAACATAAAAACATAACTTGCAATAAGAGTCTAAACGGTTAGTATCTTTGTAGGTTTAGTTTCCTTCCGGAGAACTAACTACGAGAAGTGAGGGAATGTTGCAATGCCATCCATCCCTGAATGAATGGTCACTTACTTTACATCATTCCCTTCGCAAAGTGTGTTCCTCGACTTATCAAGGTTGTACTTTCATATGTCAACTGATTCCATTTCATATTATGAAAGTACAACGATGGAAGTGAGTTTACTCCACTTCTTGAAAAACACTCCTAGATACTGAAAAAGATGCATGGTGGATACATGCATCAAGAACCAACATTCAATCGGCATTCAAATTGAATAGTACAAATATAGACAATTCATACTAAAAGATAAAAGGTAATACAAGTTGGTGATCAAGTAACAAGCATTCATTAAACGATTGATGTTGAATTGAAAAGAAAGTATATCTCTATTTCAAACTATGTATTATATTGCATGAAATGAAAACATGGTTAGTGGGGCTACTCCCTGCACCCTAGTGTATTAGACTACTCGCTCATAGCAAGGACAAAGAAGGAGGTAAGAAGAGAGAGAGAGAACACCATCTCTGCGAAGGAGGGAGGAAAGTCAACCCCTTGGAGAGAGAGAGAGACAATCTTCACACTTCGCAGGTTGCTCGATGATGAACTCTCCTCTTCCCACCTTCTTTGGCAAGGAGAGAGAAAGCAGCTTATGGATGGAGTGTGGATCTCAAACCGGCAGCCTCAGGGCGATGGATGAAGGATGGAACAACTCTGGAGCAACAGAGGCAACCTTTGGACGTCTGAAAAACTTGATCCCATGTGAGGACCGTTTGGGTCTTATTTATAGGATTTGAGTGAAGTCCAAACGGTTTGGGCAGTTTTGGGCCTCTGAAACCGTTTGGATTCATGCGGTCTCGGGATGGTTTGGCCTTGCGCGGTCTCGGGACCATTTGGCCTTGCGCGGTCTCGGGACCGTTTGGCTTCATGCGGTCTTGGGACCGTGTGACTCCATGCGGTCTTGGGACCGTATGACTCCATGCGGTCTTATGATCATATGACTCCATGCGGTCTTGGGACCGTGTGGCTCTATGTGGTCTCAGGACCGTGTGGCTCCATGCGGTCTTGGGACCGTGTGGCTCCATGCGGTCTCGGGACCGTGTGACTCCATGCGGTCTCGGGACCGTGTGACTCCATGTGGTTTTGGGACCATGTGACTCCATGCGGTGTCGGGACCGTATGACTCCATGCGGTCTTGGGACTGTGTGGTCTCCAAACAGTCTTGGGACTGTTTGGAACTTTTGTGATTTTTTTGTATTTTTCTGTAAGAAAAAAGTAGAAAAGTTAATCTAATGGTATGCTTGCAATAAAGGAGGGAAGTTAAAGATTCTATCTAATTTATCTGAGAAAGAGTATGGAAAATTGAGGAAAACTATTAAGATAATATCACAAAATGGGAGGTTATCAACCCTCTTTTTCAAGTTTAAAAAGTCTTCCTTGTAACTCATGTCAGTTTGGAAAGCATCATAGGAATTCTTTCCTTAGAAAAACTAGTCTTTGTTTTAAATATACCTTTAATGTTATTCATGGTGACATTTGTGGTCCCTTTAGAACCATCCATTTTAATGAATTATGTTATTTCATTACATTTTTTGATTATTTATCTCACATGACATGGTTATATCTATTAAAATCTAAAGACGAAATGATTGGTTTTTTTGAAAAATTTATAAAATTCTTTCAACATAATTTTAAATATACACTACAATTTTTAGACTAATAATTCTTTAGAATATATTTTGACTTGGGTCTCTTCCTTTTTCTCTAGAATTGGAACCATCCATCGACATTCCTTCTCTCACACTCCATAAAAAAATGGGGGGCAGAACTTAAAATTCATCATTTACTTGATCTCTCTCACGCTCTTATGTTTTAGGGAAAATACCTAAAACTTATTACTCTATAACTGTTCTCACATCCTGCTACCTTATTAATTGACAACCTTTTTATATTCTTCCTAACAAGACCCATTTTATGGTTGTTTTCTTAGTGAAAATGGATTTCCATCTTTCAGGTGTACTAATTTTGTGCGTAATTTTGATCTAAGAGCGGATAAACTTTACCGCCGATCTATCAAAATGGTTTTCCTTAAATATTCCACCTTTCAGAAAGGTTATCACTTTTATAGTCCATGCCACTATCACAAGTATGTCTTCGCCGGCATTAGTTTTCATAAATCTAAAATGTTCATTGATTCTACATCCATATCTTTTCCAACCTCAACCTTAAATTGTATTCATTTTGTTTGATCTTTCTGACCTAGTGGATCATGAACCCATCACACACCCTCCTATCTCCTCCTATGATGTAGAACCCAGAACCAACATTCACGTCTGAGGATGTAGATCACCTCGTGGTTTCCAAAAAGGTATTGAATGCTCTTACACTCTTCACCATCCTATATGTTATACATGTTTCCTATCCAGGTTTTCTCGCACTACTAAATCCAATTACCAACAAATTGACTCTATCTAGATCCCTAAAAGATATTGCAAGGCCCTTTCAGCACCCTGGTTGGAAAGTTTTGATGCTCGAGGAGATGACAACATTGTTTGAGAATGGGACCTAGGATCTTGTCCCTCCTCCACCAGAAAAGAATATTGTTAACTGTCTATGGGTCTTCTCTATCAAATTTAATTCTAATGTATTGGTGGAATGACTTAAATCTCTGTTTGTTTCCAAAGGATTCGCCCAAATATGTGGCACGTATTTTTGAAACCTTCTCATCTGTCACCCATATTGCTTATGTCAATATTTTAATCTCCCTTGACACTCACATGCATTGGCCTCTATTCTAGCTTGGCATTAAAAATGTCTTCCTTCATGGAGATCTAGAGGATGAATTTTATACAAAATAGCCCCTATGATTTTGTTTTAGGGGGAGTGTTCCCAAAGAATTTGTCATCTTAAATGCTCTTTGTAAAGTCTCAAGTAATAACCACGGGCATGGCTTACAATACTCTGACATTATTTCTAGTCAGGGTTTCTCCATATTATCTAGTTATCACAATCTATTATTTGAGTCATCTGAAGATGGAACTATCATTCTTGTTGTCTATGTTGATGATAACATTATCATTGGTAGTGATGTTCACATGATTTCAGCACTAAAAAAGACATTATAACAACATTTTCATACCAAGTACCTTGGACTACTTTGCTATTTCTTGGGCATAGAAGTGTTGCATTCTCATTAAAGAACTTATTATCTCACCTAAAGTATGTCCTTTACCTCTTAAAGGACTCTGGCATGATGAATTCTATGTCTGTATCTTCTCCCATGGAATATCATAAAAACGTTTTGACCGGGGGAGATTCTATTACAGATCCTAAATAATATGACAGATGGTTGAGAAACTCAACTACCTTGAAATTACCTGACCAGATATTACTTATGCTTTTAGTGTTGTTACCCAACACATGGAAAAATCTCTAATGTGTCATTGGAGTCAGGTACAATGCATTCTACGTTATTCTAAAAAGTGCACATGGAAGAGGTCTCCTTTGTAAGAAACCACAACCTCTAGATATCTCTTGGAACTTCTATGCAAATACTGATTGGGCTAAATATGTAAATGATAGGAGATCTATTTCTAATTTATGAGGTCTTTTGAATTGTCACCCTTCATTTGGAGGAGCAAGAAGTAGCTAGTTATTGCTTGTTCCAGTCTTGATGCAGCTATCTTGCCATGGCACATGCCTGTTGTGAAATTCAATGGGTAACATTTACTCTCCAAGAATTAGGTATGCCTCTCTATTCTCCAGCAACTATCAAGTGTGATAATCAAGAAACTATTAATATAGCTAACAATCTAGTTTTCCATAAGCATACTAAACACATTAAGGTTGATTTCCACTTCATGGGATACCCGATTCATGACAAAAAGATTATTATTCCATACATAAAGACTAGAGAACAGACTATTGACATCTTCACCAAGCCTCTTCCTCCTTCATCCTTCCCCTATATGTATGGCAAGTTGGGAATACATGATTTGTACTCTCTATCTTGAGAGGGGTGTTTCTGGTATGTTATGTTATGTGTTTTCACTTATATCATCTAATTGGGTTGAATCTCCTTAGGCCCATTAGCAGTGGGAACAATTTAGCATCACGTACTTTCTACAGATAAGATATAGGGTGTATTTTCAAATGAAGTCACTTATCTTAAGGATTATTAGTTTGGTGTCGGCATTTCTTAGGGTGATGAAGACTTTTTACATGTTATCACTCACTTTGTGCTTGACCAACAACATTGCACCAACCTGACAATAGTCATCATTTACTTCAGAAATTCCTTTAACATGGTTGATAGATCCACCATATTTTACAAAGTTTGTCTTTGTTGTCCTTATATTGCACGTTCGTTGTAGTTCTGATATAGTTTCGTGGCTCCAATCTATATGGATTAGAAGGAGCCTCTTCTCTATACAACCGGTGTTCAGTGAGACAATCCTTCAAAGATCCTCCTTTTGTGTTTTCTCTCCATCCTCTTATTCTGTAGCTAAATGATGTATGTTACCTTAACCTTATCACTTTCTATCTCGATGATGGTCCCACATTGGTGAAACAAGAGAGGTTTCCAAGGCCTTATCCTTTATCGAAGGCTTAGGCCCTACCTTTGGCCTTTATCTCAATATTAGGAAGACATAAATATTTTAGCCTTTTGATGATCCCAGATGAGACCTAGATTTAGGCATGTTCCCTGCTTACATGTCTTAGTTTCCGCATAGAGTGAATATTATAGGTGTCATGTTTCCACAAACCCATGTTTTTTCTAGGGATCTTCTCCAAATATGTGTGGTCGAAACTCCTTCCATGACGGATCTATTGGCCTTCATTTAGGACCCATACTGTAAGCTTATTCTAGTCCATTCATCTATTAGGATCCTCAAGATGTTTTTTCCTCTCCAAATGACATCCTCAACATCAATTGCTTTAGTGATGAATCATTATGATTTTGGGATGTAAATGCCTTGGTGGCGACCCAAGATTTGGTATCTACAATGGCTTTGGATACTCTTCCTATGCACCTTGAGAATTTAGGCATTATGTCTTCTCATAATGTTTGTAACTTTAGCTAATGTTTCTTCTCAGATTCACACTCAAGAACTTCAAGATCACGTCCTGTAAGAGCATGTCTCTATTCTTGCAGTATCACCTTTATCATTGCACACACTCTCTCATATGGAAAATCATGTTATCTTTTTGTTGGGAGAAGATATCATGCACTCCTTCAAGAACCCCAAAGACATAGTCTATTCTTCCTTCTTATTACAAAATACTCATCCAACTTTTTATTCTAGTGTCGATAACACCCAAATTTAGGCTTTAATTCTATGTGGTTAGCTATAGTTTCTTTCATATATTATCCTTGATATGCCAAAATAGCACTAGGTTCTTAGCTTTATGTAATTTATCATTTCCTTGAATATATAGTTGCTCAACTAGCCCAATTTTGCGAGTTGTAGCACCCAATTGTTGATACATTGTATACCCAATTCCCAAGATGAAGATAAACAATTCAAAGACTAATAAATTGGTCTATCATGATGAAACTGGCCCCGTTCAACCAATTAGGCATGGTTCAGCCCTAGAAAACAATGAACAACCACCCTCTTCATCCAACCATACCAACCAGGTTGATGACACGATGACATCCCAAGTTGAACAAAACTGACCAAGGTTCGTGTTAGTACTATGTCGACCTCCTTTGTCAGAGGACAATCAATATGTCAACTGATGACCCAACAACTACTAAATTCTTGACTGATGATGTACACCTTTGGCTATTCCAATGGACTACTTCATTTCCCTTTATGTTCACTTACTATTTCATAATCAATGGTATGAAAGGAGTGTTTGTTTATGAACCTACCCTGATTCATCAAAACATATTTTAGATCATGACACCGATTTAAACCACCAATGACACCTTCTAATTGTGTCAATTGATGGTCCAAACCGATGATGACTATTGATGACATCACCCAATGACTTTGTAGACTAATGGAAATCAATTCCTGACTTCCTAACACCATGGAACCAATCCTAGTCTATCCAAAATGGAATGGAGTCGTACATTCACATATCCAGCCATTATAGGAAACTAGCCTCAATTCATCCAAACTGGGTTGAGTTCGTCCCCACTTACTAAATATTACCTACCATTATAACTACCCCTCCTTGGCTATAGGATGCAAGGGCTTTATTTTCTCCCTGGAGGACAAAGCTCTGTCATGGTATCTTGGGTTACCTCACCAATCTCTAAACGGATGGGGAGCAATGGCTGACGCATTCGTGAACAAATTCTACCCCACTGAAAGAACCATCAGAAACAGGCAGAAAATAACTTCTTTTATGCAAAAGCCGAATGAAAGCCTCCATGACACCTGGGAGCGATTCCAGGAATACCAGAGGGATTGCCCACATCATAATTATAAGAAAGGCTTCCTCGTCACCACCTTTTATAATGGCCTGACTCCCGATGAAAGGGTGTCACTAAATGCGGCAGCAGGCAGCGACTTCCTTGGGAAGAAACCAAGCAACTGGCGCAAAGTGTGCTATCAAATTATGAAGTTTTGAACTCTTTGCAGGTACAACTGGCGGATATGCAGACGCATCAATGCCAGATCGACCAACAACTAGCTCAACTTGCCGATATTGTGAAGAACCCATCAGGGAAGATACCATCGAATACCGAGACTGCCAAGAAGGCAGGTCTGTGACACCAGAGGCAAAGATGAAGATGCAGGAAGAAGAAGCTGAATGCGTCTAGCTGAAGACGGAAAATGCAGCGCTTCTCGGGAGGCAACCCAAGGTGTCTTTTAAATTCATAGATTAGGATGCTTTTACTTGTCTGCATGAAAAAAACACTACAAACATTTTGGGATTAATAAGGCCCGAGTCAGTGCGTGCGCCACATGCGCTGGCTCTGTTTTATGGGCCACCGCAGTATTTTATAGACCGGAATGGGTAATACTATCTGAGGCCGGGGTTTTAGCTCTGGGCCCATGATGTTTTACTCATCGGCCGCTTTTGTTACCCCGCTCCGTTTTCAAGTTTTTTCTTCTTGGCTTTGCTCTGAAGGTTGTATCGGGCAACAGCTCGACCAGCGCTTTAAACGCGTCCTTATTAGGCAGTGGAATCTCGGGGATCGCAAGGGTCGTGTTAGTTTGCATGCCTGGGCGGTGTGCACTCGTTTTGAACAGTTGGAACGAGTTACCCCAACGGCCGACGCGCGCTCCCGTTTTACCAAGCTTCACCCCCGGTTGAGATTGCTATATAAAGGGCCGAGTTTTTACCATATCGGTATGCTTGCCATACTATTTTTACTCTTCCGTATCATGCTAAGATCTTGTGCTTTTGCTCCCGTTTCGTGCAAGACCTCCCTACTCCCGTATCGCGCGGAAGTTGAAAACACAGCAAGGTACAGCCCGACAGACCTTATCACCTGACCGACCGTGCCTCCAGACATGATAAGTGAGTAGCTAGTCGGTCTAACGGTTCGAGAGCTGAGAAACCTTGTATCGCCCGACGTGGATGTCGCGCAACGTACCTTTTATTCACGATTTCCAGATACGCCATGACGGGTGATAGCCGTGGCACCCATCTTTGCACCGCCTCGCCCGTTTTGTTGTCGGGCGATACGCTGCTTTCCTTTCAAGAAAACCTTATCGGGTATCTTATCTTATCACGATCATATCGCCCGACACGCTCGTGTCGAGCGACATACCTGACGCGTGTTTTTCACCCTATCGCCTTGTTCTTATCGCATGTTTGATCTTTTGACGTGACGGGCGATACCCATCTCCCATATCGGGTATAAGACTTCACCTCTGAAACCCTTGTATCGCCTGATACGGGGTGTGGAACAATCTTTGTATAGAGAAATACCTTGTTGTTCATTCATTTAAACTTTTTCAAAGCATCAAAACATTTAATTAATTGAGGTATTTGCTTATTGTTTAACAGAAATGGCCCGCATCAAGACAACTGTTGTCTCTGTTGATGCATAAGGCAGGAGAATCTACCCCGAGACTGTTGCTGAAGGACAAACTGTCAGGCCTAAATGCCTGAATCCAGGAGCAACCGGGGCGTCAACAGCTGAAAAGAGGGCTAGGGTTGGAGAAGTGGCGGCTCCAACTCCAACACTGACACTACTAGTAGCAGCAGAACTCCCGAAATACGCGCCGGGAAGTTTCGAGCCAAGGAACGATGAGCACGCTCGCCGATATGCTAAATTAGCGACCAAATCTATCGACCAAGCAGGTTCTGCCATCAAGCCTCATTTGCTGAATTGGGGATAGTTGGGAGGCTGAACTGCGTCCTCACTGCGGCAGGGCTGAAGAAGATCTGCTTCAGCCGATCTTCCTCTTATACCAGACTGACAATGGAATTTATGTCTTCCCTCCACCAGGTGAAGAATTCTACTGTGGAAAGGGAAGAATTCGGCGGGCCTGATAGACTCCGGGCCCGACTGTACAACTCGGAGCACGCCATCTCCGAGAAGTTGTTGAATAAGATCTTCTCTTCCAACGAGGAGGAGAAGAGTCTAATGGACAACGGTGAGAGAATCACCGAGGGAGACGGGTTCAATCCCGTGGAGCTCTGGAACAGGCTAACCAGTGAATCGTCATTCAAGCCGGGAAGAAAGGTGGTGGCAGTGCACTCCTGCTTTTGGAGGATAGTGCACAAATTGGTGGCATGCTTGTTGTTCAGCAAGAATGAGTCCAGCAACATCTATACAGAAGAACTCCACGTCATGTGGCACATGATGGAGGGTCAAGTGATCAACCTCGGGCGGCTCTTGCTGAACAGACTGCACCCGATGAAGGAAGCCACCAAAGAGTACTGCATGGGCGACATCATCAACTTAATCGCGGTAGGGCTCGGGTACCCGAAAGAGCTGTGCAGCCTTTCAAGGACACAAGGCGATGAGGTGATCGACACCAAGTACCTGATGAGGACCGGTATCATAAAGAAGGAGGGGAGGGAATACTTCTACAAGTTTTTAAGAACAAATACACTCCTCCCGCTCCCTCGCTATGCCTCCTACGACGTAGAAAAACTGGTCTTCACCGTCGCCGAAATTGAAGCTATAGAGAACGACGCAGCTTACACCACCGCCACCAGGGCCCAGGAGAGGGCAGTTCCAGAGCTACCAACGACAACTGCTAATAGAGTTGTCATAACTCCAACTATATCAGCCACCACCACAACAAGGATGGTGGTAGCTGAAAAAGACCCGGTGATCGTTGAGGTCACCGAGACAGAAGCTACTGGAGCTTCCGTGGGAGAGACGACCGCAATCCCCATCATTGTTTCAAAGCCTGCAGAGGCAGAAGAGGAACTTCAACAGGACGTCAGCAACGGGGTGTTCGACGAGATCTTGAGAATGGAGCTCGGAGGAACACCGATACCACCGCCGAAGTCCCCACCTACAGCAGTTGAGGAGATCACCGACAGTGCAGAGGTAGAGCAGAGTCCTCCCTCACCACAACCATCTCCACCCTGACGAGAAGGCAAGGCAGTGGCAACTGAAAAAGCGTCATCGCCTCGCCTGGCGGCAGCTGGATCGCGAACGATTCTGATAGATTCTACCTCACCTGGTAGAACTTCGTGTGAGCAAGATGTCGCTTGGATGGGAGGGAGACCCACTGAAACTCCTCCGTCACTCGGAAAGATGCTCGGGTACGAGCTCGACTATTTGTGGGAGGTAACGGATACCAACTTTGCTACTTGTATTTCCCTAACACGCAAACTTGCATCTTTCCAAGATAGGCTGAATAGCCAGGAAAGAGAGTTGCTGACTCTAGCGAGCCTTCCCGGTGGACTAGAGGCCTTGAATGCGACGCTTCATCAAGTTCTTCAACGCCTGGATAAGATTGAGGAGAGGTTGGATAGAAGTGATGACCATCTATGTCGAAGGCAGCCGAGAAGGTCCCCATCACCCGATAGCCGTGTCTCTCCTCCTTCTTTGTCAGCTTCCCCCTCGGGAACAACGTCCCCCTCCTCCTCCAGCGGGCGATCCTCAACACCCGAGGAGGGGACACAAAAAGGTCAGCCGAAGGAGCTCTAGCAGGATAGGGGAGCTCTATAGGTTTCGAAGGAGAAAACCTCTTCGCCCCCCTAGATGAAGCCGAAGATGATAGCATAGATATCAGCATCGGGGGAGACTCTTCTTCTGAGTCTGAGGGAGAGAAGGGGGATGTCTACGTAGTCAATAAGAGACATCTACCCCGAGGAAGGCACTCGATGGCGGATAGATTCCGGGAGCCATGTGAAATACCCTCCTTCGAGATGGCCGACTTCGACAGAAGAGCCATCGGATACCTGACGATCAGAGACCAGAAGCTACTGAATAAGGTCTTATGATCGCAGGCAGATGAAGATGACGTCGTCTGGACCGACGGATACCTCTCCACGCAATAGGGAGTTTTTCGAAGCATGTTCTGTACGCCATCCGTGGTCGGAAAAAGACTGTTTAGAGTCTTGGAAAATGTAATAATAGAAAGTATCGACAGCAGGACAGGTCGGAAGACACTATACACAGCCACCCCAAACTTGGCAAGAAGGATGATGAAGGGGGATCCAGACTCCCGTGCGGTGTTCGACATGCTGAAATACATTGAAAAGCATAGGTCGAACCTGGTGTTGGCCCCGTACAAGCACCGGAACGTGTGGTTTCTCTACATAGCAGACCTTAGAAACCGTGATGTCCAGCTGCTGTGTTGCAGCAATGATGAAGTGCCGCGCTCCGGAGGTGTTTTCTGTCGCCTAGAGGACAAGAAGCTGAGACTCCTTCCGCTGTGTCTGCTACGAGCTATAAAGCAAGGAGGCCAACGTCACCAAGGCTCTTGGAACTTCTTTACTCTCCGAGACCTCCCCGTCCAGGCAGAAGAGGGGAGTGGAAACAATGCTTTCGCCATCCTGGGCGCCATTGAGGTTCTCAATACATTTGGAAACTTGGGAGCCCTCAAGGGCATATCCTTCTATCAACGCAGGGGCATTTACGCCATGTTGCTGATCAAGGACAAGTGCTATTTCCGGGATGCAGGGGTACCAGAGCAGCTGCTGGACAGTGACCTGGAAGAAGACTCTTCTCAATCCAGCAACTCCTCAGAAAAAGAAGAGGAGATAGCTACGAACACCTATGGGGCAGGCAAGAAGTTGGAAGTCCTGAAGAAAGTGCACCGGATGGAAGACACTGCTTCGCCTGAAGCTTCAGAAGGGCTGATCAAAAATTTCGACTGCTTCTCGTGCGCTACGCTCACACAAGAGCAGGTAAATGAAATCCTTCTGAAGTTAGTAGATTCCACCCCGACAGATTTCATTTATAAGGTAGGCGATGTCGTAGTCCCGATAGATGATCTAAGGGACATGGTAAAAGAAGGAGGGTGCTTGGCGGTATCTGTAGCGGCTTCTTACATGCAAACAATACAGCCAAGGCTCGAACACGCATACATAGCTCATCCTATGTTGTTCAATGACATATGCCTCGCCGATGAAACAGGAGCAAAGCAATACTTTCTGGCAGAATTGAAGCACAAGATTCCACGCACAATCCTCCTGCCCATCCCGCATTACAACCATTGGACGCTCCTGATGTTGTATACTCGCCAACGAGCAGGTATTTTCTATAATAGCTCGGATAGCAACAAAGATTATCCAATACAGTGCACATCGATATGTTGACTTCCCTCGAGCGCTTAGTACGAAAATACTACGACGAGGTGACATCACTGATACAACCATTCCTGGACATGCAAGCAAGCAAATGGCACGAGCTTCAGTTCTGCCACCGTAGCCCACAATAGATTCCTTTATCTAACGACTGTGACATCTTTGTCCTGGAATGGATAGCAAATGAAGCAACGCCTGACCAGCTCCACCACATTGATTATCACAGCAAAAGAGGAGAATATGTATGGGAGCTTCTATCTGACGCAGGCGCGCTCATCGGCTAACCCTCACTGGATCAACATTACCCTACCTTATCTACTTCACAACTCTGGGACAGAGTATGGAGTAAGTTTGGGGGGTACCATGTACCAGTGAGGGAGGTATAAATTTTTTGAAAATCTTCTAATTTTTCTGACTAAAATTCTTTATTCTTTTGATTCTTTCCTATATCATGTATACATATACATATGTTTGTTCCTTCCTACATCATTTGTACAACAAAATCTTACCAAAAATTTTGAAAAATTTTGCTTATCTTATTCTAATACATATGTACAAAGTCACCATAATAGTAAAAACATGTTGCGACTTCTTGCAAAGTTTGTTTTCTAGGTGCTTAACGAAATGCAAGTTCTGTTATATCTTTTTGATAATGCTGCCTCAAACAACAAAAGATTATGTTTTGCAATGCCAAAAATTTCAAAAAAAATATAATAATCTCGCAAACAGCTAAGAGACAAGTATGGAGAAGGAAAAAGCTGCCCAAACAGGAGAAATCTCTTTGTTTTCCCTCACCCAATGAAAATCCCAAAAAGAGAAAGAAGCCTTATGAGTTTGAATAAAAGCATGAGAGTTGTGCCCAATAAAAGAAAAGAAAAAAAATATATATATACACACTTATTTTCCAAAAGTACCCATTTTTAGGCATGGTAGATCCGGGGTAGTGGTACGTAGGATGTGAAATCACTGCTCTAAAGCCAACTGGCTTCAACTGTAGGGACCACTTGCCCGCTAACAGACCCTTACCTGGATGGACTGATGGGAGACATGAAAAATCCCAAAAAGCCTTAGCCTACCCTATACACAACTTTCTGCCCTATAATAAAGATGTTTGGTGTGTAAGCTAACTTCGGAATCATACAACTAAAGTCTCACTGAAGCTGTAGAGAAATTTTTTACTGAAATAATAAGGCAGGAAACGCAAGATCTTTTTTTCGTAGTGGGGCAGCATTATCTCTAAAGGCATTACGATACTTGTTTTACCTCTTGGCCTGAAAGCTACACCGAGAAAGAAGTAGCATCACTCAATAAAGTTTAAATATTGATTGAGGACAATCAAAATGCTAAGTTTGGGGGAGTTGATAACACCAAATTTTGTGATATTTTAGACTGTTTTTCTATTATCAAAACTGCCCTTTTAAACTGTTTTCCTCTCTTTTATAAGTACTTTTGCAATAATTGGCCAAACCACGCTCTTAATCCAATATTTTCATTTTTTGCAGAGTTTTTCCTCATTTTGGTACGTTTATCGTCAATAAGGCCATCCCGGCCCACAAATAAGCTCCACCTGCTTTCGGCCTTCCTAAAGCCTGATACAAGCACTGCCCGACAGGGTAGCGCATCACAACGGCGCGTGATATGGGGAGGCCGCACAAAAAGAAACTGACGGACGACACGTCTTTTACCCGACAGGGAGCCGAGCTTGCAATGACAGCCCAAGCTTGTCGCACGACACAGGCCACCCACCGGCAGGCGCCGCCCGTCACGTAACCGATAGCCGAAACCCCTGTGCCATGCAATATATCAGCCGTCCGTTGACCCGTGAATAAGGAGGACACCTAGCGCTTCGAGCGCCATAACTTCCCCCAACCGCTGCCTATAAATAGCAGCTATAGGAAGCCTAAAAGACAGGTTCACACAGTAGGGAACTTTGAGCGATCTTCGGAGGAAAACTGCGAGAGCAAGAGTATCGTGCCTCAGTGCTCGTACCGGGAAACTCTGGGTGAGCTCTTCCTCATCCCGAGAGGGAGGGGATGGTTCACTTAGGACCGTCTCGGGCGACACTGCAGGCCAATATCGGCCAACGTTGATGAGTGATACAAGTGCCCGATAGTGGATGCATCACTCCATGCCAGACACGATATCGAACCCGATACACTTCGCCCGTCATAGCGTGCCGCCTGAGAGGGTGCGCCGCCCGACATGAGCATATCGGCCAGGGTCCTTGAGCGATATAGTCGGTCGTCACGGTGTGCCGCCCGACACTGCTGTATCGGGCTAGGCTCCTGACCGGTATCGGGCTGGAGAGCTGCAGTGGACTGTCGTCCTTCTACATCAAGAAGGCGACATCTATCTTTATTTCTGTTATTTAATTCTTTACTTATGCATTGTAATTAAGACCTTTAATGTTTATGGAAATGGAAAAGCTTAATCACTTGCTGCTCTATGCTTGGTGTAATTGTTGGATGACTGCTATATTTAATATCTGAACTCTAGCTTGTATGTTGGATCACGTTTCTCTTAGCTACCGAATCGTGTTTTTCCCATCGCAACAACTTCGAGAGATGTGTTGTGGCTCTAGTGTTTGGTCCGATTCTGGAGTACGAGAGTGCCTGGAACGGAGTTGCTTCAGTAGCATTTCACTCTAACTTAAGCCCAACAACCTTGAGAGGGGTGTTGATGCTTGGTTAGAGGTATCCGCTCTGAGAGGAGGGGTATAGGATGTTCCTGTTGCTGCTTGTTTTACCAAAGTTTATCCTTCGCACCTTGCTTTAGCTATAGTTTGATCTTTCTGTTTCTGTTGCATGAAAACCCCTAAAAATTGCTAAATGACTAAAACCTTAAATCCTTCTTGTAACTCCAGTTGGAGATAGTTTTCTTTGTTTTGTTTGTGACATCTTGTTGTTTCCCCTTGGGGAATTTACTATCTCTTCATACCTGCCGGAGTGTAGTGTGTCGATTCTGGGTTCTCAACACTACCACCCTTGTCCCTGTGTTTGACCCCGTAAGCAAAGTTGTGGGGGCCTAGAAGGATTCGGGTTATAAATGTAAAAGCTCGACTACCTCAAATCCGCCTCTAATTTTGGACGTGCAATTTAGGCGGTCACTTTCTCTTGTTACTTGTTCATGTGTGCTAAGCTTTATGCTTCCGCATGTCGCCTTTGGTATTCGTTTGGTTCATGGGACTGGGATTCCAATTCTGTGACAGGTAGTTAGGAATGAGATCCAACAGGATGAGGTCCAAGGGAGGATCTGTCTGGAATCCAAGGTCAGATAAATCTAATCTGACACAATAAAATTGGACAGTTCATCCAACTCGAGTCGAATCTATTGTATCAAGATTCCTGGTATATTCTTTTCCACTCATAATGTTCTTGATTGTTTTGGACTTGAGAGACAATCTATAATAGTTATGGGTATTTTTTCATAATCTTGAAGAGAGGTATCAGGCTATTGATAGGGCATTAGTCACATTTTGTAAGAGTGTGTGGGATGACCCGCACAGGAGTATCTACCATGGTATATGCTGGGCTAGAATGTTAGCTACAACTAGCAGGGTGTTCGAGGGTTGTGTAGGCCTGAGAATGAGTTGCATAGATTTCCAAATTTTTGGTTGCATAACTACAAACTACTCTTCATTAATAGAATTTTATGAAATCTGCTTTCCTTGATTTATGCATATGCTTACCATCCATTTTGCTTATCTAGGTAAGAACCAAATCATAGATGATTAAATGTCCCCACATCCCCATGTTTGACAATATCTCACTGCTTTGAGTCCTTATAATGTTGGGGGTTTCACAAGGGTTTTGGATTACCAATTTAAAGTCCAATCTTTATGGGGACAACATTTGGTCCCGAAGGAATTCACTTTCAACATTATTGCTAGGATATGGTTTTCCACATTTAACACACAACAATTTTATTTTGTCTAGACTAAGCATGTATATACATGTATAAAATTTCTTTCTTATCTCACATTATTGTCTATACACACTAATATACTTTTTTCTATCTTGTCTCACATAATTTTCTCTACAATAAAGAACGCAGAACAAATTTTATCTGCCATTTCTCTATAAAACTAAGAGCTAAATAGAGCAGTAGTGCTTGGAAGAGAAAGCATCAATGCACTTCTTTCTACCTTTTTGGTCCACCTCCAAGATTGGGCATATCCTATTCAAGTTGAGATCGAGAGGCATTATCGTCAACTACAAGAGTTGCCTGATATCAAGGCTCACACGAGAAACACTCTTCAAGTGGACAAAATAATCTTCATCTACACATAGAAGATTGACCCGGCGGTTCCTCAATAATTGTACATGGCACATATTGAGAATCTTAGAGATATGAGAATCCAAATCTAGCAACTCAGAAATGAGGTTGTTAAGCAATGCAAAAACATAAAGATATTGCTAGTTCAGTTTTGGAAAACTTACAAGTGGTGCTTTACTCAAATGAAGACTTCAACCATCAAACCCACTCCAAAACTATCAATGAAGAATGAATCTCACCATCCTATCTAGACTAACTATATTGTACGGACCTAGATGTTTTAGTGAAGATCAATTATACAAGGAATGCCTTCATTCCATCTAGTTGATTGAGTTATGTACTTAATAGAGGAATCCTAATGTTCAAACATTAGGGTTGACAATGTTGATCTTGATTAATTATAGTTTTATCACACAACCTTCACATTTTCATTAGCACAACCCAAAGGTCTATTTGATTGGCACGACTCAATTTTCCATCCCAGACTAGAGTGAGGCCTCACACTTTGAGAGTTGTCACTTTGTTACAAATAGTATACCACTATGGTTTGGAACTATTTATTCAAGGATGAAAATGACGACTTCTCAAAATGGGGAAGTGCGTCTATTGATAACAACAATGAGATAATTTTGCAAGAACCAAAATTTGTTTCCCTCCCTATATAGGGGATCGTTAAAAAGGGAAATACAAAGTGGACAATCTATGACACCATGGTTGCAGAAGATGAGGACAACCTATCCTGCAAAGTCAATGATAAGAATGGGTGAAGGGTTTATGTCTAGTTTCACCTAGAGATTCCCTATGTTTGAATGATGACCATCTGATCCTTATTTAAGATGAAGACCCTTCAACACTCTAATCCTAGATTCTGAGGTGAAGGATGGAAATAAAACCCTCCAGTGAATTTATAGCATTTCCCTCCATATCATCCTACATCAACATCCTAGGGAGTACCATGGAGGGTACCTTGAGGATTCTTTTTGAGGAATTCCTACAAGTGAAGTTTCAGTCAATTCTATCACATGGACATATCCAGTGATTCATTGAATTCTTTTTATTTACTTCATACTCAACAAGTCTTGCATGACTGTGTATTTCACTCCTTTGTTATAAATATATGATGAATGCATATTCATCCTAGTTTTACTTACATTTTCAGCTTTATTTTGCATCCATTTCCATCATTTCACTTTAGAAGTAGATGATACTTAGGTCAAGCTTAATGTTAGTTAATAGGATTTTGATCCATTTCCCTAGTTTTCTTGCCAAGTTTTAAATATACCATATTTTAGATAGCTTGTTCCTCCATTGGATGCTTAACCATTTGTTTCGGATTACCTGTCAAGCCATCCGTTTCCAAGTGGTCTGTCCTTCCACTATTATGTCCTTCCATTGGAAGACACTCCCTAAACGCAGACCATCGACCCCATGGTAATAGCCCCCTGGAGGTGGGTATCATTTGCCAAACCATCGGATCTTGTCATCTTTTCCCACAGATCACCTTCTGATGGTTCCCCTGTACTATTTTCTGATGGCTTTTCTATAGCCAAAAACTGATGGCATCTCTTCTCTCTACATCTGACGATTCCACTGCAAATGCCTTCTGATGGCAATTCTGCATTAACCTTCTGATGTCTTTGCAACATCTACCTCCTGATGGATGCCCTGTGATGCCTTCTAAAGGGTCACCTACACTCAACAATTGATGTATCTACTACTTCATCTTATGATGGTTGTATTGTGACCTCTTTTGATGGTCTTCTTGACCATTATCCTACTGACAACTAGACTAAATGTTGCATGACTCTTCACCTATTGATGGAGTTACTAAAAATCAATGATCTGTCATCTTCCCCACAATGGTGATTCCTTTTCACCTTCACGGAAGCTGAGGACTTAACTCCATGGAGTCTGGGAGTGTTCCAAATCCCAACCTCTACCTATAAATACAAGGGGGGTGCCAAGAAGAAAGGATCCACCACTAGACACTGACAGGTTGCTACTTTCACCCCACACCTCCAATCTCCAAGATTCATAAACCTTAACCATCAGTTGATGAATGTCTACCAAGGTACCTTCCACCTTCCAAGTTCTAAGGATCATATCTCGAAAGAGGCTAGTTCTATAGTGCCTCCTTCCATTGGTAGATGACCTCCATCATCATCTACTTGCTCTCTTTTTCCATGATAGTCCTAACATTTGAATAAGGAAGAATGATGATCCACTTCCACCTTTGAAAAAACTCCAAGGGTGGTCCTTCTACTATGTCATCCATCATCGATATCTAGCACAAAGACGGGCTTCCGCACACCACCAATTTGCTTTTATTTTCTACTATAATTATGGCTTTCTTCCTCTCTTCTTCTATTGTTTTCATTGTTGTTTCCATGAGCGAATAGTCCCCTTGCTAGGGTGTTGGGAGTAGCCCCCTACCTAATTTCTTTCTAGATTGCATCTACTACTGTACATACCAATATATGTTATGAATCAATCAACTTTATCTTATATCCTTTCCGGATCATTAAGTTTATATGTAAATCAAATTCACGAGCCAATCAGGCAGGAGAAAAACTTGTAAAAGGAAAAGATAATGGCCAGAAGATCTTTTTCAATTTTTGCATAGTTCCTTTACACGTCTTCCAACATCTTTGTTACATATTAAATGATGTGATCTTTCTTATCAACATGCTTCCCCTAAACTATCCCTACGACATAATCACTAGCATTGCACATGATCCCTAAAGGAAGAGACATGTTCAGAGCAAGCTCTTTCTAGCAAAGAAGCATTTCCACCTTTCTTGCCTAGTCCCTCAGAGATGAATCCTACATATTTTAGGTCGGTGACATTAAAGAATGGTGTTGTCATAGAATTATATCCTTCAATGTATGATGATGTTGATACCTATGAGGATTATGAAGCTGCAAATCAAGGGGAGAAAGCTGCAACACATGATATACTTTTAGATTCTTTAAGCAAGCCACATGTCCTTCCTCCTCACACTCTACATGACACATTGCTTTATAATGAGATCACTCTTCCCAACTCATATTTTTATGATGCTTCAAAGGAGAATGAAAAGACAAATAGTATTGGCGTACAAAAGACTATTCTTGCTGCAGCTCATAGGTGCTTTTGCTTGCCCCAAATCAAGGACATGTTTACAAGGAGGCATCAATCTTTAGCACAACAATTTCCAGGTGTAAATCAGAGCACCAGTCCTCCATAGACTTTGATGTTTCCACCATGATGAGATACCCAGTTGCAACCTTTTTAGTTTGATTCTATAGTGAGGACACTTCAGATTTCATGCTTGAGGAGGTGAAACCGGCCCGTAATATAGTTTTGTTTTCATCTGCTTTTGTCATTTTCTTTTGTTAGTCATGTCAGTCTTTTATTTTAGTCTTTGATTTCATCCTGTTTCATGTTCTGTATTTCATTTCATTGGTAAGTTTAATATGAAATGAGACTATTTTGATGGAATGAACTCTTGTACCTTGTATGCTTGAACTATCTCATCCTTTGTACTTATTTTGGCCATATGAAAGAATTAGTAAAGAGCATGAGAATTAGTAAAGATCATGCATGAATCAAACGGAAAATGAAATTCCCCATGTACATGATCTCAGTTTGTAATTGTAGCCTGAACTCTCAATTTTTCACATCTTTGATTGCTAAATACATATAACGGTCTAAACGTTTAGCGAATAAACCAACTCTACAACACTATTTAGATACGGGATACTCTTACCAAACCTTTAGTGCATATACAATCAATTATTCAGTGAAAAAAATTGCAAAATAATGAATGAAATCTTGTTAACTTAACTTTCTAGTTGACTCTCTTATGTTGTGCAAATATCTCTTTTATCCTTTTCTCCCTTTATCCAATAAAAGATGGCTTACAGCCCAGATATCATGCTAGCCTAGTGTGAGTCCGATCCGGCTATGATGGTTAGGTGGTATGAAATCAAACGAGGGTAAAAATAACACCCCAACCGGCACTCCACGTGCGTGTAAGCCTAAATTAGCAGCCGAGTGCTGGAATTCCAAAAATCAAATGTAATATCTTTTTGAGAAGAGAGCTCAACTGAGATTGTTAAAGTTAGCTAATATTTCATCATTTACATCCATAATAGCTAAAAATTTTGTATTATACATCCACTAGTTGTTTGACTTGATTATCCAAATCCTATTTAGTGTTGTTTAGTTGATTGTTTCACTTAATTTGTGACCACCATTGTTGAACTAAAACTTCTCTATCTTGGATGTTTAAATTGAGATGATGGCTATGAAAATAAACCTAATGTACATGGTTGGTTGAGTTTGTTTCATATCTTCATTTCATTTAATCCATGCATGAGCTTAAATATTTCTTCATTTGTGTGGATGTACTCTTTTTTCTTGAGGACAAGCAATGGCTGAAGCTTAGGGGGATTTGTTGTGTGCTTTCCACACTAACTTTTCACATGATTTCACACACAAATTCAATTCATTTTGTTCTCATTTAGCCTCTATTCATATTATTCTTACCACCTTTTTGTCATTTTTCTTATCACATGATGTGTATTGCAGATATGTTTTAAAAGGATCAAATTAGAGACAGCCCAACTCAAATTCACCGTCATTGGGACTTCTCCACGCCTTGCAGACGTTCAGAATTGTAATTCTGTTGAAACAACAAAGCACACGATGTGCACAATTTCTAGTTGGCCATATACTTCAGACATAGACGAAAAATACACAACGTGTCCGCCATAGACACGACGTGTACCCGAGAATTCAGAACTGATTCTTGCCTTTTTGGTAACGTAAATGGCGTGTATTAATTCAACACGTTGTGTGCTTTACACTCAGAACAACTATCAAAGACCAAGACACGACGTGTCCAAAGGAAGACACGCTATGCCCCTGTCAGTTTCTGCAATTTTAAAATACGACTCCTCTCATTTTTAAAGAGATGACCACCATATGGAGCAGTTATCTTTTGTCATAATTTGAAAGTATTTTGTCCAAGATCAAGGCTAGAGCAAGGAGGGTGATTTTTGGGTGGAAGAAGGTGGTTTCTTGCTAAAGAACCCCCATTCTTCTTCTCTTCTTCTCCATTCTCTTCTCTGGAGGTGCAACAGAGCTTCTTCACTCCACAAAGCTTCTCGGGAGGGAACTTTGTCCAGTTTGGAGCAGCTGTAGGAGTGAAATTTCGTCCCCAAGCCAGAATTCTATTCTTCTTGGGTTACACCTTTGGTTCTCTTAGCTTTTCCTTCTCTAAACCATGTTGAACTCTGAAATTTCTGTACATTTTTTGCTTTACATCATTATGGATGAGTAGACTCTTTTTCTTGGACATGGGAGAGTAGATCCCATGTCATAGTATGTAAGGAACATGATAATTTCATACTAAATGTTAAGTTTCTTGTTTTTCCACCTTGTGAGTACCGATTTATTTCTTCTTGCATGTATGGCTGGCCACTTTATGTGCATGTTTTATGCTTTCTTGCTTGATCTGAGAAGATAGGTAGGAGAGTAAGGAGGTACTCTCTTAGCCACTCCTTTACCAAGAGAGTGGAAATTATGGAGTTGAGGAGTAGGTTTGTAATCCAAAATGAAATTCATACATGAGAATGTTGAATTGAGTTAGGATCGTTGTACTTGCACTGAGAGGTGAAGTGCAACATACAATTCTCCATTAAAGAAAGTGCATAGTATGTTTAAATTATGTGCTCTTGTTTTATGCTATGATATGTTGGTGAAATACTAAGTCCAACATACTTCCATATCTGAAATTTAAACTCATTTAGTAACCCATTTACTATTTTACTTAATTCTAAAATTTTAGCTTAATCAACCAAATCACTTCATAAAAACGGTCTAGATTGTTGAACCTTAGCACTACTGCATTTAATTAGTTACCAAGATCCTTGTGTTCGATCTTGACTACAACTACTTCTGTGTACTTGTCGGAATTGGTTAGTTGAGTAAAAGATCTTTCTTAAGATTGAAACTCATTAGTGTAAAAGCCAACAACAATCGCGAGTGATATTCTCTCACAAAGTGGATTCGATTGGGATGGCACAAAACAAATGGTCACTGTGGATAATGAGGATGCTTGAAATGAGTACATCAAGGTATATTTTGTCTTTAGCTTTTCTACCTTCTACCATCTAAAGTCAAACTATATTTCATCTATTAACATAACATTATTTTGTAGTCACATGAGGATGCCAAGAGATACCATTGGAAGGTCATTCCAAACTGGGATGACATCGTGGACTTGTGTGTAAAGGATAGAGCTATTAGGGAAGGTGCAGAAATAGCTTCTTAAGTGAATGAGGTGATGGACTTGGAGTCGGTGGATGAGATGGATACAACAAGCATGAATGAGGATACGATATCCACCAGCTCAACTGAAAAAAGAAAGAAGCCATCTACTACTGAACGTACACCCTCAAGGAAGAAGGGAGGTGGCACTTCAATTGCTATTGTTGTGGACAAGATGGCTTCTAGTTTTGTTGACTATATGAAGGTCTTATCGGATCCAAAGGGTGTTGACACAAAGGTTGTATATGAGGAAGTGTTTGTCGTTGATGGACTTGATTATTCCAAAAGATGAAAGCATGCTTGTGGTTCATGGAAAATGAGAAGCAGTTCTCTCTATTGAAGTCTCTGCCTATGGAGAGAAAGAAAGAGATGATTCTCATGTTAATATAGGTATGATGCTTATCTACTCCCACATTGTTTTCTATAGTATTGCTGCTTGTGCTGGTTGTTATTCCTTCTCTAAAATAATTTGTATTTTCTTGTGTTGCTTCTCTTTGAAATCCTTTTCACCAAGTTTTCACTGACCAATAATTGGTAACCTTTGTAGGTATGATTTACTTGAACTTGTTCAACCTCATGTTCTAGGTATGGTTTACTTGCATTTCTAAATATGATGCTATGTTTACTACAATGTTGATCTTTTGATTAATCTTGTTTATTGCTGGTCTGTTCTAAGATGATTGTGTGGGTATACTACTATGATTAATCTTGTTTACACCCTTGGATTGGTGGGTGGTTGTGGAATCATGTGTTTCTATATATGGATTGGTGGGTGGTTGTGTGTAGTGGTTCTGTTTGGCTAGGTAAGTTGTGGAGGACGTATGGATTAGAGGTAGGGTTGATTGGGTATGTAATGGGTGATTGGTGATGATAGGTGATGGTTGGCAACAAAGGAAAGACAATGAGAAGTGGTGTGCATGCAAGTTGTTGTTATGATGAAAGATTGGGTGGTTGTGGAAGTAGTAGCATGATGCTAGGAGATGATGTTGTTATGATGGAAGATTGGGTAGTATGTAGATATGCAGGTGGTTTCTAGGAGATGGGAGGAAGTAGTAGCATGCTGCTGATGTGGAAGTAGCTGCTTGTTATTATAGGGGGAAAATGAAATTGGTGGTGGTGTTGATTATCGTGGTGGATTTGGGTGATGATGGGATGAGGAGGAAAGAAGGTGTGTGGAAAAGTAGTGTGGATTTGGTTGTGAACTGGGTTTTGTGGTGTTGTTGGTGGTGGTTGGCTGATGGAAGGAGAGAGGGGGGTGCTTGCTGGCGTGGAAGTAGCAGCTTGGTACTATGTTGAAGATGGTTCCAGAGTAGAATGTGCAGGCGTTAAAAGGTTGTAGAGGGAGAGAGAGGGGGTGGTTGCAAGAGTGGAAGCAGCAGCTTATTGTAGTGCTGATGATAGTTGGCTGATGGGTCAATTGAGTAATTGGGGGTGCTGCTGATGATGGTTGGGTGATGGTTTGGTAATGGTTGTGTGATTAGTTGATGCTTGGATGATTGGGTGATGGTTGGGTAATAATTTGGTGATTGGGTTATGATCGGTTGTTTTTTTGTGGTCAATTTTGATTAAATCTAGTAGTTGGTTTCTTTCTCATATAACTACTACTAATTTTGTCTATGCTAAATACAAATCTAGTTGTTGGTTTCTTTCTCATATGGGCAATGATTTGGTGATTGGGTTATGATCGGTTGGTTTTTTTTGTGGTCTGTTTTGATTAAATCTATTAGTTGATGCTTGGATGATTGGTTGATGGTTGGGTAATGATTTGGTGATTGGGTTATGATCAGTTTTTTTTTGTGGTCTGTTTTGATTAAATCTAGTAGTTGGTTTCTTTCTCATATGTTGTAGGCGGTGGTTGCAGGTGTTGGAGGGTGATGGGAGAAGCTGTTGTGAGAAACTGATCTTGTGATAGTTGTTTGGACAAAAGTCTTCATCTTTCTTCTTCATGTGCATCAACAATTGTTTGGTAGTGTCGGGCTGATTAGACGACAAAGGGGGAAGAGCACAACCACTAGTGGTGCCTACGTCCACATACATGTATTCATACTTTATAATCATCGTGGTTTATGTTAACAATGTATGTGTGTCTTTTATAGGTGTATAAACAATGTATTGATGTAGTTTATATTTGACTATTGAGACAATGTGTTGTGTTGATGTTGGGGCTTTATGGATGGATGGAGCAATGTGTTGACGTAGTTCAAATGATGAATACAATGTATTGATGTAGTTTATATCATGTATTCATGATAGATTAAACAAGGATTGTTTATATATTTTCTGATTTATGTCGAATGTACTTGTCTTATTTCCAATGGGCTCTAGCAGGTGATGAATATGGATGGCTTCTATGCCATGTATCCGCATAAAAAGTATGCAAATGTTGTTTAAGTATCCCTTTTGTATGTGTACTATGTACATCTAGCTGCTGTGTCAAGAATAACTTTTGTGGCTGGTTAAAAATGAATTTATGAAAAAAAATGTTGTGTTTCAAATACACATTTACCAAACAACGTAATTAGGAATGAAAATATTCATAATTACTGCATTTCTGAATTGACACTCACCCAAACAATGTAATCAAGAATCGTGGGATTTGTTAATGAAGTAATTAGAACCCCGTAACTAGCTGATTACTGCTGCAGCAGTCAGAAATGGGCACCCAAACGGCCCCTTAAGTTTCCTTTGATGTTTCGGCCAAATCCTAGTTGTTCCTCGGCCCGAGGGGCGATGTTGTAATCAGACTAAGTTTGACATTGTTAAAAACAATGGAGACAAAGGTGAGGCTTGGCCGTTCGAGAATTAAATAATGCGTGAGCGGGGCTCATTATAGCCCCAAGCACGTGCATAAAGGTTGGGAATATATAGCTTGATGAATTGATGGGTTCTGCTCATCAACATCTAGTAATATACCACACCGCTTTCAGACATTATGCTGGTTTGACAAAGAAGATTTGACCCGCAACACGTCAATGAATCCCTAACAGAGAAATTCAGTGATGTGAGTGAACAACTACTCTAGAACAAGTTAGTTATTTCAAAATTTTCCGCTCCCCAATAAGTAAAGACGAAACCCTCCCATCGACCTCAGTTGCCAGTATGATTAGAAATAAAAATTGAGATTTTGGACTTTTCATCTGATGTAGTCTGTGCTTTTGAAAAGAGATTAAAGAAAACTATTCAACTTAATTAATATTGGTGATGTTGCCGCCAGCATTATATTTGTGATCTCCACTTGTTATGTTATTTAAGAGCGATATTTGGTTGGAACAAAGAGTATCCTGTCCTATTCTATTTGGGAAGCAATCAATCACAAAACGAAGCGCGCCTGTTTTTTTCTCTTATGCACTTGAACGACCGATTCACTAATAAGGTGTTTTTTACTCTTTAAAAATATGCATCCATATATTTTAAAAAATGACGGGTATTGACAATTAAACATGAAATTTCTCATTTAACGGGCGAGAGATGAACCAACCAAGATGATGTCATTCCTTACCCTGCTGATTTAGTATTACTTCATCGATTGGACCAAGCTTCACATTCCCCATGCTAATGACTAAAGAACTAATCGATCTTCACTTTTTTCTTGAAAAACAGTAGGGGGTGGTCCCCCTGCTGTCCTACTAACCACAGAAGTCCCAAACTTTGCGGTGAAAGAACTGTTCTTCACCTTAAAAAAATATCTACAGTGTAACTCTGTGCTGTTTTAGATATTGTCAAGTCGTCCGTCTTGAATGCGTATAGATGACATTTGAGTTATCCACTTACATTACTGTATGGATCGATGCTTGTTTGGAGTATACGGTAGAATATCTCAAGGGTGTAGTGTTTGTCTACTTAGCGATATGTAATAAATTTACAAGTGCTAGAATAACCGTTCTGCAATACGTAATCAATCACCAAATGCATGTTATAGTTGCAAATTCTCAACTATATGCTTTATTGCATGTAATTAAGTATTATAGTTTCTATTTTTTGGAACATCAGGATCATGTATCTTTAAATGAAAAATGCCGCAAGTTAAATGAAGGGATTAGAGAGTTAGGCAAAAAGAATCAGAGCTTCAGGACATCAACCATGAAACCTTGTGGCCATGACATGACCATTTAAATTTGGTTGGAGAAGAAACACAAAATAAGTTAGACATAATAAATTGATTTATGACTAGAAAGGCCACCGGCGTGAAAAATTAACCAAATATTTCCATTAGACCCGACAGGATCATGTGCCACCACATGACCATGCCCATCGTTAACATGAAAATGACCTTCCAAGCAAGGAAATTTAATCAAGCAAATTGGACCATCACATATATGAACCCATGTCACATCCACGCAAAATGTTTGCCGAATATACGATAGTAGTTTATCACAGGCACAAAACACAAGATGGGAAATATACCAAAGCAGTAATAAAGGCAGTGCTCTACTTAAAATGTTAGATCTCGATTTCACATTGGTAGTGCTCCCCTTGACGGAATTCCCTTGATCATCCCTCATGTCACGTCCATCACCCGTGTTGAATTAAATCATTTTTATCGAAAAAGAGAAAGAAGCATTTACATTAAAGTAGAAGACACGCGGGCAATAAGTTGTGCCACGAGTCCTTTCTGGATGGTAAAATGAATCCTTTGAAACACTACTTCCATACATTTGGGAGCCATAACATTACTATTCAAAACTGACCGGCCTAAATTATACGTCCAAAATAGAGAAGATCTAGAGTAGTCAGACTCCTTAATTTATAACTCCACACTCAAGCCCTCGTAACTATTATACAAGGTTTGATGTAGTAATCAGAGTCGACCCATAAGGACAAGGTGGTGAGTGCTAAGAACGTAGAATCTTAACTCAGTTACACCAAGCAAGAAGGATAGGATTAAAAGGTGTTCCTTATGGAACAATATATCTCTGAAAAATGAAACAAGTAGAGAAAAATAAAGAAACAAAACAAAAGAACAAAAACAAATAAGCACGCGGTAACAAGATATGGATGGAAACTTGGATTGGGTTACACCTACTAAGATTTCTCATCAACATGAAATACTCACATCCCTTTGTATACCCTTAGAAAGATTACAAGCAATCATCATATGTGTCTATTCCCTCCTCACTCGAGCCCAGGATAGATCTAGATTATAACGTTGTCTCTCTCTCAAGATGGGAAACAAACAATCACCAAATATAATTATATGATCATTAGCTCTAACATTCCAACATTCTCAAGCATTCATGTAACTCTTGAACACTTAGATAAGGATATTGTTACTCTTTCGAGACACTATATATCAAACTTCACAAGATGGTAGCTAATCATACGAGTGAAGTATTAAAACCAAGCGAATGGAGATAATCTTTTCTAAGAGCATATATATTCAAATGGATGTAAGTATATACACATTGGGAGAGTCTTAGTGGCTACTCCCAACTCAAGTAATGATTTTAGCCACTCATGTTTAGGAGTAAAATTATGGGGTTACATGGGTGAAGATACATCAAGATAGATGAAGGGGTGGGTGAACAGTGTAGAAGGAAATGACATATCAAAAGAAAAAAGGAGGTGATACACCAAAAAACTCCTTCAGATCTGGATCAAATGTTAGCGTAGAGGCTGGACGGTAAATCCTCCTTTCAAAGAAAATGTCTATAGATCTTCTCTCTCCTCCCACTTTTGTCTCAAGAGATCCAAGATCAATGGAAATGGATGAGGGTCACTCTTGAGTGCGACAACACTTTGTCGTATCTCTGATTATGTGACCCCCTGAATGACTGAGGTGCAGGTCTTTTATAGGGTCAGTCCACCAACTTAAGTCCTTGTTGTGGTCGCTACCCATGGTGAAGTGTTGTGGTTAGAATAGTTGAGCAGTCTTCTGATTGTAACACTTGGTTGTATCAATCATAGGGATGGCAGGAGTCTTCGATCACTAGTTGGTATTGTAAGGAGTGGGATCCCATAGGGGAGCCACTCCCTACTAAAAATTTGAACAATAGAACCTCCAGTGCAAACACACCCATAAGGTATCTTGGAGTGGGTGTACAATTTTTAAATTTTATAAATGGTATTCAAAACAATCAAAGTATAGCAGTGAAATATATAAAACATGACTATTATCAATTCTCCAAGAGATTACAAAAATACGTCTTAATCTCCCACATAGGATTTACATGATACAACATAAGGATCCAGATAGAGGGAAATCTAAACTAAAACAACTTTGTCTCCAAACTATAACTCCTTAAGCTAAGTTCATATCTTTAAGCCAAGTCCTCCATATCCTTCACCTAGGGTTGGAAGCATACCCCAGCAAGAAGAGAAAAATAGATGACATCAACCAAGGCTAGTATGTGCATACTAAAAGGAAAATTGAGCAATATTATAAAATAAAGGACATCAAATATAAAAGGCTTCCCATAGAAGAATAAAGTACCACCCAAGTGGGTATCAAGAGAATTGATCCACAATGAAAGAGATACTTGTCATAAAAACAACATATAAAAGGGCACCACATAAGCACATATCATGTAATCAGGGCACATAACCCATCATCAATAATCATCATCTTGCATGCATGTCAGCTGTAGAACAATATAAATAACAAAGACGGTCAAGCCTCATAAACTTGGAACCTGATAGAGATTCACACATAACCAAACTCCCAATAAATATAAATGTTGGTCAAACCTCATAAGTTTGAAACTCAAGTATGGGGAACATAACCCCCATCTCAAATATAAGTAAGGGAACATAACCCAAAAGCCAATGCAGTTATATTACTCTAGTGCTACTGAATCACATAGCATGTTTAATGTAGATGCAAGTAGAAAGTATAGTCAAATTATATAAAGTAATCACAACAAAATGACCAACATATACATCCACCTCACAAGTGGGCAAAAGACATCACATGCCATCATATAGAGTTCCCCCATGAACAATACATAATAAAGATTCCAAGAGAATGTCAAATCAAATTATATGATCAGAAGATCAGTAAGAAATAAGATACTTCACATGAAGCATAATTTCTAAAAGAATAAGATAATGTGTAGGCTAGTGTCCATAGGACCAAGAGAAAGAAGAAAATAGGAAAATTACTCATCAAGAATAATAGGGGATGCAAACATACCTCACTTTAGATTCTATACCAGTCCAAGTCACTTCTAGATCCAAGTCTAGATCACCAAAGAACCTATTGAGCATATATGTAGATTTTAGGTCAATTTCACATTGATTATTCAAACCTTAAAAATTACCTTTTTTCTTTCATGCGATTTAAGTTATCAAAACCATGCCATATTTTAATTTATCTTTTTATGAGTTCAAAACATATTTTATTATATTTTTTGACTCATAGATTATCAGTTATAAATTTTGCAACTTATTACTTATTTAGGAAAATTCATTAAAAATCACATATCAATTATTTTGGAATTAGGTGATAAAACTAATACCATTAGTTAGATAAACTTTTTTTTATTTCAAAACATGTTTTATTTTATTTTTCCGAGCTTAAAATTATTTATTGTGATTTTTTGGAAAGTCAACCCATCAGAAAATTCCAAAATTCCCCGACAGCAAAGAAAACCCAGTCAGTGGTCAAACTCGCGGAGTTGGTCCAATCGAGGACAAAAAAGTTAGTTTTGTCCCTGGAGGAAAACAAAGCATGACAATGAAACAAAGATCATAGCTGCAACATCACTAAGTATCATCATCTCCCCCCTTTGTTCCTTCACCCAACCAGGTACAAATTTCCTGTAGGCTCAACTGTAAGAATCAACTATCCACAACCACACTCATCACATATCCAGATGATCCAAAGACATTTGGGAAAGCATCGAGAAGCTAAAGGCCAGAGAAAACACGACTAGGGAGGTTGGTGATTCAAAAATCATGATCACATAAGAAACCAAATGAAAAAGGGTGAAAAAGAGGGAAAATTTGATCAAACCTTGGTTGAAGAAATTGAGATCTTACATGGCTTCCTCAAGGTATCTGGAATGAACCCACGTCTAAACAACAAAGTTCCACCCTTAGAACAGTCCCAATGAGCACCCCGCCTTTGCGCGGCTACAGGAGCAGAGGTGATCTACATGAGTGACCAAATGGACAAGGATAGGAGAACCAGATAAGGTCAATCTCACACTAGGTCATACGTAGAAGGTCAAAGACCAAGCCTTTGGTGGTACGATGGTCCAGAGAGGTGGTAAGGTGGAACAGGAGGTGGAAATAGAGCATGAACATGGGAGGAAAGGTGGCAAGTTGTGAAGTGGGTGATTACGCCCCAAATCCTGGTATATATGGAATAAACTGATGAGGAGGGAAAATAGAAAACTGAATGCGATGAAACTGGAGGGAATCAATGAGAGATGAGAGAGAGATGCAAGAAAAATCGGTGAAGAGGGAATTTGCAAATACTGTTCAAATGGTCATCTCAGAGCAAAATGTATGGGATAAGACAACTCTTGTTTGGTTTTGATCCAACAATATAGAAACAACCTGATTTGGCAAGCAAAGGAAACTGGTGTGACATGAATTAAACTTAGAAACTTTATTCAAATAGGAAACTTATTGATTTATAATATCATTCTCTTTCCTATACAAATTGAGGATCCAAACATATTTAAAAAATTATGTAAATTTGCCCCTATAGCAATTAAGGCATGTAGATTTCGATTATATAGTTAGATTTTCCCTTTGAGAGCTATTAATGTGTTAAATAATCCAAATATTATTTTCTCTTTCCTTGTGCATTAATGACGTTAAATTCTCGAAATTTTATATAACTTCACCCACAAGTCATATTTAATGTGTTGGATACGAATTTTCCACCAATTTTACATGTAGGAGTTGTTTGTATATTTATTTAATATGTTGAAGGTTCTACACACTTTCTCTCTCCTGAGTTCATCTTTTAACCAAACAACTTCCAAATTGGATGAAAATTCACCCAATGGCTATATTTATTATGTATATTATAAATCCAATATTATTTTCCTCTTTTGGGGTCATTTATTATTTTATTTGATATTTTAAGGAAAAATCAAATCTTCCCTATCCAAAATGAATTAAATTAATTATTATTATGTGAGTAATGTGAAACTTGACTTCCAAGGAAAATGGGACAAGGAACACAATTTTTAATTTAGATTCCACTTCTGGGGTTCCTTTAATGAGTTATGCCACAATTAATATTTTTGTCTATTATTGTCACATTATTTCATTATTATCACTATTTCTCATCCAATTATGTTCCATAACTTACTATTACCACCAAAAGAGATATGTAGGATTATTTTACATGAATTCTTTTGTATTCCTTTATTTATCTCACATGACATATTTTATGTGTCTATTATGGGTCTAAGACTAATGTAAGAACATTAGGTTATATTAGGGTATTTTATACATGCATTAGTTCATTAGAGTTATACTAAACATCCTTTCAGTCTCACCTCAACCTTGTCTGGATAAGCCTACAAGGTCAAAGTTCTAGGGTAGGGTCCAAGATCTAGTATGTTACAAGTATGGTCAATATGTAGAGCATTGCGGTCACAATAGACAACTCCCCTCTTGCGGTCAAGACACTTATAGAGACCGCAACATTTCTAGGGGGTGTTGGCCGCTAGGGCGGCTCCTCCTTAATTTGACCGTGACGTTGTTGCGATCTCAATGATAAGGGTAGAGGTTGATGGAATGTAGTGACCCGAAGGTGAATCTGTATGAAGTAAAAAAGGGTTGTGAGTTTGGATAGTCACATAAGGTCTTATCAAAAGCAAATAGAATTAGTTAGACAAGTCACCAAAAGGGGTTCAATATAAAGATAAAATAAGTACATAATGTCCATAAAATAGAATGCTATCAACTCTCCCAAACTTAGAATTTAGCATGTCCTCAAGCTAATAGATAGAACCACAGCACCGAGTGATGAGCTATAATTTTTTTTTGATAAACACACCACCACAAAATTATCCCATCCTTATAGAAAAACCTTTATGATAGGCTTGGTTCACTTAATGAGGTCCTACTCCCTCTCCTTGTTTCTAGAGTTGTGCGACTTTATGCACCCGCCACTACCTTGTAAAGTAAAGGACTCTCCCTAGAAATATTCTCCTTTCCTTGGTTCCTATCCGTACTCATAAATGGTTCCTGCAAGGGGTAGCTTTCACACCCTACCTTTATTTTGGTTGTATCTAAGCTATTGTGCTGGGGTAGGTCAGGCTTTAAGTGTATTCATGTATTTCTCAATTTATCTCAACCATATTGCTGTCGTAAAGACATTGTCTCCCAATTGGGACCTGATGTAGTGTCAGGTGGTTGTGTAAGGTCCACTTTGAAATGCAGGTGTGTTAAAATTTCCTTCCAAATTCCACTACCAGGCACGACATATCTGCATTCTTGAGGGCAGCAATACACCAGCCATGCAAAATCCTTCAACATCTTTCCGATCACAAATCTCATGATTTTATCTCTTTTGACTTTTTATTTTTCTCATTGGCTTGGGAAAAAGGACTGGTAAGGATTTTTTGGGCGGCCAAGCCTCTTTTGATACCAAAGAGGGGATATATAGAACTGTATGGGGTAGATATTTCCAACTTGTTGGAGGTGTATACTTTCTAATTAGTGCCACAAGGCTAGGGTGATTGGTTGAGAGTGGCTGATTAATTCCTCCTTATTTCTAGTGATTTCCTAGAATCAAGAGTGTTCTTCCACTTTACACAAAATTTTGTTGTAAGAATGGAATAATATTGTATTTTAATGTCATTTTCTTTTATGTAAATTGGTAGCTCATTTGCACCACCCTTGAGATGATTTCACTATAAAATAGAAGAAGGATAAACAAGTATAAAAGTGGGAGAAGTGGATGAAATTAGGAAGGGTAGATCTCAAAATTATGAATCAAAGTAAATGGTTCATTTCATGTAAGAAAGTTAAAAGTTCAATTTTTTTTCAAAATTCCTACAATGTAAGGGATAGGTATTCCTACAATGTAAGGGAAAGGTAAGAGTTTGAACGGAACATTCAAAATTGGAATAAAAGGAAAAAATGTACCTCTCATGCCTGTTTATAACCCCCCCAAACTTGTCATGCACTCCGTCTCAGAGTGTCAAAGATGAAGGTTTTAGATATAAATGGGCATGCTTTATTGTCATTGTTCGAAAACCGCCCATTAAGATTGCAGCAGCATGTCAGCATAGCCTCTTCGGACTGCATGGTAACGTTCATGCTATAGGATTTCAGCCTTTACATCCCTTAGGGCCAAGGTTGTCATCCATGTCAGACAATAGAAGTCATAGTCATTAGATAAAGAAATATGTTGGGGGCTTCTGTGACAAAATTGAGTCTTCTTGAAGTCCTTGCCCTTTGTATGTTTGTATCCCTTGCCATGTTTACAGATCATGTCTACTTTTGCTTCCACACATGATACTTCCTTTTCCTCAGTTGGCATCTTCGGTGTAGCCATGTTGGTGTACTTGTTCAGTGTGATGGTTGAATCTGAGTTGTTATAGAGAATGGTAGTCTTTGCCTTGATGTTGACTACAAGGAGGGTCTAGTAATTATCATGCAGTATTGGTAAAAAATGAAATCAGGGAGGGAAACCATTAGACACACCTGCAGGCATTCTTTTTCTCCCGACTACTTGTTTTTAGTATGTCATCAACAAGCAAGAAGTAGGCCATATGTACATTAGGCATGTTGTCACTTAGCAGCAATTTGATATGCAGACATCACACTTACAGCTAGGTATCCCCCTATCTTCAGCATTTCCCATAGGTCATCTTTAATGACAAAAATGCCTTCTCATTCAAAGATGACATCCCCGCAACTATTGTCTTCTTTAAGCATTTCCATTATTAGCAACAAGGAGTTCCAAGAGAGGTCTTCGTAGGCCCACCTGTCCAAATCAGCAAAAGTGGGCTCTGTCAACCCATGTGGCCCATCTGGTCGGACTTCTTATAGTTCTTGTTCATTAATCTCTCCATCTTATGGTTGATTAGTAGGTTCCTCTTGTTCTTTTTCTTCTGTAGGTGTGGTTATTGGCTCTTCAACAACCTACATGCCTTGTTGCTTCCTCTGTGTGGCTTCATCCTGGTGCTTGTTGGTTGACTACCCTTCCTTCTAGGCAGATGTCTGAGCAAGTTTAGAAAGGTCAACCCACAAGGTCTTTATCTTCTCCCTGTAGGTCTTCTTGTCAAGCAAAGGTACTCTAGTATGTAGTCGACATGGCACCACATCTGAAGGCATTGACAGGTCGTTGAAGAAGTGGTGATCATAGACGACTTCCAAATGGTAGGTGCCACGTAGATCATGCAAATCTTCAAGATGAATGTCTTCCAATCGAATGCCTTTGTTGATTGCTTTCATCATCCTTAGTACAATGAATTTTCAATCTCATGATCCTTCTCTTTCCTGAGGTGCCTTTTTAGAGATTGATAACTATTTCCGGTTCGACTTGTGTCATTGCCCTGCCATCTGTATTGCATGTTGTAGGCACAGAGGTACCTTCATGATGTCTTGATCTTCTTTATTCTTGTATATTAGTGATGTTTTGTCTAGTTTAGCAGCACCAAAATTAAACACAGTAGTGTGTTGCTCATAAAGATTTACCACTATTAGCACTCAGTGTTAAACTATCCTCATAGGCAAGGTGACATATCTGGTATCCACCCTATTCATAACACGTTGTAGTTCTATCACAACTTTAGAGTTGAACTTTTCTTCATACAACTACTTTTCTAGATGATTGGTTTTGTTGAACACTGGTTGCACCTTGTCTAGATAGAGGAATTCTTCAAGCAATGTTGTGTAGAGCACCTTGAATATTCTTTTATGAACTCATGCTCTTTTCAAGAATATCCCCCCCCTGAAGTGGTCTCTATTCAGTGAACTCCCTTTGTTGTGATAGATGATGTCTATTCCTGACAGGTTTTCATCTAATATGTGTGCCAGGACATGGACATCTCTACATGTTACTCTAGAGAGTGCCGACATATCCAATCCAATTAACTTGCAGGGGAGAGGGGGAATCTGTAAGTATTGTATCTTTTCAGCATGTGGGTGTCTTTGCCTTTATGGTACACCCAAGAAGAATGTAGCCAGACTACTTTCTTCTTCATCTAACGTCTCCTCACTAGTTGTTTGAGAGATTGTAACTGGTATAGTTGTGGGTGGCATGGGGGTCAGGGTAGGACCTTTAGTTGTCCTACATGGATCTACTTCTTCTCTATCATTAGCAGTGCCTGATCCAACAGATGTTTTAATGAATTTTTTCTATTGCTGGCGTGGGTTCTAGCATGGCCTCTTTAAGTGCTGCTAAGGTTGCAGCCATCATTCCATCATAGATTTCGTCTCTAAATTTATTGTGCTCCTCAAAGTTTAGGTATAGGTCACAGACATCCATAGATATACGCAACTCATTGATGTAATGTTGTAGTGTCGTGTCATCTCCAGAATTAGCATACCTCACACCACTTTCTTCTCTTAGTTTTTGTGGGTTGGAATTATTAGTATGTCTTCAAGAGGATTGTTTGTTGTGGGTGTGGATTCAACTAAAACTGCAACACCATGGCATGTGTTTCATCCTCATGTTCAGCAGTAGGCCCCTCTGACTGAACTATGTGGATATTCACACTTTCCTCTCTGGGTGGAGGGGGAGCACGTGTTACATATTTTTTAACTTGTATCTCATCATTTGAGGGGCTCGAAGAAGCTTGATAAGGAGAAAGGGTTACGATCTGCTTTGCCCTATTCTTTTCTCACCTTTATTCCCATAACTAGTGTTCATCTTCTAGCTCTTTTCTCTCCCCTTCCAGCCTTTTATATTCTTCCAATATAGCCTTGAGGGATTTGATGTGATGTTGGCGCATGTCATCCATATCTTTGCACATCACTTCTCGCTCCCTTCGAATTTCCGCCATCTCTGTCACCATCATCTTCATGGAGTTCATCATAGTTGTTTGGTTATTCATGACGTCCTTCATAAATTGGGCAAGGAGTGCAATTATTGCATTGATTCATTGTACCTCCTTTGTTAATGCATACAGGCTAGAAGTAATAAGCATGTTTGCAGTAGGGGAATTGTTAATATGCACCCAAATGGCATCGAACCGATGGCCGAGTTTTTCGTTGAAGGTCGGAAGGTGTCGTTTTGGTTGATTCGTAGATGTTGTCTCTACAACTGTCATCATATCGAAAGTCGACTATTGTGGTTGAGTGTTTGTTGCAGCTTCTAGTCAAGTACTTGTCTGTGGTTCTTGTTGTATTAGCAAGGAGGGATCTTTTTGTTTGCCTTCTTGCACTGTGCCCATTTCTTATTCAGTACGTGATGGCTCATGCAATATTTCCATCCTTATATATGGTGTTTTTGGTGCCGCTTCAGTTGTCTTAGGGGGTGGGGATGGATGTCTGGATTCTTTAGTCTGTACCACAGGATGTTCAACTGGTGCTTCCGATAAAATAGGAGGGGAGGGTGGGGCATCACAAATGAGTTCTTCTTCATGTAGAGTGGCTTGTGGTGCTGGCTTTTCTACCTCAAATTCTTGTATTATTGCCAGTTTCTTTCTTCTCTCAGGCTTTGGCTTCTTTGCTTGCAATGGTTATTCTGCATCCAGGGGGTTGCAGTAGGGGAACCAGGGTCAAATGTTAAGTGGATAGAACTAAAGTGCATTATATCGACTTCCTATGTGCTAGGTCATAACTTTAGTGTATCATAGTGGGCCATTTATATAAGAGGAAGGAGAAGAGTTGAACTGCTTGTAGAAGATCTTTTTTCCTCTTTGCACAAGTATATTGGGAGTCACTAGGTATTTGTTGTCTATCTTTGTGTACCCTTTAGTTTTCTTATATCTCTGTAGCTGCTCAAATTCCATAAAGTAGGTGGCAATCAACGTTATTTGTCCTCCCATGCAGAAGTCCTTTGTCTTTTTGGCTTCTTGCCCCATGACTACTGACAACTTGTCAATCAGAAGCCTTCCAATGTTCACTAGCTTTTTGTTTAGCATCAAACATATTAATAATAAATCCCCCTTGGATACATTACCTATCTCAGACCTTGCAAAGATGGTGTTGGCAATGATCTTTTGAATTACTCTCATGAAGCATGAGATGATGAGGCTCACCTTGGACCTCCCTGGGTAGTGTAGGTTTTCTCTAGTTGACTTCTCCCACATCTTGTGACTCCTATACCAACTATGTTCTTCTCACCCAGTGTTGAGGACCAGGCTTTGGCCTCTTCTTTAGTCCCAGTGAAGATCTTGTTCAAGATAACCTCAAGTGCATAGTATTCATTTCCCCCATCCTTACTTGTAGTTTAAATTCTCCCTCTGCTTTCTGTCTTTCCTTGTTGTCGATAGGGATTTTCTCTAGTGAAGACATGAACTCAACAGTTAGTTTTGTCAGAGAACATGTATTGGTTGTGCATAGGGTGGACAAATTTGTCCCACCCAACAACTCCATTACCCTATCGTGGATCCCCAACCTTTTCATCTTCTGGATGTCAATGTATCTTGTAGGCTTGAAGACTTTTGTCCTTTTGATCATGTCATAGTTGGATTGGTGAAACTGGTATATGGGGATAAATTTTGCAAGTGTCTCTGTCAGTTCCTCCCCTATTGTATTAGAGCTTTGTGCTATGTTGGCTGCTGAGTCTGCTTCTTGTCTCAAATCCCTTGATTCAGCCTTTACTTCTACCTTCTTCTTAGTTTTCTGGACATCTGGCGCTGCCACTTTTTATTTCTTCTTTGGGTTCAATTGCTCCTCTTATGGAACATATTCAAAAGTCTTATGTTCCTTTAGTGCTCTAGGACGCTTATGTATCCTACTGTGGCTCATGTTCTAGGATGATCTCATACTTCTCCTTGATTAGCTCCAAGTGAAGCTTCTTTTTTGGTGACATGTTTGGGTAATCAAACAACGCCTTATTAATTGACTCGAGTGCTTGTTGTGCCCCTTTTAGAGATGTTTCCTTCCTTGTTCATGGAATCAGAGGTGGAAGACGACATCCTGAAATATCATTAATGGGATTTTATCAAGCATTTAATATTATACTATTTAATATGGCATTTGATAATAGTGATGTATCAAATATAAACTCCATGATTGTTACTGATCTTATGATGTATCAACCGCAATAGAGAATCACTTGTATCGGTTGAGATATAGTTTAGTTTATTTTCAAAGCGTAGCGACCAATATTGGTTTCATCTATGGTGGTTGTAGAAAATTCCAATGCAGTGGTCAAAATAGGGTCTGACTTTGGTTGGTATCGGTCGATACAACGAACTGTTGAAATGGTCGAAACATGTTTTGGTCTGAGTCGTCAAAATAGGCGTTGGGTGTAGCGGTCACAACGAGTTTTCATCGTAGCGATCTCTACACGGTTCAGTAAATACAGATCGAACTAAGGATACAACATATAGGTTGCAACATATATCAGTGTTGTGGTCGCAACAAAACCAATATCATGATCAAGGTTAAAGCTATGTAGGACCGCAACACCTCAACAAATGTCACAGTCGAAACGCCAAACATATGCTACAAAGAGATTGCATACTCAGAAGGTGCATTTCCATACAATATTGAGGTGGACCATATGATTTGAATTTACTGGACAAATGGGAGATATGGAGGTGAAACAAATGACGAGGGTGAATCGATGGGACCTCATGTTGCGGTTGCAATAGTAGTTTGGGTGTAGCAACCACAACAATGGGGCTTAAGAATGTGAAAGGCCAAAATAGGAGTTTAGGGTGTGAATGAGAGGGGTTTTTGAACAGGTTAGAAGAAAAATTGGAGCAAAATGATCCATGAAACTGTAAAGTCGTGAAATAGCTGTGGGAAAAAGAAGAGGGAAGACCGACACATAATGCAAAAGAAGAAGTAAGAACAAAAAGAATTGAGAACAAGTACCTTTCAGAGTTCAAGGAGTGAAGAGAAAATAGAAACACGACGGCATGGGTGACAGTGATCTTGATCGACCGTCGTTGTGGTGAATCACCATCGTCATCCTCCAACCCTTGTCTCTAGCACCAGTTTTGATCGTACACCAATCCGCTAGAGATTCTCCACTAGGGTTTGCTACAGGTTCGTCACAAGGAAAAAAGTTAAAGAAGAGGGTTACTATTTTGGGGTTTGACCTCATATACCACGCTAAGAAAGTAGTATTGATACCTCTACAGCTGGGGTGGCGTTGATGTCACAACACTTGAAAAAAGTTGCGGTCAAAACACAAGTAAACTTTGGTGTATGTTGTGGTGAAAACACAAGTAACCGTGTTACGGTCGCAACCGATAGAGGGAAAGATGAATCTACAAGACAGGTGTAGAGATCGCAACGATTGTGAACTGCAGTGATTGCTAGGTTATTAAAAAACTAAAGTCTATAATTTTTCTAAGGGATGTTAAAAATTATTCTATGTACATTCAAATTAAAAGGTTCAAAGATGAAATTGATGAGCAAAATTTTTAAAATTTGACTATCTAGGTTAGAGAAATTTAAAATTACCTATAGTAGAGAAGTTCATAATTAAACTGGCAGATATGAACATAGTCTAGGATTTAATAGCTAAAGAAGAAATCTTGCAATATTTAAAAAAGTTGTAAATCCTTGGGTTGCCTCCCAAGAAGCACTAATATATAGTCTTTAGCTTGAGTCTCTGATCTGGTTTCTCAGTGCTCCTGTATTGATACTGGTTGTGGTTCCTTTAATTCCAATTCTGATCCACTTACACAGGCTTTGTCTTCATAATATCTTTTCACTTTGTGCCTATTCACTTTAAAAGTACCAGTCTTTTCACTAGTAATTTCCATCATTCCATATGGGTAAATCTTCACAACAGAGAATGGATCAGACCACCTAGACTTAAGTTTTCCTAGGAACATCCTAATACTGGAATTGAATAAAAGAACTTTGTCCCCTTCAGACACATCCTTGCTTTTCAGGAGAGCTTCGTACCACACCTTAGTTCTCTTCTTGTAAATACGGGCATTTTCGTAAGCTTGTAATCTGAGTTCCTCCATCTCTTGCAATTGCAAAAATCTTTTTTTCCTACCCTGTCGAGGTCCATGTTTAGGGATTTAATCACCTAAAGGGCCTTATGTTCTAACTCTATTGGAAGGTGGAAAGAATTTCCATAGATAATCCTATAGGGAGTGGTCCCTATTGGCGTCTTGTATGCAGTACGGTAGGCCCATAGTGCTTCATCAAGTTTCATCGACCAGTCTTTCCTTGCTTGGTTAACTATTTTTCTCCAAGATTTACTATATTTTTCTACTTGATACCTCCACTTGTCCAGAAGCCTGTGGGTGATAATGTGTCACCATCTTGTTCTTGACTCGATACTTCTTCAATAGAGTTTCAAACTCTCTTTTCCCAAAGTGGGATCCCCCATCACTTATGAAGTTGTGTGGGACCTCAAATCCCAGAAATATAGTTTTCTCAAAACGTTTAATCACTACCTTTGAGTCACATGTTTGGGTAGAAACAACCTCTATCCATTTTCAAACATAGTCCACAATGACTAGGATATATTGATTTCCTCTTGAGGATTGGAACGGTACCATGTCATCAATCCCCCATACATCAAAAATTTCTACTTCAATCTAGTCCAACATTGGCATCTCATTTCATCTTGAAATATTTACTGTTCTCTGGCATTCATTCCATGCTTTGACAGTAGCCTAGGTGTCCTTGATTAAGGTAGTCCAATACAATCCATACTGTAAGACTTTTGTTGTTGTCCTCTCTCCTCCTAGGTGCCCTCCATAAGGTGAAAAATGACACTCCTATAAGATTTTTGGTACTTCTTCCTTTGGTATACACCTTCGATATAGGTTATGAGCATATCTCTTAGACAAGAGAGGGTGATCCTAATGGTAATTCTTCAAATTAGAAAACAACTTCTTCTTTTTATAAGTAATGGCATGTGGTAGTTGATGGCACACCAGGTAGTTGTGGATATCAGCAAACCATGGTAAGTTTGACTCAACAGATCTTGCCATCATTAGGGATTCACCAACATAATTTTTGTTAATAGGTAACATATCTTCCTCTATAATCAAAATCCTTGAAATGTGGTCTACAACCACATTCTATGTTCCTTTCTTGTCATTTATCTCGTGATCAAATTCTTGAAGTAGTAGAGCCCATATTAAAAACCTTGGCTTGGTCTCCTTCTTCTGCATTAAATATTTTATAGCTCCATGAACAATATATACGTCCACTTTTGATCCTGTCAGTATGATCTAAATTTGTCAAAAAGCAAACACAATCGCCAGCATTTCCTTTTCCATGGTAGTGTAATTGACTTGGGCTTTGTGGAGAGTTCGACTTGTGTAATAGATGGAATGATGTTTCTTATCCTTCCTTTGTCAAAGGATAGCCCGAATAGCATAATCATTGGCATCATACATGATTTTAAAAGGAAGCTCACAATCTGGTGCCTATAGGATAGAGGTTGTGGTCAGAGTATTTTTCAAAGTGTTGAAGGCATCAAGGCACTTATCCATGAATTCAAACTCTACATCTTTCATAAGAAGGTTCAAGAATGGCTTGGTGAATTTTTAGAAGACTTAAATGAACCTCCTATAATATCCAACATGACCAAGAAAACTCCTCACCCATGTTACTATTTTTTAGGGAGGAAGTTTTCATACAACTTCAATTTTACTAAGGTCAACATGTATTCCTTTCTCAGAGATTTTATGACCCAACATAATACCATTTTGTATCGTGAAATGGCACTTCTGTCAATTCAAGACTAAGTGTTTCTCTTCACACCTTTGTAATACTAGGGACAAGTTTGGGAGACGGTTATAAAATTTGTGCCATACACAGAAATCATCCATAAAGACTTCCATTATGTCTTCCAGGAAATCTGAGAACATGGAAATCATGCATCTTTGGAAGGTGGCAGGTGCATTGCATAATCCTCTAAAAGGCATAGATGTCATGGATACATGTGAAGGTGGCCTTCTCCTAATCATCTAGGTAAACTGGCACTTGGTAGAACCCTGAATATCTATCTAAGAAACTAAAGTACGAGTGATGTGCCAACCTTTCCAAAACTTGATCAATAAAGTCTACATAGAAGTGGTATTTCCTTGTAGCTACATCCAGTTTCCGGTGATCTATGCACATACGCCAACCAATCACAGTTCACATTGCCACTTCATCACTGTTCTCCCCCTTTACACAGTCATCCCCCCTTCTTGGGAACAACATGAATTTGGCTAACCCAATTGGTATCGCTTATTAGATATATTATTCCAACGTCACGCAACTTGATCAACTCCTTATTAACAACCTCTTTTATCATCTAATTCAACTTCCTTAGTGGCTGAAACAAAGGTTTGTCATAGTCTTCCAGATTTATGCGGTGCATGTAGAGGGTTGGGTTCAGACCCTTGATATCTTCAACTTAATATCCTATTGGTTTCCTATGTTTTGTGAGTTTGTTTATCAACTTCTCCTCTTGATCCTCTGTTAGAGTAGAATTTAGAATAACAAGATTTGTTTCCTCTTTGTCTAGAAACTCATATTTCAAACCTTTAAGTTATTGATTTAACTCAGGCTTCAATTTTGGTACAACTTTCTCTTCTGGAATTTGTTCGAGTGAAGCATACTTTATCGTTTCCACAATACCTTCTTCATCGCTTAAATCTTCTTCCAGTTGGTCTAGATAACCCAAACTTTCCACTACCTTGGGATCTTCCATACTGAGCTCTGGGTTGTTCAAAGCTCACATGAGCGGATCAACAATAGCATTTTCCTCTTGTACCTCTTCACATTGCAGGGTGTAACTATCCATGAAATAGACCGACAAGAATAGAGAAGGTCCTCTCATAGCATCATGGACGTCAAAATTGATATGGTCATTTCCAATAGGAAGAGTAATAATACCTTCTACCACATCAATCAGGCCCAACCATAGCAAGGAAGGGTCTTCCAAATATCATTGGACATGTCATGTCCTCAATGGTGTCAATCACCACTATGTCACATGGTATAAAGAATCATCCATCGTGAATTGCAATATTTTCTGCTATTCCCACTAGCTTTGTAAAAGTGTGATCAGCCAACTCAATCCGCATTCTACTCTTTACCATGTCTATTAGTCCAAGACTTTGGGATAAGGAAATAGGAATTAGACTTATGCTTACCCCTAGATAAGCCAACCATTTTCTTTCCACATTATCTCTGACATTGAAAGGGTAGTGAATGCCCCACGATCTTTCTTCTTTGTAAGTAATTCAGCCTGGACAAAGGAACTTGACATCTTGACTAGCTGCATCATCTCTATATGATCTCCCCTTCTCCTTTTCATGATAAGATCCTTGAAGAACTTTGCATATGTGGGCATTTCCTCAATAGCATCTAGAAAAGGGATGTCCAAGTGCAGCTTTTTCACAGCCTCCATGAACTTCTCATACATTTCCTTAAGATGCGTGTAACGACCCCACCTCCCAGTAACCCCCAATTAAGGGAGACTAAGAGGTCTGAGCCGTTATCCCAATATCCGGATCAAAGGTTCAACAAATAATGAATAATAATTATCAAATTCTACTAAACTAAACCAAAAAGGCTGTAATAAAATTAAACTTTTCATACCTTTTCAAAAGCTTGGATATCTACTTCTATCTTCATGGAGTCTATTCTAACTAAACCTCATTTGAACTTTAATTCATATTTAATTCCACATATGCCACTTTACTATTTGTTCTTTTCACTTGTATCTAAAACGCCGAAAAACAAAACATCAGTCAGCATAATGCTGGTATGTGGGGGAAATAATAATCGTGCAATTAATAACAACATATTGCATTCAAATACAGTTTAACAACTAACTTTACGTTTTAAATATAACTGCATGATCCACACATATCCTATCCTCTGTGTTGTCCCTACAGTGGAGCTGGATGCTACCTTCCTTATGGTAGATCCCCATTAAACCCCTCATGATCCCACCTAACAGGTGAATCAATTTCTAGGGTTGAGTCACATGGCACTACCCGTAGGTAGCCCACTCCTTAACTCATGGTATTCTAAGAGTCGCATGGCACTAAACGTGGGTAGCCCAATTTCTAACTCATGATAGCCTAGACCTTGCTCTAGGTTACCCTTTTTAGCCTTTGCAAAGCCACAGAGGAGGATCCCGATCTAAGCCAGTTATATACATATACATTTATAGTGATAATCATAGTCACTTTATAGTTGCATGAAATAAAAGTCATCCAAGCAGTTTATTTCAAACAACTGATAAAATCTCAGGAAATCTCCATGAAACTAAGGCGATTAATCATAAACGTAACCAAATACCTATCAGGCTAATTTGAGATAGAATAATCCAATCGAGAAATCCAAATAAGCAAGCACATTATGAGATCCTGAGATATGCATACAATTTCCTTTTATTAGTCATGCTATCAAGACCTATTCAACTTAGCTCGCTTCCTAGGTTTTCTAGTCCACTTTTAGGGTTTTCATTGCAATTAGGGTTTCCCTTCACCTCTTACTATTTTAAACCCTAATTTTTATACAATTACTCACAAACCCTAATTATCTCATCTATTCTTCATGAAAGATACTAAGGTTATCTTTTACATTATAGCTACCATTTTTATCCTTTTAATCCATGACAAAATCATTATGTTCATTTATCATCAATTCATAGTTCATTATGGTCTAATTCACATATGAACTCTATTTGTCATTAATTCTACCTTTATCCATTAGAAAACCCTAATTACTACATTAAGGGTATTTATCCATAATTAGGAACTTTTATACTTGAAATAGCTTGGAATTATCATATCTCAACTTTATTCATGATTTTGAATAAGTAAAACCATTATGAGTCACATTTACTAATATTAGGGTTTCAAGGCCCGTTGAAGCATATTTATGCACATGAAACTCTAAATTAACCAATTACGTGCAAAGTTCATCCTTTCTGTGTTTAATGTACCTTTTTACAATTACCAGGTTAATATCAACTTTAATCATCCATTAAACCCTACTAATTACATTAGTCATCTCAAAATAAGGTTTCTTAATCTTTAATTCATTAAAGTTGATAACTTACACTACTTTTCGAATTCCAAGAGGAATTAGCCTATAAAACCATTGTTAATGAATTCCACTCATTTTTCTGAGCAAAATACATATATTATTTGCTACTATCGGAGTTACCAATATGGAGATACGATTTTTGTAAAATTAACTCGCCATAGCCAATCAGAGGGCGCCACGTCTCCTCTATCATGCAACGTCACTTGCAGCTTATTTGGAAACATTTCGAAATGACATTCGTAGCCCGCATAGGGGAAAAACCATCTAGAGCCCACCCGTCCTCTACCTCCAGCGCGCCCTACTACTGCCGTAGCAGGCAAGGAGCAGGTGCGGCCCTGCCGCCCCTCCCCAGGCCTCGTCGGCCTCCAAGGACACCTCCCCTGCCTCCACCGTGCTCTTGCGTGCGCGGGGTGCCTCCCGTTCTTGGCCAAGACGGCCTATTCTAGCTTACGAAGTCCCTAGACAATTAGTTGATCTGCTGACCTACTGCAGGCATCGCGTAGGGGTTGGAGATGGGTTAGACTCCTTTCCGGTCAGAGAGGAAGCATCATGCCTACCTCTTACACTTGTCCCTGGCCCCTCCTCGCTCCAAAGTCACGTTGCTCCCTTCTGCTAGGGTTTAAGGATGGAAACAAGGAAGAAGAAGATAGGGACAAGAGAGGGAGATGTGTGGAACTTTCTTTGGCCCTATCCAGGGCCTCTATCCTTTTATAGAGGAGGAGAGCAACGTCCTAGGATACTTGCCCACAAAGACAATAAGGCCCCCTTCTCAAAGGAAACCTTCTTTCCTTTAAACAAGTATAAGATTTCTCCTTTAAATAATTCCTTGATTATCTATGATCCTTGAATATTAAGGAATTTGAAATTATTCCTTTTATTTTCTTGTTCTTGGATTTTAATTCATTGGCCACAAAAATTATATTTTCTTTTTAATAGAAAATACCTTCTTTCTAACAAAACCACAAAATCCATTAATTATATATCACTTTATCCTCTTATTTTTCATTATTGGTATTTTCTCTTTCCTCTTTCTTCATTGGGGCTCCTTGGACCCCAAGAAACCTAATATTTTGAAATCCTTTTTAAGGATACTTATTATCCTTCTATATGCATCTATATTCATTATTTCTCATTATCTTATTTATTTCTTATTAGAATATCTCTTTTTGAGGATTTCTCTTTTTCTTTCTTTTTATTTTCCTCATTGGCATTCCTTTTAACATTAGGAATCCTTTGGATACGAAAATCCACCAAGGATAATTCAATTATACCTCTTTTCTCTTATTTTCCACATTTTATCATTGTTTTCAATTTCTTTCTTAATAAAGAAATATTTAATTGATCTTTTCTTTTCTTATTGATTTCTTTTTGCAACTTTGGACTCCTTAGAACCCAAGGAACCCAAGAGGCACGAAATCCACCTTTGGATTATATATTTGTTTGCCTTCTAGAGGTTTCTACATTTTTCTTTTCTCCATTTCTTATTAATAATGGAGTTCCTTTTGTCTCTTCCATGTTATTGGGCCCAATAGCCAATGAAGCGCACAAAATAACCATCAAGGCTATTGTAAACGAAATCCATTTATTCAAAACAAATTATATCTTTATTTTTTCAAATATCTTTAATATGAAAAATCACATTTCCCACCAAATGAACCCAAAAATGGGGTTGTAACATCCTTCCCCTCTTATAGGAATTTCGTCCTCAAAATTCCATCAAGCAAACAAACAATTCAGGATAAGACTTTTACATGTCCATCATTGGCCCCTATGTGGCTTTGCCCTATCCATGGTGCTTCCAAAGAACCTTTATCATCACATATTCCTTTCTCTGAGTTCTTTCACTTTGGCATCTATAAACCTCATAGGTGACTCAGGTCATTACAGCCTCCCTTGGGGCTCACTTGGTTCATTGCTTCGCACATGGTCCGGGTACCTCACATAGTGCTCTAAATTGGACACATGAAACTCATCACACATTACATTCTCCTGAGGGGTAAGGGAAAACTTAACCTTCTCAACCAAACCATGTCAAAAGAACCCATGCATCAGGGACTCATCTCTCTTAGCTATAACTTAGAGGGGTCGGATTTTCATGTCACATATTCCCCCACAGTGAACTGTATGTCAGTCTACTTTGCATCATATTATAACTCATGTCGTCTCTGGGCTCCTTTCAGCCATTGCATGATCAAAGCGACTTCATCTGCACACATTGTGGTCCTTTCTTGACCTTCGTGATGTCCCTTCACCAACATCATCTTAATGAAGTGGTGACCGATAAAACCTCCCTTGTAGAGCTTCTTTACATCCTGATACTGGCTATGGTGGTTATCATCACATCTTACTGAAGACAAGAACTGTCTCCATGTATCACCCTGAATGAGCACACATGCTCTCATCAGACCCTCTAGTCTGGGTCATACTAACCATTAGCTAGGGTGATAAACTGTACTAACATCGAGTTCTTCATGTATCTACTTCCACCTTACGGAAGTGTATCTTTAGGTTACACTCAAGAACTTTTGAACTCACATTATGGTGTAGTTGAACCATCTCTCTCATATGTAGTTCAACTGGATCTGTCCCTTGATAGTACTCTTTCTTTCTCATGTCATATAGGTAAGGCGATCTACCATAACCCATACTGCATCCTGACCCTCCTTGGTCTAGGGGAGACTTACAACATCCATAGTGTTGAACTCCCATCCCCTTTCAGGGACACTTTATCCTCTATGTCAATACACTGGGTTATTGGTGTTCGTCCTTCACCTCTTGGCTTGCATGGCAACATACCACATGCAACTTCATCTTAGGCATCCAACGTACTACTATCACTTATTACCTTGGTAGTACCATGGTATATGGTGATCTTAAATCATGATCTCTCGTATTATCATGATTCCTTAAGATCGATTCCTTAGAAACCCTAAACCACTCTTGTCGGGGTTTCATCTCCTTTTTCTCCAGCGAAATGCATCTGAGGTTCTATAACCATCCTTTCATTACATCAAGGCCTAAGCTGGCTAACCAAACAACCATTAACTTGATCAGCCATTATTGTTACATCTGGGTGTTAGCCAAACTTATCTCTTTTTCCAACTGGGGTTTATCCTATCAACCTCTTCTAGCCTCCCTCTAAACTAGGCAGCTGTATCTCATCCATAGCATCCATTACCACTTCACATCCTTAGGTTTTAGGTAATGTTGAAGACATAGACCTCCATGTATTCCACTTATTATCTTATCTCAGCTCTAAGTCTATCTTCATCAAGAAAACTCTGAACTTATTATCTTGGTTTTTTGAACTCAACCCCTTGTATAACTCATAGCTCATGATAAAAACATCCTCATAATATGACTACCTTGTTTCTCTTAATGTTTGTAAACCATCCATGTATCATTCACTCCAAAAGGACATGTCATCATCTCTGTCCTCATACCTCATGGCAATGTTGCAACTCACATCACCTTTTATCCTTGGTGTATGGCATGCGTATTGTCCTATCTCTCACTACCATAACAAGAGGAAATAAGCATTTGGCTGCAGTCCAAATATATAGTTCTTCATGTTCCAAGAGTAGAGATGGTACATCCCACCTTACTAGTACACCTTTAAATCTGATTTGAAACGTGCCACATATGTCTCTACATCACAAACATCTCGATATCAAAGTTACTTGCATGGAAAATGGGTTTCGAACCTACTTGGGTCCACACACAATCCTTGGTCATCTCCTCTAGGTCTATAGGGTGCCAACAGTTTTGCGGTCATCCCTCTTCCCTTATGCATCCAGGGAGTGCCCTACTGATCTGCAATTGGGTCCCATGAGTTCATGAAGGTGATTAATCTCCTAACCCATGGCCCTCAGACAATGATAGTTGTTACCTCCCGACCCTATGGTCATGTGCCACTAGGGAATTAGGAAACTCCTTCTTCCATCGGCCTTATCCCTACCTGACCTTAGGATAGACTTAGGATTCTATTATAGTACATGTCCAGCTTAGAATCTTACCCAAGCCTTCATCATCTCTCTCTACATTCATGGGTTGACTTTCATCCTTTCATAGGGGTCATCTCAACCTACCTACCTTGGTCAGGCCCCATACCAATTACCTCCATGGTAACACATCCACATACACTTAGATATGGTTATCTATAGGTCTACATGTTCATTCTCATACCATGTACTTTTCACTTAGCTTCTCAAGATCCAATGAACCTCTTTAAGTTTCCTCAAAACCCACAAAACTGGAATACACCCTACCAAAGGGTCCCTCTCCCAGGATGGGAGTAAACTACAACTCTTGACAAAAAGGTCACAAACGTCCTTATGTCTAGGGTTTACATCTACATGAGCATGCTTAACCCTAGCAAGATACTAAGGCACAAGCAGACCACCTGCTAAACCATGCTAGGTCATACTTTTTCTCTTTCCTCAACACTGGATCAAGATCATACCTTCCCATGTCATCAACTTAGCTATGAGGGGTTCATCAAACGTACCTTAAACTTAAGGGGTTTCCTTTTTCCTCTAAACATGAGGAGTACCATGCTCAAGTCTATAGAAACTCAAACCTTATCATGAGCATCAGGTACACCACTTCCCCTCTTAGGCCTAGGAACCCTAGGTTCACTTCTGTAATGTCCACTGTCTGCTCAACCTCTTAACCACGATGCAAACATGTACAAGGTATGACATGCACTTCTCATAATCCTTCTACTTGAACAACACTTCAGAGTGGAGTCCTCCTCAAGGACAACCAACAAGGTATAAGGTCTCACAACCTGTTACTAAATCTCTTCATGGCTTAAGGAACTCTTATTCTCATAGGTACAGAGGTACCAGCAGCCTCATCCTCTCTTCAGGGTTTGGTTCCACTAATGACAACCAAGATATCATCAGCATGAGGCAACCACTATCATCCACTTAGGTCACATCATCCTCAACTCCCCACTTTTCCTCATATCTCAGAGTCTAGACTTCCAACCTTCTTGCTTGGGTCCTGTTCTCTCTCTCTCTAGAGCTAACTCCACAACCAGCCTTATACTAAAGGTCCTCTCCCCATGAAGATGGATCAGGATCACAAGCATACCTCTACATGGTGAAGCCTATGTTCATGCTTATGTTTGCTCAACGTTATCCACAACTCCTTATGCTTATCTCATCAGCTATCCAACATACTCCCTTGGCCAGGGTTTCGACCTACTGCTCACACTACTGACGTATTATAGGTGTCTACTATGCCATGCTCATATAAGCTCATGGGGTTTCTATAGGTTCTTTTCTAACCTCATCAATGAAGGAGCTATCCTTCACTCTAACATGCACGACCCTTCCCAGGGTTGGGTTGCAAAAGGTACTCGGTCATCCAACCTCTCATGGCTCATATGGCATCCAAGGCATGTCCATCCAAACACCTGGTCTACCATGACATCTAACTCATCATGCCATCTCTTTCTCTAACCTTCACTTAGGGTTAGGGTTAACATCATTCTCAGAGGATGTGCCAGGTCTCCACTTATAATGGAGGTCTCTACCTCCAAGACTAACTCTCTTTACTTATCCTCCTGACAAGAAGGTCTAGCCTCAGGTCTCTCCTAAGGGCATGACAACTTATGTCATACGACCTAGCATGTATCTATTCTTTTACGCTTATTCTATAAGCTTATGTCCATGACATTTTATTTACATGTTTTTTATTAATTTGGTGGAGGATTCCTTAAATCTTATCAACCTTACCCATACCTCAAAAGGGTGAGGAAAAGATAGAAAACGCTAATCCTTATAATCCTTAACAACATTTGAGTGGAGAAAGGATGAACAAGATGAGAGAGAGTCCTAAAGGTATCTTATTTTGAGTCAAATCCTTAGACATTGGCCATGCAGTCACACTAATCTGGGAGTCCTCACAATCTGACTAGCGGTGCGGAGGAAAATCTTGCCAGCCCCCGGACGAGATCCTTTTCTAGACACCTTTGAAATCCAAGTTCTAATAAAAAAAATTTATCGAAAAAATAGGACTTCATATAATTTGAAAAAAATGGGGTCCCCCATTTTGTCATAGTTATATATAAAATAAAGAAATCAAAATAAAGAAATAAAAAATAAAGAATTTTCCTATTTCTTTTTTTATTCTTCACGCTCGGGGTTACGTCCTGGATCATTAGATAAGAATCCAAAAATGAAGAGAGAAACAAAGAATATTACTACCGTGTAAACAAAGAGTTTGAGAGTAAGCATTACACAACCTCTAAGATCATTTTTTTGCATTTTGGATGTAGCTATATCAATAGACGCTCTTGCTATAGTTTTTGATACCCCACTCATTTCATAAAGTATTCAACCTGGCTTAACAACGGATACCCAATATTCGGGGGAACCTTTCCTTGATTCCAAAATTCCTCTAATAACTCCCTTGGATTCTATAGAGTTTGTAAAATCTAATATATATTAAAGATTAAATGAGGAACCTACGCTCTGATACCAAATGTAACGACCCCGCCTTCTAGTAACCCCCAATTAAGGAAGACCAAGAGGTCAGAGTCGTTATCCCAATTTCCAGATCAAAGGTTCAACAAATAATCAATAATAATTATCAAATTATACTAAACTAAACCAAAAAGGGTGTAATAAAATTAAACTTTTCATACCTTTTTCAAAAGCTTGGATATCTACTTCTATCCACATGGAGTCTATTCTAACTAATTCTCCTTTGAACTTTAATTCATATTTAAGTCCACATATGCCACTTTACTGTTTGTTCTTTTCACTTGTATCTAAAATTCCGACAAACAAAATGTCGGTTAGCATAAAGCTGATATGTGAGGGAAACAATAATCGTGCAATTAATAACAACATATTGCAGTCAAATACAATTTAATAACCAACTTTACATTTTAAATATAACTGCACGATACACACATATCCTATCCTCTGCACTATCCCTGTAGTGGACCTGGATGCTACCTTACTTATGGTAGATCCCCATTAAACCCCTCATGATCCTACCTAACAGGTAAATCAGTTTTCTAGGGTTGAGTCACATTGCACTACCCGTAGGTAGCCCACTCCTTAACTCATGGTATGCTAAGAGTCTCATGGCACTACACATGGGTAGCCCAATTTCTAACTCATGATAGCCTAGACCTTACTCTAGGTTACCCTTTTTAGCCATTGCAAAGCCACAGAGGAGGATCCGGATCTAAGCCAGTTATATACATATACATTTATAGTGATAATCACAGTCACTTTGTAGTTGCATAAAATAAAAGTCATCCAAGAAGTTTATTTCAAACAACCGATAAAATCTCAGGGAATCGTCGTGAAACTAACACTACGAAAAATATGGTCTTTAACTACAAAAAAAAATTGTAGCGAAAATGCCAAAATTTGTAGCTAAAAGCTTTGGCTACATTTATCCTTACATTTAGAATATGAAGCTAATACTCGTGTAGCTAATTGTTTAGGCTACATTTTTCAAAATCGTAGTTAGTTATTCCTTTGGCTACAAATTTATAAGTAACCCTAATTGTAGGTTAAAAAATGTCCTTACACATAAAAATGTAGTTTCCATTGTAGCTAAATATATCTCTACAATTCAATTTGTAGCTATGATATGTAGGGAGAGATGACATTGGTTACAATTTGTATATGTAGTACAAGTATAGCAAAAATTAGCGCTTACGACACATGTAATTATAGCTAGTGTGTAGTGAAAGACACCCTGTACTACACATACATATGTAGGAAGAGACATTATGTATCCAGTCAGTCGCTTGCCAATATAGAGGTGTTTTTAAAAAGAAAAAAAATGAATGTTAATCAAGATCGAGTTGTGCTGACAATGTCAACAATGATACTTTTATTTATATTTGAACAATGGAGTACACATGGGGAGGACATTAACATGGCCCCTATTTTACAATATGCATGGAAAAAAGATACATGTATACAATATCTACTTCGGACTGCCTCTATCCACTACAGACTCTATATGCCACTTGATCATGTGCATCTTCTTCTATCTTAATTTTTCTTTTGTATTAATTCTACCACTTGTATCGTCTATGAATATGAAACCATTGGTAAACACATAAGAAGAGAAAGACTGCTAACATATTTCTCTTCTCGATTGAAAATAGATAACTTCTCTGTGCTCTGCTTATGATTGGTCATAGGAAGCTCCTGTAGTTGATATTGATATTCATGGAGACTCTGGAAAGACAAATCATTCTCATCAGCAACTGGTAGTTCCACCCGATCCCCAAGTTTGAGGTGTCCATATACTTGAAGGACAAATCATTCTCATAAGAAACTGGCAGTTCCACCCGGTCCCCAAGTTTGAGGTGTCCATATATCTCAGCACATATTTTGTGAATCTGATACTATATATTGGATAATTCCTCTGTCCTCTCTTCATTTTGCTATGGTAGTTTTTCTTGTACAAGAGATATGGCAGCCAGCTATATGTAGCTTAAGTATAGAAACATAAGAGTTCCAGGCCTCTTTCAGACACCTGCACTGAAACATCAACACAAAAAAGAATAATCAGTAAACCAACAACACTAGGTACATTTTTTATTATACAATAAGATTAAATACTGGCCAGGCTGTAAATATTTTCTAGAAAAATACAAAGCATTTAAAGATAACTAGAATTTTTGTTGAAAATTTTAAAAAAATCACCAAACTGCTCAAGCCACATACTGCTCCTCGAAAGCTAATATCATATCCAACTTGTACAATTTTTCTGCTGTGCAGTTCCTCAATTTTCTAAGTTTCTTAATTGTAGCGTTCTAAATAGGGACCATATTTCAAGCAATAATCATGTGATCACGTTGATATGAATAGACAATCAGTAGACTTATGTTTCAAATTCCAGCAAGTATAATATTTATTTGTCACAATCATCAAATAAAGACAAGATATTAAATGATTATAAAGTGAAAACAAATAGTTTTATAAGTTTGAGATAACTTCATTGAAAAAGAACTTAAATTTTGGCTTGTCTATCCCTATTGCATGACAGACAAGTCGTAATGACTTCAGTACAATGGCTAGAAATGACATGAGGGATTGTGTGGCCGATGTTTGGCATCAAATTATGCAACTAGCAAAAGATAGTAGATAAGTGCCTTTAAAGAAAAGACCATAGAATTAGTTTCAGATAAAATTTGGAAATAAAGACCCTACTAGTCACTTTTTGTTATAATCAAAGTGGTTAGGTACCAATTTTATGTAGTGGACTCTATCTACTAAACAAAAGAGAATGAACATAGTTCAGCCAACAACCGTGATTAAGTAAAAAGCATATGCACATCTCATCAAAGTGTGCATATCAGTTTAGTATCTACCACATACCAATCACAAGAAGTCATGGCTAATTTCTCAAGATATTCAACTTTCCACGAAAGAATATAGCTTCAAGTTACCACATTCAGATACAATAAAAAAAATAGGTTAGTAATATATCAATTAAACGTGCCTTACATATACACAATAGTGGAAAATACCTTTCCTTCTCTGGACCAAAGGCTAAAACATCATGTACATCAAAAAGAAAAATGTAACTGGTTTATAGACACATTAGGATATATATATATATATATATATATATATATATATATATATATATATATATATATAGGGAGAGTAGAGATCAAGTTGGTGTAAATCAGGAAGCAAAAGATTGTGCAATGAATATATAGAAAAGACCTCACATGTTATTTCTTTATGAAGCTCAGTTTTTTTGAATCCTTAGCTCTTATTGGTTTCTTGATTCCCTGTTATGAAGTTGAGGCAGTGAATTTACTCCAATCCTTTGTTGAAAAACTATTGTTGACTATTCTAAAGTTGAATTGATTTGTGTCTATTGATTTTTATGTCAATTTGTAATTGTTACACTAGATTCATTTGTCCTCTGGTCTAAAGTTGACTTGAGCTCTGTCTGGCTGCTTACTATATTGTTGTAGATGATTGTTGACCTGCATCAGTAGATGTTTCCCTCTCTATCATCTATCAGGTCTCTTTCTCTAACAAGAATGTATAGATACCACATGTAAATTTTACACAGACAAAATATATGAAAAAGGAGAGATGTTTAGACACCAAAAATGGCTATATGAACATGAAGAAAACGTAAACATAGATACATAAATATTTATATGTTCTGTAAGGATCCACAACAAAATGCAATTTGCAAAATAAGGAATACTCTTTTTCACATGGGCATTAGTTCGACTTACGAGTCATGGGTACCAAGTTGCCTATATATAGGTTTCTTAAATGATATAAATATTTAATCAATATCAGTCTAAGTGTGCATCAGATATTCAATTAAACATTTACTAAATATAAGCAATTAATATATACTATCAACAAACACATACAAGACAAGATAGCCTTGTAATATTAAAAAGAAGAAATTCCAAACTAGAATATGCATAGTTTGCACTTACTTATAATGTTGGGATCTATGTAGCTTTTCACAAGACACATACACGAGTTGAGGAAGCTCAATACCATCAATTGAAAGCTCCACACTATGGCCGAAGGAGACCTGCATTCATCAAAGAATTAAGATATGTAATTCATAACTCAAACACACCATGCAATTGAACATAAAATGCACGTGTGCATATATTGATGAGGAGCACTAAAAGATCATTTTTATTCTAAAGACAAAGTACACTAAAATGATATGATACTAAGTTGACTACAAAATGATGATAATGATTCCCTGACTTAATCAGTTCACAAAATGAAAACAATATTGCCAAGTATTATAAATAGATATATTTAATAATAAAATTAACGACTATTGTGACTTTGACCTTCTTAGATCTATGACTATCTCAATAGGGAACTTATAATCATCAATTGGGAGTTGTCAAGTAACTGGGTTAGATTCCATATATCATGTGCATTATTGAATGAAGATTCACTTACAAAAACTAGAGGAACATCAAACTATGTATCAGTTTTTCAGACAATTATGTCAAAGTCACTCACACTTTCTAAGTGTAACAAGAAATAAATGACCATAAGATACAACGTCTATTCCCATACCTTGAACAAGTACATAGAAAAGCATTCCATAACCCCTTATCATACATACACATGTACAGTCCTATATAATAGTGATGCCCTTTTCAATTACAGATTTCATGATGACTCTCATCACATCTTTTTCATTGAGATAATGCAATTTGATGTTGCAAGCATAAGTATAGCATGATAATCATGGACACAACAAATAATCATTCTCAAATTATGTGCTTGAATGTCTATCCTTTCCGAGTATAAAAAACGACCCTTGATCTCAAGAAGATTTACACAGAATTGCAACAACCATTACATCTTGTCTACCTAGAAGATTCTCAAATCCTAAATGTAGTTGCACATGGACATAAATCACTATAGGGTTGTGTCGTGTGAGGGAGGGTCAACCAAAAATTTCCCACAGTGGGACAACTATAATATTAAAATTTTATTTTAGCATTTCACGCATTGATCTAGACATAGAGGGCATTTTTCTATCACTATGTGCAAAAATGAGCAGCAAAGAGAATGTAAGGAAAATCTGAATCATTGACGCTTATAGAATCAAAAGTGCATCACCTCTATAATACTAAAAGGCATATTCAAGCAACATAGGACAGATGTTGCTTTCATCATACACTACATAGTATGGTATTTACTATTCAAAATGTGACGAGTGATCTGATTTTGACTCATCATGCTGAACCAGCCAGATCGTCCATTTGAAGTGGAACGAGTGCACATGTGACATAATAACACAAAACAAATGTTAAACTAAGTCCTAAGGAAACCATGGAAATTCGGAAATTTACAACATATACATCTATCTTAACCTATTCATATAAAAGGTATATATATGTTTGGACAAAAAAATCCAAATAGCACAGTTTTTTTAAAAAAATTTACCCAAATAGCACTCTTCCTAACTTATTTCCCGAACTAGCACACTTTTACCTAAAAGCGCCACATTAATTGGCGTTTTTCTAGTACTTTTACCTAAAAGCGCCACATTAATTGATGTTTTTCTGGTACAGAGACTGAAAGCGCTGACGTTTCTTTGAAACACGCCAAACAAGATGACGTTTTTAACTCCCTTGCAGATGGCTTCCCTCCCTACAAAGTAGCATCGCAACTCTCTAGCTAGATTCTAATTCCTACGAACAATCCCTATGAGACTCCGCAGTAGTGTCTTTCACAAAATTTGGTTCCCAACAATTTATAAAGTCAAGCAAGCAGCTCGGGTCACTTGCTTGTCCATTACGCGCTTGTTTCCGGAACATGGAAATGATGATGTACTACAGCAGTTCGGCCCAGCTCATCATCGCCGCTATCCTAGCAGTGGTTCTTTCTTACGCTCTCTTACTTTGACGACGCCATCGTGGTAGCTTCTTTCATCCTCTTCTGCCGGGCCCCATGGGTGTACCGATCTTAGGCAATCTCCCATTCCCAGACCCCGAGCTCCACACTTACTTTGCCGACCTGGCTGGGAAGCACGGCCCCGTCTTCAGCCTCAAACTTAGCGGTAAGCTAGGGATCGTCATCTCCTCAATGACATCGGCACATGAGGTTCTACGTGACAAAAAGATGCCACCTTTGCCAACCGAGATGTACCGACAGCCGACAGTGTGGTCGAGGAGCCGGATGCACTCAAGCTCTGTTACATGTTGCTGCAGTACATCATCATTTCCATGTTCCGGAAACAAGCACGTAATGGACAAGCAAGTGACACGAGCTGCTTGCTTGACTTTATAAATTGTTGGGAACCAAATTTCGTGAAACCAAAGTTCAGACACTACTGCGGAGTCTCGCATGGACTGTTCGTAGGAATTAGAATCTGGCTAGAGAGTTGTGATGCTACTTTGTTAGGAGGGAAGCAATATGCAAGGCAGTAAAAAACATCATCTTGTTTGGCGTGTTTCAAAAAAACGTCAGCCCAGTCCCTGCACCAGAAAAACGCCAATTAATGTGTCGTTTTTAGGTAAAAGTACCAGAAAAATGGCAAATAATGTGACGTTTTTAGGTGAAAGTGTGCTACTTCGGAAAATAAGTTGGGAAGAGTACTATTTGGGTAATTTTTTTAAAGCAACTGTGCTATTTGGGTTTTTTGTCCTATATGTTTCTAATAAAGTAGATGCAGATTAGAAGATCAGATTGACATGATTATCAAGTATAGGCAGTTGTTCACATTGAGGTTTTATTATTTTCTTATGATACCTAACATGGGATGAACTCTCTGTATACAATATCACACAGATTTACTTTTCTTTTACCGATCTAGACTACAGTGCTCTTGGGAGTGAACAAAAGAAGCATACAAAGATACATCTATTTCAAAGCATATAGAAACAAAGTCAAGGAAATCACTTTGAAGACGAAAAGCTAGATGTGAAAAATCATACATGAAAAAACTATGGTGGAAAATTACAACGTACTTATAATTCACTAATGACAGAATTCATCTCTACCTGAATGTTGATATTCCTTTAGAGTTATGATCTTCATGTCCTTCAAGTGTGTGTGTTGGGGATTCAAAGCTAGAGGAAGTTATGGCTGCAGATGGATGACGTTTTTCATATATGCATGGACCTATCAGAGACTTAACAATTTCATATATGCAGAAGGAAATATCCACATGATTTTTTGCATTCAACAAGGAGACATATTAAGTCCAATTACTAATCAGAAGAGTAGATTTTCATTACTTGATGGATATGATCATGATCTAAAATAAAAACCACAAGCTATACGAGATGAACTTGCGTGAGCTATCTTGGCCTTCTATAGATAGCTAGGCCAGGTTTGCTGACATTGAATGTAAAACTAGGCCAGGTGCGCACGTAGGGGAACACATATCTATGTTAATTACTTGATACAGAAACGTATAAACACAAACAGATGCTCAATCATGTCTGCTTCATGGTAAGCAGTTGGTGCTTCTTATATTTTTAATACAATATGCATGATAAATGACAAACAAAACAGAATTGAATAGGTCTGAATCTCTTGTGATTCTACTTCAATATGCAATCTCAAGTTATTTTAACAAAATACAAGTACACTAAATCTATATAAAGTATTTTCACATAGGTAACGACAACCCAAAATATAATAGAAAAGCCCAAAGGACTAACTTTTATAATCTTTCATCATAATGGCAACTTCCATTTCATGATGACAAACAACATTATTAAAATATGATACCCAAATGGGTTGCCCGTCATATTTTTCAGTGGAGGACATACCTTACTCTATAATGAACTATCAATTTCATGTATTAAAAACGATAAACATACTATTAGTTTTACAAGTATCGTGACATTGTTAGAACATCACATAAGAATGCTAAAAAAATTTAACATAAAGGTATAAGATAGAGAGAACTTTTTATCCTATGATCATGTATATACATATAATCTAGAATTGCATGTACAAATTGTATACTGGTGCGAAAGAGAGTATGCAATTAGATTGTTATGTAGAAATGACTATCCATTTTGCACAAGCATTTTAGGGATGTTAGGAGAAGTATATTAAACAAATTTTGTGTTTTTTAGAAGAATGCGAAGTACAGAAAAGGGATGTCTTTAGAAATATAATCTAATTATTTGACAAATACGTAAGAGACCCCCGAATATTCCCTGGCCCAGTTTTACATCCAATGTCAGCAAATCTGTATAAATAAGCTTTCTGAATGAAGCCCAAATGGATCAGCCGATGATTCATATGCAGTATGAATGAAAGAAGGAACTTGATGGGAGGAAAGGGGGAGGGTGGAGACGGTCAAAAGAATTACTTCATAGAGACTTAGAAAGTGTGACCCTATATTTGCATTTCCAGATTTCTCTAGTGGACCAGTCTTCGTGTTCAGAGTCAGCGAAGGCTGCAGGTAGTTCCTGACGTATCCCTTCTTCGCGATCGGAAGACCATATGGCTCGGCGGCAGTGACAGAACGCATGGGGAGGGGTGGGGTGGGGGAAGGGAGGGAGATGAGGAATAGAAAAGGCATTGGGAATAGTGAACGAGGTGTTGCGAGAAGGCGGAAGGAGAAACGGAAAGGGCATTGCGAACAAGGAAGGGGTTGTGCCATCAGAAAGGGGATGAAGGAACTGAGAAAGGAGGGAGCATTCATTCAAATCCTCTTTTAGGTAATGTAGCGAGGGAAACCGACGAACAACATATTTGGTTCCTGCCTTAGCGTTTCGGAATAGATATCAAAATGTTATCCATTAGATAAGTACAAATTTGTTTAAAAAAATAGATAATTGTTAATTTCATTATTATTTACATTTGTTTTCACTATATTTTTACTCATTGTAAACAAAAATGACTACTAATTACATAAAAGTTATATGTAGCTAGATTATATGTAGTTAATAGCCAATTTTCTTGTAGTGTAAGGTGGTTAATCATAAACGTAACCACATACCTGTCAGGATAATTTGAGATAGAATATTCCAATCAAGAAATCCAAATAAGCAAGCACATTATGAGATCCTGAAATATGCATACAATTTCCTTTTATTAATCATACTATCAAGACCTATTCAACTTAGCTCTCTTCCTAGGATTTCTAGTCCACTTTTAGGGTTTTCATTGCAATTAGGGTTTCCCTTCACCTCTTACTATTTTAAACCCTAATTTTTATACAATTACTCACAAACCCTAATTATCTCATCTATTCTTCATGAAAAATACTAAGGTTATCTTTTACATTAAAGCTACCATTTTTATCCTTTTCATCCATGACAAGATCATTATGTTCATTTATCATCAATTCATAGTTCATTATGGTCTAATTCACATATGAACTCTATTTGTCATTAATTCTACCTTTATCCATTAGAAAACCCTAATTACTACATTAAGGGTATTTATCCACAACTAGGAACTTTTATACTTGAAATAGCTTGGAATTATCATATCTCAACTTTATTCATGATTTTGAATAAGTAAAACCATTATGAGTCACATTTACTAATATTAGGGTTTCAAGGCCCATTAAAGCATATTTATGCACATGAAACTCTAAATTAACTAATTACGTGCAAAGTTCATCCTTTTTGTGCTTAATGTACCTTTTTACAATTAATAGGTTAATATCAACTTTAATCATCCATTAAACCCTACTAATTACATTAATCATCTCAAAATAGTGTTTCTTAATCTTTAATTCATTAAAGTTGAAAACTTACACTACTTTTCGAATTGCAAGATGAATTAGCCTCTAAAACTATTTTAATGAATTCCTCTCATTTTTCTGAGCAAAATACATATATTATTTGCTACTATCGGAGTTACCAATATGGAGATATGATTTTTTTAAAATTAACTCACCAGATCCAAACATATGGTGCCTTGTCTCCTCTATCATGCAATGTCACTTGCAGCTGGTCGAGAAACATTTTGAAATGGCGTTCATGCCCTTGGTTAAGTCGATCATCTCTTTAGCCCGCGGAGGGGAAAAACCATCCAGAGCCCACTCGTCCTCTACCTCTAGTGCGCCCTACTGCTGCGGCGGTAGGCAAGGAGTAGGTGCGGCCCTGCCTCCCCTCCCCAGGCCTCGTCGGCCTCCGGGGACACCTCCCCTGCATTTGTCGTGCTCTTGCGCGCGCGGGGTGCCTCCGGTTCATGGCCAAGATGGCCTGTTCTAGCTTACCAAGTCCCCAGACACTCGGCCGATCTGCTGACCTACTGCAGGCGTCGCACTAGGGTTGGAGATGGGTTAGACTCCTTTCCGGTCAGAGAGGAAGCATCATGCCTACCTCTTACACTTGTCTGTCACTCCTCCTCGCTCCAAAGTCACGTTGCTCCCTTCTACTAGGGTTTAAGGATGGAAACAAGGAAGAAGAAGATAGGGAAGAGAGAGGGAGATGTGTGGAACTTTCTTTGGCTCTAGCTAGGGGCTCTATCCTTTTATAGAGGAGAAGAGCAATGTCCTAGGATACTTGCCCATGAAGACAACAAGGCCCCCTTCTCAAAGGAAACCTTCTTTCCTTTAAACAAGTATAAGATTTCTCCTTTAAATAATTACTTGATTATCTATGATCCTTGACTATTAAGGAATTCAAAATTATTCCTTTTATTTTCTTATTCTTGGCTTTTAATTCATTGGCCACGAAAATTATATTTTCTTTTTAATACAAAATACCTTCTTTCTAACAAAACCACAAAATCCAATAAATATGTATCACTTTATCCTCTTATCTTGCATTATTAGTATTTTCTCTTTCCTCTTTCTTCATTGGGGCTCTTTGGACCCCAAGAAACTCTAATATTTTGAAATCCTTTTTAAGGATACTTATTATCCTTCTAGATGCATCTATATTCATTATTTCTCATTATCTTAGTCATTTCTTATTAAAATATCTCTTTTTGAGGATTTCTCTTTTTCTTTCTTTTTATTTTCCTCATTGGCATTCCTTTTAACATTAGGAATCCTTTGGATATGAAAATCCACCAAGGATAATTCAATTATACCTCTTTTCTCTTATTTTCCACATTTTATCATTATTTTCAATTTCTTTCTTAATAAAGAAATATTTAATTGATCTTTTGTTTTCTTATTGCTTTATTTTTGCAACTTTGGACTCCTTGGAACCCAAGAGGCACGAAATCCACCTTTGGATTATATATATTTTTTCCTTCTAGAGGTTTCTACATTTTTTTCTCCATTTCCTATTAATAATGGAGTTCCTTTTGTCTCTTCCTTGTTATTGGGCCCAATAGCCAATAAAGCCCACAAAAACAATCATCAAGGCTATTGTAAACGAAATCCATTTATTCAAAAAAAATTATATCTTTATTTTTTCAAATATCTTTAATATGAAAAATCACATTTCCCACCAAATGAACCCAAAACTGGGGTTGTAACATCCCTCCCCTCTTATAGGAATTTTGTCCTCAAAATTCCATCAAGCAAACAAACAATTCAGGATAAGACTTTTACATGTTCATCATTGGCCCCTATGTGGCTTTGCCCTATCCATGGTGCTTCCAAAGAACCTTTATCATCACATATTCCTTTCTCTGAGTTCTTTCACTTTGGCATCTATAAACCTCATAGGTGACTCAGGTCATTACAGCCTCCCTTGGGGCTCACTAGGTTCATTGCTCCGCACATGGTCCGGGTACCTCACATAGTGCTCTAAATTGGACACATGAAACTCATCACACATCACATTATCCTGAGGGGGAAGGGAAAACTTAAACTTCTCCACCAAACCATGTCAAAAGAACCCTTGCATCGGGGACTCATCTCTCTTAGCTATAACTTAGATGGGTCAAATTTTCATGTCACATATTAACCCACAGTGAACTGTATGTCAGTCTACTTTGCATCATCTTACAACTCATGTCGTCTCTGGGCTCCTTTCAGCCATTGCATGATCAAAGTGACTTCATCTGCACACACTGTGGTCCTTTCTTGACCTTCGCGATGTCCCTTCACCAACGTCATCTTAATGAAGTGGTGACCGACACAACATCCATTGCAGAGCTTCTTTACAACTCGATACTGGCTATGGTGGTTATCATCACATCTTACTGAAGACAAGAACTATCTCCATGTATCACCCTGAATGAGCACACATGCTCTCATCAAACCCTCTAGTCTGTATCATACTAACCATTAGCTAGGGTGATAAATTGTACTAACATCGAGTTCTTCATGTATCTACTTCCACCTTACGGAAGTGTATCTTTAGGTTATACTCAAGAACTTTTGAACTCACATCATGGTGTAGTTGAACCATCTCTCTCATATGTAGTTCAACCGGATTTGTCCCTTGACAATACTCTTTCTTTCTCATGTAATATAGGTAAGGCGATCTACCATAACCCATATTGCATCCTGACCCTCCTTGGTCTAGGGGAGACTTACTGTTACGACCCCACCTCCCGATAACCCCCAATTAAGGGAGACCGAGAGGTCGAAGCCGCACCCATAACTTCCGGATCAAAGGTTCGGCAATTAACCAAGAATAATTATCAAATTTTAACATACTATACTGAAAAGCTGTAAGAAAATAAATTGTTGCATACCTTTTTGAAAACTTGGATCTCTAAACTTCTATCCACTTAAGGATTCTATTCTAACAAATCCTCCTTGTATTTTACTTCATGTATTACACAGTATGACGATTTACTGTTTGTCCTTTTGGTTTGTACTTAAAACACCGAGAAACAAAACATCGGTCAGCCGAAGCTGGTATGTGGGGGAAAACAATATTTATGTAAATACGTTAACAATGTAATCATTCAATTAATCATTTAACAACCCAGGTTACAATTTAGATATAACTCCGTGATCCAAGAGTACCCTATCCGCTATATCGTCTCCATTAAACCCCTCATGATCCACCTATAAGTGAACCAATTTCTAGGGTTGAGTCACATGGCACTACTCGTAAGTAGCCCACTCCTTAACTCATGGCAGGCTAATGAGTCTCATGGAACTACACGTAGGTAGCCCAATTTCTAACTCTTGGTAACCTAGACCTTGCTCTAGGATTACCCCTTTTTCTTTAGCCTTTTCAAAGCAATATAGGTGGACCCAGATCTAGTCAGTTATATACGACCATTTATAGTGATAATCATAGTCACTTTATAGTTGCATGAAATAAATAAACATCCAACAGTTGTTTTCAAGCAACCGATTAAAACTTCGGGAATCACCGTGAAACTAGAGAGATTATTCATAATCGTAACCACATACCTTTTCCATGCAGAATATACTGTTATGTTTCAAGTAGATTCAATCAACCAATCAATAGATCTGAGCAAGGAAACCAAGCAATTGATCGTTTAATATGCACGTATGTAAATCCTAAATTGTCACCATCACATATTATCCCAAGTAACCTTACTCAGTCCAAATCTAGGGTATTAGGGTCTGGTTAAGGAATAGAGGTACAAACCCTAATTCCATTGCATAATTGTTTATTAGAGTTATTAGTCCAAATTAGACATCATGTGTAACCCTAATCAATATATCCAACAAATCTGCTCGTTATGATCACTTAGATCCAATTTACACTCACTAACTATATCTTAGTTTTAAAACCCTAATTCTCATAAGCAAGATTATACACATTAAGGATCCTACATATCATTATTAGCATCATTACCATCTTAAATCACCATTATGTTAATCAACGTTAGATAACATCTCAAATTAACCATATTTACCGATTTAAGCATCATAATTCACCATCACTTTAATGTATATTGTGATACTTTTGGAATTAGGATCAGAATTAGGTCTCAATGATGTTTTATTTGTATTACTCTTCTTTTCCTGATCAAATTGATATATAATATCATTATATTTCAAGTTACCAATCATTTTCTAGAGTAAATGCAATAGTTGAATTTCTAAGTCAATAAGGAGACGCCACATCATCAAAAGAGTTACCTTTTATTTTCTCTTGCGTTGCCTTTAAGCACTGACTCACAAATTCTTACTGGGATCCAACTAACCCATGACTTGGTTCCTGACTTTCATCCTCGCGAGTCACGAGAACCCGCTGAGCCTTGCCGCGCTCGTCCCACGGACGCTGTCGCTCAAGCCGACGCCGGTGGGAGCTCCAAGCCCCGACGAAGCTTCCTTCTTCTGCATGTGAGTACTAGACCCAGTCCCAGTAGGAGCACATCTAGCATCATAGGGACCTCGTCCCTTCCTCTTCCGCGCGCCTACAGGTCCGCGTATCCCCGGTCAGATGATTCAGGCCGTAGAGCGCCATCGCTGGCTACACTACTGCCTTCTCCGCAACGCCATCCGCTACTGATCTCATTCAGGATCCGTCGCCGTTCTCCCCGGTACACTGACGCTCCCTGGTGCGTCAGTCAGTCTGCTGGTGTCGCCTACCCTCTCTCCCTCGTGCAGGGTGTGGCGGCTGCCTGGGTTCGTGTGGCACGGTGGCCAGAGCACCGCCACCTTAGGAGCATCTCTTCTCCCATGTCCTCTTCCTCCGACTTGTGTATGCTAGGCCCGAGGCCACGCTTGGACATGCAGCGATGTCCGCCGCTACCATGGTCTCTTCCTTCACGCCACCTAGACGATCTTTGACGCTACTGCTTCTCAGCCGTCAGGGTTCCGCCCTCGAGGGTTGTAGTCCCAAGGATAAAAGGGGTGGAGTCCGTGGGGCTATTGATATGGCTCCAGTTCGAGCGTCGCTGGTTTGGATCATGCGGGAGGTGGTGATTGCTTCCCATGGAAAGGTCAAAACAGAGCAACTTGAAGGCCCTAGGATGTCTTGGATGAGGAAGGACGTAGCACAGTGAGGAATGGTGGAAAATCCACATCCAGTACAGATGACTAGGGGTAGGGTGTTCCTGGCGGCAAGAGGGCTACGTATGATCTCTTTATATATGCACATTACTTAAAACCCTAAAGGTTTCCCAAGTATCATGAAAGGAAGGGAGAGGGAGGTCAACGTTTCCCTTTCTCGCCAACTCAGACGTAAGATAATTATGGATTTGTGTTTTAATGATATGGGAAATATTTCTATTCTCATTAACTTGACTATATACTCCCCTTCCATAGACTTCTTTTACGATTTTCCTTTCTTTCTCTTGCCATACAACCAAGTTGCCCAAAGGAAGATATTCAATACTTTTCCTCTACGTAACCACATATATCTATGACCCAAAACTACTTATTGGATACACAAAAGTCATTAAAGAACATATGGAAGTACATGGAACTTTATTGGGCACTCATTATGCATCTATACCCATTATTTCTCAATATCTTGTTTATTCCTTTATAAAAAAAATCTATTTTGAGGATTTCTCTTTATTTTTCATTTCCTTTCCTCTTTTCCTATTTCTTTTATTAGAAATTACATATGAATGACATTTATTCCATTGTGGCCATTAATACCACTTTCTAGAGATTTCCATGTATTTCTCATAATTATTTTACTTAATTATCTTGTATCCTTTTCTATTTTTTTTGTTTTTTTTTGTTTTAGACTTTTCCTCCATTCTTCTCTTTTATATCCCTTAATGGATTAATCTAATAAGAGGAATCATGAAATTCCTTTCAAAAGGGATATTTACGAAGTAATCCATTGTTTGAAGCAAAAGCATATAACCTTTTTAATTAAGTCAAATTCATAAAATCATTACATTTTAATTATGAAAATATATGCAAAATCGGGGTTGTAACACTTACAACATCCATAGTGTTGAACTCCCATTCCCTCTCAGGGACTCTTCATCCTCTATGTCAATACACTAGGTTATTGGTGTTCGTCCTTCACCTCCTGGCTTGCATGGCAACATACCACATGCAACTTCATCTTAGGCATCCAAAGTACTACGATCAATTATTACCTTGGTAGTACCACGGTATATGGTGATCTTAAATCATGATCTCTCATATTATCATTATTCCTTAAGATCAATTCCTTAGAAACCCCTCTAGTTGGGGTTTCATCTCCTTTTTCTCCAGAGAAGTGCATCTGAGGTTCTACAACCATCCTTTCATTACATCAAGCCCTAAGCTGGCTAAACAAACAACCATTAACTTGATCAACCATTATTGTTACATATGGATGTTATCCAAACTTATCTCTTTTTCCAATTGGGGTTTATCCTATCAACCTCTTCTAGCCTCCCTCTAAACTAGGCAGTTGTATCTCATCCAGAGCATCCATTACCACTTCACATCCTTAGGTGTTAGGTAATGTTGAAGACATACACCTCCATGTATTCCACTTATTATCTCATCTCAGCTCTAAGTCTATCTTCATCAAGAAAACTCTAAACTTATTATCTTGGTTTTTCGAGCTCAACCCCTTGTATAACTCATAGCTCATGATAAAAACATCCTCATAATATGACTACCTTGTTTCTCTTAATGTTTGTAAACCATCCATGTATCATTCACTCCAAAAGGACATGTCATCATCTCTGTCCTCATACCTCATGGCAACGTTCCAACTCACATCACCTTTTATCCTTGGTGTATGGCATGCGTATTGTCCTATCTCTCACTCCCATAACAAGAGGAAATAAGAATTTGTCTGCAGTCCAAATATAGAGTTCTTCCTGTTCTAAGAGTAGAGATGGTACATCCCACCTTGCCAGTACACCTTTAAATCTGAGTTGAAACGTGCCACATATGTATCTACATCACAAACATCTCGATATCAAAGTTACTTCCATGGAAAATTGGTTTCAAACCTACTTGGGTCCACACACAATCATTGGTCATCTCCTATAGGTCTATAGGGTGTCGACACTTTTGGGGTCATCCCTCTTCCCTTATGCATCCAGGGAGTGCCCTACTCATCTTCCCTTGGGTTCCATGAGTTCATGAAGGTGATTAATCTCCTAACCCATGGCCCTCAGACAATGATAGTTGTTACCTCCCGACCCTATGGTCATGTGCCACTAGGGAATTAGGCAACTCCTACTTCCATCGGTATTATCCCTACCTGAGCTTAGGATAGACTTAGGATTCTATTATAGTACATGTCCAACTTAGAACCTTACCCAACCCTTCATCATCTCTCGCTCTCTCTGCATTCATGGGCTGAGTTTCATCCTTTCATAGGGGTAATCTCAACCTGCCTACCTTGGTCAGGCCCCATACCGATTACCTCCATGGTAATACATCCACATGCACTTAGAGATGGTTATCTATGGGTCTACATGTTCATTCTCATACAATGTACTTTTCACTTAGCTTCTCAAGATCCTATGAGACCTCTTTAAGTTTCCTCAAAACCCACAAAACTGGAATACACCCTACTAAAGGGTCCCTCTCCCAGGATGGGAGGAAACTACAACTCTTGACAAAAAGGTCACAAACGTCCTTATGTCTAGGGTTTACATCCATATGAGCATGCTTAACCCTAGCAAGCTACTAGGCACTAGAAAACCACCTGCTAAACCATGTTAGGTCACACTTTTTCTCTTTCCTCAACACTGGATCAAGATCATACCTTCCCATGCCATCAACTTAGCTGTGAGGGGTTCATCAAACGTACCTTAAACTTAAGGGGTTTCCTTTTTCCTCTAAACATGAGGAGTACCATGCTCAAGTCTATAGAAACTCAAACCTTATCATGAGCATCAAGTACACCACTTCCCCTCTTAGGCCTAGGAACCCTAGGTTCACTTCTCTGATGTCCACTGTCTCCTCAACCTCTTAACCATGATCCAAACATGTACAAGGTATGACATGCACTTCCCATAATCCTTCTGCTTGAACAACACTTCAGAGTGGAGTCCTCCTCAAGGACAACCAACAAGGTATAAGGTCTCAAAACCTATTACTAAACCTCTTCATGGTTTAAGGAACTCTTCTTCTCATAGGTAGAGAGGTACCAGCAGCCTCATCCTCTCTTCAGGGTTTGGTTCCACTAATGACAACCAAGATATCATCACCATGAGGCAACCACTATCATCCACTTAGGTCACGTCATCCTCAACTCCCCACTTTTGCTCATATCTCAGAGTCTAGGCTTCCAACCTTCTTGCTTGGGTCCTGCTCTCTCTCTCTCTAGAGACAACTCCACAACCAGCCTTATACTAAAGGTCTTCTCCCCATGAAGATGGATCAGGCTCACAAGCATACCTCTACATGGTGAAGCCTATGTTCACGCTTATGTTTTCTCAAGGTTATCTACAACTCCTTATGCTTATCTCATCAGCTATCCAACATACTCCCTTGGCCAGGGTTTCAACCTACTTCTCGCACTACTGACGCATTCTAGGTGCCTACTATGCCATGCTCATATAAGCTCATGGGGTTTCTATAGGTTCTTCTCTAACCTCATCAATGAAGGAGCTATCCTTCACTCTAACATGCACGACCCTTCCCAGGGTTGGGTTGCCAAAGGTACTCGGTCATCCCACCTCTCATGGCTCATATGGCATCCAAGGCATGTCCATCCAAACACCTGGTCTACCATGACATCTAACTCATCATGCCATCTCTCTCCCTAACCTTCGCATAGGGTTAGGTTTAACATCATTCGTAGTGGATGTGTCAGGTCTCCACTTATAATGGAGGTCTCTACCTCGAAGACTAACTCTCTTTACTTATCCTCCTGACAAGAAGGTCTAGCCTCAGGTCTCTCCTGAGGGCATGACAACTTATGTCATACGACCTAGCATGTATCTATTCTTTTACGCTTATTCTATTAAGCTTATGTCCATGACATTTTATTTACATGCTTTTTATTAATTTGGTGGAGGATTCCTTAAACTTTATCAACCTTACCCATACCTCAAGAGGGTGAGGAAAATAGAGAAAGACCTAATCCTTATAATTCTTAACAACATTTGAGTTGAGAAGGGATGAACAAGATGAGAGAGTCCTAAAGGTATCTTATTTTGAGTCAAATCTTGAGACATTAGCCAGACAGTCACACTAATCTGGGAGTCCTCATATTCTGACTAGCGGTGTGGAGGAAAATATTGCCAGCACCCGGACGTGATCCTTTTCTAGACACCTTTGAAATCTGAGTTCTAAGAAAAAAAATTTATCGAAAAAATAGGACTTCATATAATTTGAAAAAAAAATGGGGATCCCCCATTTTTTCATAGTTATATATAAAATAAAGAAATCAAAATAAAGAAATAAAAAAGAAATATTTTTTCTATTTCTTTTTTTATTCTTCGCGCCCGGGGTTACGTCCTGGATCATTAGATAAGAATCCAAAAATGAAGAGAGAAACAAAGAATATTACTACCGTGTAAACAAAGAGTTTGAGAGTAAGCATTACACAACCTCCAAGATCATTTTTTTTTTCATTTTGGACACAGCTATATCAATAGCCGCTCTTGCTATAGTTTCTGATACCCCACTCATTTCATAAAGTATTCGACGTGGCTTAATAATGCACACCCAATATTCGGGGGAACCTTTCCCCGATTCAGAAATTCCTCTAATAACTCCCTTGGGTTCTACAGAGTTTGTAAAATCTAATAATTATAAAAGATTAAATGAGGAACCTATGCTCTGATACCAAATGTAATGACCCCGCCTCCCAGTAACCCCCAATTAAGGGAGACCAAGAGGTGAGAGTCGTTATCCCAATTTCCATATCAAAGGTTCAACAAATAATCAATAATAATTATCAAATTATACTAAACTAAACCAAAAAGGTTGTAATAAAATTAAACTTTTGATACCTTTTTCAAAAGCTTGGATATCTACTTCTATCCACATGCAGTCTATTCTAACTAATCCTCCTTTGAACTTTATTTCATATTTAAGTCCACATATGCCACTTTACTATTTGTTCTTTTCACTTGTACCTAAAATGCCAACAAACAAAACGTCAGTTAGCATAAATATGGTATGTGGGGGAAACAATAATCATGCAATTAATAATAACATATTGCAGTCAAATATAGATTAACAACCAACTTTACACTTTAAATATAACTACGTGATCCACACATATCCTATCCTCTGCGATGTCCCTGCAGTGGACTTGGATGCTACCTTCCTTATTGTAGATCCCCATTAAACCCCTCATGATCCTACCTAATAGGTGAATCAGTTTCTAGGGTTGAGTCACATGGCACTACACGTACGTAGCCCACTCCTTAACTCATGGTATGCCAAGAGTCTCATGGCACTACACATGGGTAGCCCAATTTCTAACTCATGATAGCCTAGACCTTACTCTAGGTTACCTTTTTTAGCCATTACAAAGCCACAGAGGAGGATCGGGGTCTAAGCCAGTTATATACATATACATTTATAGTGATAATCATAGTCACTTTATAGTTGCATGAAATAAAAGTCATCCAAGTAGTTTATTTCAAACAACTGATAAAATCTCAGGGAATCACCGTGAAACTAAGGCGGTTAATCATAAACATAACCACATACCTGTCAGGCTGATTTGAGATAGAATAATCCAATCAAGAAATCCAAATAGGCAAGCACATTATGAGATCCTGAAATATGCATACAATTTCCTTTTATTAATCATACTATCAAGACCTATTCAACTTATCGCGCTTCCTAGGGTTTCTAGTCCACTTTTAGGGTTTTCATTGCAATTACGGTTTCCCTTCACCTATTACTATTTTATACCCTAATTTTTATACAATTACTCACAAACCCTAATTATGTCATCTATTCTTCATGAAAGATACTAAGGTTATCTTTTACATTAAAACTACCATTTTTATCCTTTTAATCCATGACAAGATCATTATGTTCATTTATCATCAATTCATAGTTCATTATGGTCTAATTCACATATGAACTCTATTTGTCATTAATTCTACCTTTATCCATTAGAAAACCCTAATTACTACATAAAGGGTATTTATCCACAATTAGGAGCTATTATACTTGAAATAGCTTGGAATTATCATATCTCAACTTTATTCATGATTTTTGAATAAGTAAAACCATTATGAGTCACATTTACTAATATTAGGGTTTCAAGGCCCATTAAAGCATATTTATGCACATGAAACTCTAAATTAACCAATTACGTGCAAAGTTCGTCCTTTTTGTGTTTAATGTACCTTTTTACAATTAATAGGTTAATATCAACTTTAATCATCCATTAAACCCTACTAATTACATAAATCATTTCAAAATAGGGTTTCTTAATCTTTAATTCATTAAAGTTGATAAATTACACTACTTTTCGAATTTCAAGATGAACTAGCCTCTAAAGCCATTTTTAATGAATTCCTCTCATTTTTCTGAGCGAAATACATATATTATTTGCTACTATCGGAGTTACCAACATGGAGATATGGTTTTTGTAAAATTAACTCACCAGATCGAATCAGAGGGCGCCACGTCTCCTCTATCATGCAACGTCACTTGCAGCTGGTTTGGAAACATTTTGAAATGGCGTTCGTGCCCTTGGTTAAGTCGATCATCTCTTTAGCCCGTGGAGGGGCAAAACCGTCTAGAGCCCACCTGTCCTCTACATCCAGTGCGCCCTATTACTACCGCGGCAGGCAAGGAGCAGGTGCGGCCCTACCGCCCCTCCCCAGGCCTCTTCGGCCTCCAGGGACACCTCCCCTGCCTCCCCTGTGCTCTTGCATGCGTGGGGTGCCTATGGTTTGCTGCCAAGACAACATGTTATAGCTTACCAAGTCCCCAGACACTTGACCGATCTACTGACCTGCTACAGGCGTCGCACTGGGGTTGGAGATGGGTTAGACTCCTTTCCAATCAGAGTGGAAGCATCGTGCCTACCTCTTACACTTGTCCCTGGCTCCTCCTCACTCCAAATTCATGTTGCTCCCTTCTGCTAGGGTTTAAGGACGGAAACAAGGAAGAAGAAGATAGGGAAGGGAGAGGGAGACGTGTGGAACTTTCTTTGGCCCTAGCCAGGGGCTCTATCCTTTTATAGAGGAGGAGAGCAACGTCCTAGGATACTTGCCCATGAAGACAACAAGGCCCCCTTTTCAAAGGAAACCTTCTTTCCTTTAAACAAGTATAAGATTTCTCCTTTAAATAATTCCTTGATTATCTATGATCCTTGACTATTAAGGAATTCAAAATTATTCCTTTTATTTTCTTATTCTTGGCTTTTAATTCATGGGCCACAAAAATTATATTTTCTTTTTAATAGAAAATACCTTCTTTCTAACAAAACCCCAAAATCCATTAATTATGTATCACTTTATCCTCTTATTTTGCATTATTGGTATTTTCCCTTGCCTCTTTCTTCATTGGGGCTCCTTAGACCCCAAGAAACTCTACTATTTTGAAATCCTTTTTAAGGATACTTATTATCCTTCTAGATGCATCTATATTCATTATTTCTCATTATCTTATTTATTTCTTATTAGAATATCTCTTTTTGAGGATTTCTCTTTTTCTTTCTTTTTATTTTCCTCATTGGCATTCCTTTTAACATTTGGAATCCATTGGATACGAAAATCCACCAAGGATAATTCAATTATACCTCTTTTCTCTTATTTTCCACATTTTATCATTGTTTTCAATTTCTTTCTTAATAAAGAAATATTTAATTGATCTTTTCTTTTCCTATTGCTTTCTTTTTGCAACTTTGGACTCCTTGGAACCCAAGGAACCCAAGAGGCACGAAATCCACCTTTGGATTATATATTTTTTTCCTCCTAGAGGTTTCTACATTTTTCTTTTCTCCATTTCTTATTAATAATGGAGTTCCTTTTGTCTCTTCCTTGTTATTGGGCCCAATAGCCAATAAAGTCGACAAAAAAATCATCAAGGCTATTGTAAATGAAATCCATTTATTCAAAAAAAATTATATCTTTATTTGTTCAAATATATTTAATATGAGAAATCACATTTCCCACCAAATGAACCCAAAACTGGGGTTGTAACATCCTTCCCCTCTTATAGGAATTTTGTCCTCAAAATTCCATCAAGCAAACAAACAATTCAGGATAAGACTTTTACATGTCCATCATTGGCCCCTATGTGTCTTTTCCCTATCAATGGTGCTTCCAAAGAACCTTTATCATCACATATTCCTTTCCCTGAGTTCTTTCACTTTGGTATCTATAAACCTCATAGGTGACTGAGGTCATTACAGCCTCCCTTGGGGCTCACTAGGTTCATTGCTCTGCACATGGTCCGGGTACCTCACATAGTGCTCTAAATTGGACACATGAAAATCATCACACATCACATTATCCTGAGGGGTAAGGGAAAACTTAACCTTCTCCACCAAACCATGTCAAAAGAATCCATGCATCGGGGACTCAACTCTCTTAGCTATAACTTAGAGGGGTCAGAAATTTATGTCACATATTCCCCCACAGTGAATTGTATGTCAGTCTACTTTGCATCATCTTACAACTCATGTCGTCTCTGGTCTAGTTTCAGCCATTGCATGATCAAAGTGACTTCATCTACACACACTGTGGTCCTTTCTTAACCTTCGTGATGTCCCTTCACCAACATCATCTTAATGAAGTGGTGACCGACACAACCTCCCCTGTAGAGCTTCTTTACATCTCGATATTGGCTATGGTGGTTATCATCACATCTTACTGAAGACAAGAACTGTCTCCATGTATCACCCTGAATGAGCACACATGCTATCAATAGACCCTCTAGTTTGGATCATACTAACCATTAGCTAGGGTGATAAATTGTACTAACATCGAGTTCTTCATGTATCTACTTCCACCTTACGGAAGTGTATCTTTAGGTTATACTCAAGAACTTTTGAACTCACATCATGGTGTAGTTGAACCATCTCTCTCACATGTAGTTCAACTAGATATGTCCCTTGATAGTACTCTTTCTTTCTCATGTCATATAGGTAAGGCGATCTACCATAACCCATACTACATCCTGACCCTCCTTGGTCTAGGGGAGACTTACAACATCCATAGTGTTGAACTCCCATTCCCTCTCAGGGACTCTTTATTCTCTATGTCAATACACTGGGTTACTGGTGTTCGTCCTTCACATCATGGCTTGCATGGCAACATACCACATGCAACTTCATCTTAGGCATCCAAAGTACTACTGTCACTTATTACCTTGGTAGTACTACGGTATATGGTGATCTTAAATCATGATCTCCCGTATTGTCATGATTCCTTAAGATCGATTCCTCAGAAACCCTAAACCACTCTAGTCGGGGTTTCATCTCTTTTTTCTCCAAAGAAGTGCATATAAGGTTCTACAACCATCCTTTCATTACATCAAGGCCTAAGCTGGCTAACCAAATAACCATTAACTTGATCAACCAATATTGTTACATCTGGGTGTTAGCCAAACTTATCTCTTTTTCCAACTGGGGTTATCCTATCAACCTCTTCTAGCCTCCCTCTAAACTAGGCATCTGTATCTCATCCAGAGCATCCATTACCACTTCACATCCTTAGGTGTTAGGCAACGTTGAAGACATACACCTCCATGTATTCCAATTATTATCTCATCTCAGCTCTAAGTCTATCTTCATCAAGAAAACTCTGAACTTATTATCTTGGTTTTTCAAACTAAACCCCTTGTATAACTCATAGCTCATGATAAAAAAACATTGTAGAATGTGATCACAAGAAAAACATTGTCATAATTGTGATGAGGACAATCCCTCTGAAATTCTTGGAATCATTCCCATGCTTCGCGAAGATTCTCTCTAGGTTTTTGCATGAATTCGATAATCTTGTGCCTGTTTCTGATGGTTTCCTCAATTGGATAGAACTCTGTGACAAAATCATCGACTAGAGGCCCCCATCCGTTAATGGATTTGTGAGGTAGTCTAAGATACCAGGATAGATCCTTGTCTTCTAAAGAGAAGATGAATCCTTTGTAGTATATAACTTCCTGTGGCACTTTCTTAATCTTGATAGTGGCATATATGTTCTTAAAGGCGTCAAAATGATGATAAGGATTCTAATTCTTTGAGTTACCCCTTAAAAGTTTGTTTTGGATCATGGAGATGACTAGAGGCTTCAACTCAAAATTCACAACATCAAACTGAGGAATGATGATGGGGCATCTAGACTCATTAGCTCTGGTTGCATCTAATTCTCAAAAGGAATGACCTTCTTCTTCCTCTTCCTCACCATCTTCATCATCATGGTTATTGTCCTCGTGCTCACAGTGGTTCCTTTGGTTTCTTCTTTCTTGATGATGGTGGTAGCCATCATGGCACCTTTCACTGCACTCTTCATCATCACGGTGTTCTTCACGTTCATCTTCGCGGCATTCTTCATGTTTATGTATGTCATTATGGCATCTTTCATAGAGCCCTTGTCCAGTTCCATCAGAGTGTTCATCCTCACATTTGGACTTGGTTATCAATAGAGTTTGAAAATCCTTCAAACTTTGGTTATGACCTTCTTTAGCATGTCTTCTACCACGTCCACTAGGATGTCCTCCTCTGTGGGGTGGGATGTTGACGCAAGAAGGAAATAGGGTGTTGTCTAAACCTACTTCTCCAAAATATACCTAAACAATTTACACAATCGAGTCAAAAAAGTAGACGTATGAAATAAAGTATTCAAAGTAGTTAGATTTAGCAGATTTAGAATTTGTCCAGTCATGTCTATTTCTAAATTTTAGGCACAGGTGTATGGTGAGTAGACTCATGTTCTTAATAGTTATGTTTTTCCTTGTCCCGGACAATGGCGCCAAAAAGTTGACTGGCCTAAATCATGTCCAAAATGGAGCGGATCTAGAGTAGTCAAACTCTTTAATTTATAACCCGACACTCAGGCCCCCACAACTATTATATAGTATCTGATGTAGTAATCGGGGTTGATCCACATGCACAAGGTGGTGAGTGCTAAGAACTTAGAATCTCATCTTAGTTGCACCGACCAAGAATGATAGATTTGAAAAGTGTTCCTAAAAAAAAGATATAATTCCAAACAAAATGTAACAAGTAAAGAAAAATAAAGAAACAAAACAAACCAACAACAACAAAAAACTCACACGGTAATAAGATATGGATGGGAACTTGGATTGGGTTTCACCTACTAATATCTCTCACCAACATGAAATACTCACACCCCTTTGTATACCCTTAGCAAGATTACAAGAAATCATCATATGTGTCTATTCCCTCCTATCTCAAGCTCAGGATAGATCTAGATTATAAGGTTGTCTCTCTCCTTCTCGAGATGGAAAACAAACAATCACCAAATATAACTATATGATCAGTATCTTTAACATTCCAACATTCACATGCATTCATATAACTCCAAAATACTTAGATAAGGATAGTGTTATTCTTTTGGGACACTATATAGTAAACATCATAAGATGGTAGCTAATCATACAAGTGAAGCAAGAAGACCAAACAAATCAAGATTATTGCTAGTACATGTAGGAAAGATAAGGTAGAAGCACCATTCACACAAGAAAAAACATTATTTTCCACTTGAAGATATTTTGATTAGATTGAAGAGGAGAAAAATCGAATTAAAAAACAAATCATGACTACCCCTAGTTGAGGCAATGTGCGATGGTTCCGTGTAGAAAGAGAGCCTATGTTTAGTTTGAGGCTATGTTTGGCAAAGTGTATTTGAAAATAAAAATGTGATTTTTAAAACTTGAAACAAATTTAAGTATTTCAAATTACATAGGTGTTATTTATTTAGATATATTATAATGTCTATGAATCCAATTTAATTTTTTTATTTAATGTAAATTTAAATTTCTTCTATACATATACATCTCTATTACAATCAACACACTCATGTACATCATTTGTTACAATTAGCAATATTTAGATCCACTATGTAAGACATTGCCACCACTATACGGCTATGAAATTGTTGATGGAGCCAACTCCCTATAATTCAGGACCAGTAGATCCGCTACCACCATCCTCCTTGCCTCTATTTCCCCCTAACTAGACACAGTACTTGTAACAAACTGAAACCTAATATTTTGACCCTGATCATATGTCTTGAAGGATAGTCAACTCGGTTCCTTGGGCTTAGCCAAACAAGGATGAGGGTATACCTAATAGTAGTTAATTGTAAACCTAATATGTTAATGCATGAACAAATCACCCTCACATGTAAAAAACTATGGCTTAATGCTTTCATAATTAATCCTTAGATAAATAAGGGATACCTAAAACATGTCACAGGAGACAATGTTGATTAAAATTGATGATAATAGATATAATATACATATAAGAACTTAAATGTTCATAATAAAGAATAATATTCAAATAAACATGGAAATAATACCCTCATGAGATAAAAGATATAAAAACATATAAATCCTCATGCATAGTAATGAAATATTACCCTTTTGGTAATAAGAGTGAAGGTAAGATGACACAATTCAATAAATAATAAGGATGATGAAATAAATACAATGATGCCAAGAAAAAAATGTTAATTCATAGAAAGAGAACTCAAAAAGTGAAATCTAATGTGAAATGTGAGTTCCTTGTGTCCCATTTGCCTTGGGAGTCAAGTTTGACATTATTTACCTAATAATAATTGATTTAATTCAATTTGGAAAACAAGATATGTGTTTCCCCCCAAAATATCAAATAAAATAATAAATGACTCCAAAAGAGTAAAATAACTTTAGATTCAAAATCTACATGTTAAAATAAGGCTATTTGTGGATTTTTGTGTAATTTGGATAATCTTTAAAATACATATATTAATTAGGAGAGAGAAAGTATGTGTGTAATATCCTCAATTTTGGTAAAATTTTATTATATAAATAAATTGATTTTTAATTTCTTCAATGGTATTATTCATAAAATAATAAGGTTAATCACCTTTGCAGCATAAGTGGTTGTGGTACAAGATAAATAGATAAAAGGAATAAGAGGTTTTGCACAAAAATGAATAGAAATTGCTTTATGAATAAAAAAAGAAGTAAAATATGATATAATTGTCAAGCTTCCAAAGGAAATTAAAATTCAAGGTTTTTTTAGTCAATTAGAGTAGTAGTTATCTCGCAAAGAGTGGAAACACAGTAATGAAGAAAAAGAAGAGAATTGTAGAAACTGGGAGAAAGAAGACATTCCAAAATGGAATATTTAAATGAACAAGTTTGCACTAATCTAAAGGACCAAGTATAAGTTGGGAAGGATACTAATTGTTTTGTCTTTTATATCGAGGTTGCCAAATCCACATTTTAGAATAAAATTATGGCTACCTCCATGTAATCCTTGGTGTATGGAATAAAACGATGTAAACATTCTATCTTAGAGGAGGAGAGAGGAGTGTCCTTAAAGTTTTATCATGCTTTCCAATAATGCCTTTTAGTCTTAAAAAGATGTACTGTGTATTATAAATGTCTTGAGAACATTGTCTTTTTGTGTAGAAAAAGAGGAAGACAGTATGTAAGAGAAGAAAAGGATTAGTACGAAGAAAGTAAAGAGGAGTGTTTTGGACTCTTGTTTATGGTCAAAAACTATAGAATAGGTAGGTAATTAACGTGGAGAATAAAAAGAAAATGAAGGTTTTGGCGAGTCTTTATGGACTGGGAAAGGTTACCAACCCCAAAGATGCAAAGTCTATGGAGGGAAATTGGAATACATAGTATATAAGGATGAAAATACCAACCCTCTCATTGAACACCTCTTTTTCCTTCTTCTTCATCGTCTTATTCCTCACCTTCATCATTTATAGTTTCTCATAGAACCTTTAGAGGACTGCATTATTCCCTACGGACTCTCCTTCCTTTCCTTTTTGGGATACCGGTAGAACTTGTGGTGGTCTTACAAAAACTTTGGCTTGCACTCATATCCCTACATACGCAAGTATAACATGGGTGATTGGAAGACTTCTTGGAAGTTCCTGACATGAGCATGGGTGTAGAGAAGTGGGTGTAGGTAGAGGAGGGAAGACAAAGACCAAGGAAACAAAGCATTCAAACCCACCCTATCAAACCCTACACGAGATTCACACTCCCTGATGTCCCTCAACGGAAGGGGCGGGACCATCCTGAACCATGACTCTAACAGGGAGGGCAGGCTCCCTTGTTAAATGTGCCAAATTTTGTGATGACCTGACGATCGGCCCCATTGGCCGCTCTACAGTGGTCATCATTCCAGGCGGCAGTTTCCTCGTTGTTGTCCAGTGAAGGAAGGAGAATAGGAGGAAGAAGTTGGTGGAGGTATTGGGAAAGGAGAGAAGACCAGAACAAGGTGACAAAGGAGGTGATTAAACTTTTGTGGCCATCGAAGCCCACGAGCAAAGGAAGAGGGATGGCGTTGTAATCATGTAAGAAGGGAGCCACGTCGGGAGTTGCCCCACACAAGAAGGAAGGTCATATAGAGTTGAATGACTCAAATACCCCTCTACACAATCTTACAACACGAGGGTGATCAAGTTTTTTGCCTCAATCTTATTAGCTGGACAGAAATAAAGATAATATAAAAGTAATATGCTGACGTGATGCTTTCTAGTTGGCCCAAATTTTGATAATCTTGAATAGATCATAACTAAATATTGGGAGATCTGATGAAACAAACTTTATATAAAAATTGACAAGGAGAACACATAGAATCCAAATAAAATATTTACAGACCCTAATTGGACTTCCAATTCTAAAAGTGGTGTAATATGGATTAAAGTGGTGATTAATGCATAGGAACCCTAGTTTTTGATAAAAAGGTTGTTACTCATGCTAAATGTGTTCATTTGAGATGTTATCAGATATTGATTAAAATGATGATAAATCCAAGTAATCGTGATAATAATAATGAGTAGTTATGGTTTCTAATATGAATAATCATGCATATGAAAGATTAGGGTTAAGGGTCACATCTTGCAATGTTAATAATGAATTTAATTGAATCTAGTGCTAATGATAATAAAAAGGGTTGAGAAGTTATAATAACAAAAAAATGCATAAAGATGAAAATATGAAACTTTAGGGCTAGTGTTCCAACCTGGGGTGGGTCAACCCAAGAGTGGGAAGATGACCTATAGGGGGAGGAAAAACCTTAGAAGTAGGGGTCAGGTTGTGGCTAGAGAGCCTAACCTCCTCCTGTGAGCCAAGAAGGAACCATAGGTTAGGACCTTCCCTAGAAAGGAAGTTGACTGAATCAATTTAAAGATTGAGGTAACCATGTATGTCTCCTAATATAAAAGATGAAATCACATATATTGAGTATGATTCTTTGAACCCAAGTATGCCATCTCTGGGGAATATGAGGAAAAGTCACTATGGAAGTGATTGACTGTATGAGACCGAGTCTGGAAAAGAAATATTTTATTGAAATGTTGCCATGAGTCCAATGAGGGGACATAAAGTGAATAATGAGAATTATAAGAGACAGAGAAAATCTGGTTTAATGAATTGCATATGAAAATAATGTACTTGAAAATGTTTAAAGTTATGACATCTCCAAGAAACCTTTGGGGAGGGTAGAGTCCTAAGTCAATACTAAAGTCAAGTAGGGTGTATTAAAGGTACATAGGACCAATGGGATTAGGAGTAGATTGTGCCCTGAATGCATAAGACCATGTGGTTGGGAGGTAACAACTATGTTTGCCTAAGGCCCATGTCTCAGGAGGTTGGCTACCTTCATGATGTTTATGTAGACCAAGGGGTGAACTTGAAGGGCACTCCCTAGATGCATAAGGATGAGATCACTCCAAGAAAAGCACACGTACCCATAGAGACCTCAAGGAAGTATCTTAGGCTCATAATACATGAAGTGTAAATATAAAAGATATAAACAAGTCATGAAAACTTGAGAGAAGTTGTGGCCAAACTTAAGAGTGAGAAAGAGGCACTTGACTTCATGAAATATAATAATATTGTGGAATTAAAAGCAAGTATGGTTTGGAGTCATGTTGACAATGATTCAACTTAAAATGTAAAGTGGAAGGATAATGTGTGGATAAACCATTTCTTCTCTTGGAATGGAATGAACTTTGTGTTATGGATGCAGCCAAATGCTTATTTCATCTCATTATGAGTGAGAGAGATTGGGTAAATACATATTATGCTTAAAAAATTGAGGTATGAGAATGGATATCCTAATTTGAAAATTTAATGAGATGACCTAGTATTAGAGGTGTCACCTCACCCTTATGTGAAAATAAATGAGTAATAGGTTGGAAACCTAGGTGAAAAGGTAGTATGCAAGTGAAATTGAAATCAAAAATGAAAAATTTAACCACCAAGAGATGGTATCATGTAAATACTAAGAATATGGATGTACCTTGAAGGGAATTTAGGTACCAAAATTAGTAATAATATGAGGAACTTGCATATTAATAAAAGACGTTAAAGTTACCTAAGTAGGGTTCCTAACCCTAAGGTTTGAGAAGTAAGAAGAGTTATCACTCACCTTGATCTTACTAGGTTTGAATTTTGGGGACAAAATTCTTTTTAAGGAGGGATGAATCTTATATCCTTAATTTTGGTAAAATTGTGGTATATAAATAAATTGATTTGTAACTACTTCAATGGTATTATTCATGGAATAATAAGGTTAATCACCTTTGTGGCATAAGTGCTTATGGCACAAGATAAATAGATAAACGGAATAAGTGATTTTGATCATAAATGAATATCAATTTCTTTACGAATAAATAAAGAAGTAAAATATGATAGAATTGTCAAGTTTCCAAAGGAAAATAAAAAATACATGGTTTTTTAGACAATTAGAGTAGTAGTTATCTCTCTAAGAGTGGCAACACAGTAATTAAGAAAAAGAAGAGAATTATAGAAAATGAGAGAAAGAGGACATTACATAATGGAATATTTAAAGGAACAAGTTTGCACTAATCTAAAGGACTAAGTATAAGTTCGGAAGGATACTGATTATTTTCCCTTTGTATATCGAGGTTGACAAATTCACATTTTAGTAATAAAATTATGGCTGCCTCCATGTAATCCTTGGTGTATGAAATAAAAGGATGTAAACCTTCTATCTTAGAGGAGTAGAGAGGAATGTCCTTAAAGTTTTACCATCCTTTCCAATAATACCTTTTAGTAGTAAAAAGATGTAATATGTATTATAAATGTCTTGAGAACCTTGCCTTTTTGTGTAGCAAAAGAGGAAGATAGTATGTAAGAGAAGAAAAGGATTAGTATGAAGAAAGTAAAGAGGAGTGTTTTGGACTCCTATTTAGGGTAAAAAAAATTATAGAATAGGTAGGTAATTAACACAGAGAATAAAAAAGAAAAAGAAGGTTTTGACAAGTCTTTATGGACTGGGAAAGGGAACCAGCCCCAAAGATGCAATGTTTGTGGAGGGAACTCGGAAGACATAGTATGTAAGGATGAAGATACCAACCCTCTCATCGAACACCTCTTTCCCCTTCTTCTTCATCGTCTTCTTCCTCACCTCATCATTTAGGGTTTTGCATAGAGCCTTTAGAGGACTACATTATATTCATGTGGACTCTCATTGCTTTCCTTTCTGGGTTACCAATAGACCTTGTGGTGGTATTATTTAGACTTTGGCCTGCACCTGTAGCCCTACATACATAGGGATAGCATGGGTGATTCGAAGACTTCTTGGAAGTTCCTGATAGGAGAATGGGTGTAGAGGAGATGGTGGAGGTAGAGGAGGAATGACGACGATTGAGGAAAGAAAGCATCCGACGAAACCCTATCAAACACTACACGAGCTTCATGCACCCTGATTTCCCTAAGCACAAGGGGTGGGACCAACAAAAACCATGACTCTAAAAGGGAGAGCAGACTCCCTTGTTGAATTTTTTGAAGTATATGATGACCCGAGGATCGGCCCCATTGGCCGCTCTACGACGGCCATCGTTCCAGGCAATGGTTTCCACACTGCAATCTAGCATAGGAAGTAGAATAGGAGGGAGAAGATGGTGGAGGTCTTTGGAAAGAGAGAAGTGTAACATACTATATCTTGAACCCTACCCTAGAACTTTGACCTTTTGGTCTTATCCAAACAAGGTTAATATTTTAGACCTAAAGGATCTTTAGTATAATCCTATGCGCTAATGCATGCATAAATCACCCTAATGTAACCTAATGTTCTCACATTAGTCTTAAGCCAATAACGGACACATAAAATATGTCACATGGGATAATAATTAATTATATAAAATTCCCTACAAATAAACACACATATTTCTTTTGGTGAATATATTAAGCTGTGGAACATAAATGGATGAGCAATAATGATAATAGGGAAATAATATGATAACCTAAGTAATAATGTGATATTAATAGCCACAAGTATTAATTGTGTCATAACTCATTAAGGAAAACCCCAAAAGTGAAATATAAGTTAAAAATCGTGTTCCCTGGGTCCCAATTACCTTGGGAGTCAAGTTTCACATTATTCACATAATAATAATTAATTTAATTTAATTTGGAAAGAGAAGATCTATGTTTTCCCCAAAATATCAAATAAAATAATAAATGACTCCAAAAGAGGAAAATTATCTTGGATTTGTAATCTACACATTAAAATATGCCTTTGGGTGAATTTTCACACTATTTGGAGAAAGTTTGATTAAAAGATGAAATTAGGAGAGAGAAAGTGTGTAGAACCTTCAAAATGTTAAATAAATTAACAAATAACTCCAACATGTAAAATTGATGGCAAATTTGTATCGAACACATTAAATATGACTTGTGGGTGAAGTTTTACCAAATTTGGAGAATTTTAAAGTCATTAATGCATGAGGAAAGAGAAAATAGGATTTGATTTATTTAACACATCAAAGTCTTCAAAAGGAAAATCTAATTACAAAATTAGTACATGCTTTAATTGGCCTCTTTGCAACATTACATAAAATTTGGATAACATTTGGGCCTTCTATTTAATGAGGAAAGAAAGTAGATAATAATTTCATTTTGTTGATAATTTGATAAAGTTTTCTTGATTTAAGTTGTCATGCGGCCCATCTCACTTATTTCCTTTTAAACGTGAGATTCGACTATATTGGTTTGCTTGGTCACAATCTGACGACTAGGAAGTCATCATCTTCCTCATGTTGGATTTGGAAATTGGGCACACAGGGCTTGTTAATCAAATTTTTGGGATTTCTCTCGGTGTTATTAATGATTTCCAGAGATCTTTTCTCCGTTGGTTGCCTCATTCGATTTCAGATCTGACGACCCCAAATTTGAACCCTAAATCTACTTGAAATGGAAAACCCCAAATCACCTTAACGATGTTCCTTCACCCACGATTTACAGATCCTATGCTATACGTTTGCATATATATATTTAACACCACCTAAAGCACCGCCGGCCCCGAGGGAATGTCTCTAGCGCTTCAATTCCTATCAAAACTCCTCCCATCATCTAGGCAAACTCCATCTATCTCCTGGTGTTCTTGTATTCCTTATCACCTATCCTCACTACCATTATTCAATTGGCCTCACCCAAACCTTCCCTGATTTGTCTCGTTCATGCCTCGTTCCTCCTTTCCTTTAGAGGATGGGTGAGTTGGTCTCCCCAACTCGGGCTTTTGGTTTTGTCGACGACGCTCAAGAAGAAGATCGTATGGTGCCTTTGGTACCTGAGGATTGTACAGGGAGTAACGAACTGGTCCTATGGAGCTATTTCTGCCTTTAGTTTTCTTTGCTCTCTGGTAAAACCTTGATACCTTAAATTTCCTCCTTTGTCTGAATCTATAGCTCTTTTCAGTGATTTCTTTGTGATCTTCGATCATTTTTTGTTCCCTGAGTTCGGCTTGAGATTACAATATTAATGATTACCTTTGTAGTTGGTATAAATGTCCTCTATTTGGTTTTCAATTCTCTGGTTTAAAGCTTCAAAAGTTACTGCTTCGCCCAAACGAATGAACAATATCGATGATAGTGTTCTTTGTATAGCCCTCACAGTTATTTAATTTTATGTTTCGTGTTAGGGGTATTTATGTCTTTTTACACCCTTTGACCCCCAAGAAGCTTGGACCTACTATGAGCATGACTTCATGTTGACCCATCCAGTTGGCTTGTCATCATTAGGCCACCTCAGTCTACTTTAGCCTATTTTGGATTTCACTACTTATGTGGATTTTCATAATTTTCTGATTGGATGATTCTTCAAAAATTCATAGAAATTAATATACAGCTCAAAAAATTAGATAAAATATGTTTTGAAATATATAAATTATTATATATCTAATGATATTGATTTTATTACAAAATTCCAAACTAATTACTATATGAACTTTAATGGATATTCCTAATTGGTTATAAATTGCAAAATTCATAACTAATAATTTGTAGATCAAAAAAATATAATAAAATATGTTCTGAACTCAAAAAGAGATAATATAAAACATGGCATGGTTTTGATAACCTAATTCAATAATAATAAAAAAGGCATTTTTAGGGTTTTGAATAATTAATGTAAACCTAACCCTAATTCTACATATATGCCTAATAGGTTCTTTGGAGACCTAGGCTTGGACCTAGGACTAAACTTGGACATATGTAGTTATCTTATGAGGTATGTTTACATCCCCTATTATTCTATGTTGAGAAATTCACCTATTTTTTCTTTCTCTTGGTCCTATGGACATTCGCCTACAAATTATCTTATTCTTTTGAAAAATATGCTTCATGTGAAGTGTCTTATTTGTTGCTGATCTTATGATCATATTATCTTCTTTGACACTCTCTTAGAATCTTTAACTATTCTTTGTTCATGTTGGAACACTATTTGATGACATGTGATGTCTTTTTCCCACTTATGAGGTGGATGTATATGTTGGTCACTTATGTGGTGACTAGCTTACATAATCTATATACTTTCTAGGTTGCGTCTCCGGGTCTGGCGACGAAAGGGCGATTAGGGCTCACGGCTCCTGAGTGCGGAGACAAGCTTGGGGGAGAGGCTCTGGCTGCCGTTGTGAGCCAGCCGCTCCCCCCGGGCTTTCTCTTCGTCTGGTTCGCTCGGACCCGGGGTCAGGTGGTAATCTGTGGTCGGCTTGTTTCCCTTCTCCTTTCGCTCAAGCGGCGGCGGCATCTGGTCCCGGAGGCCGGATCCTCGACGGCGGTTCTCGGAAGGGGAGGCGGCTGCGGCTCAGGCGACATTGAGATGCTCCTTAGTTTCCCCTGCTGTTGACAGGCTTCGTTCATAGCCTTACTACTCTCCGATTTCTCGCATCCAGGCTGTACCCCCTTTCCCTTCCGTTTCCTTTTATTTTCAGTCTCTGGTTTTCTGTTCTGTGTCTGTAGGCTTAGTTGGTGGTGCTCGTTTCTTTCTGGCAGTTTATCTGCCTTTGTTTTCTCGCCACTTGTCGGCGTCTATCTGTCTGTGCTTATGCTACGACCTCCCTTAGGGAGAATGCTGAGTTCTCTAGCCATGGCTAGAACTCTTTTTTGCTCTGGTTTGATCTTATTTCTTGGTTTTATGGCATTGTTTGGGTTGATATACAATGAGAACACCGTCTTAGTCCAGCCTCTCTACCACTACTCGATGCTCAAGTTGAAGGAGTTCTTCAAAGAAAGCTGTTTATGTCAGCCTCAGGGAAGAAGAACCAAGGCAGAAATGTTCCATTCTCATTCCAATATGAGTTGTAGTGTTTTTGGTTTACTAGTTTTGATATGTGTGTGTTCTGGTTGTATTTTCCTCCCCAATTGTAGATGCCGTATGGCCAACAAGTAATGAATCAGAACAGTTGCTCTAAAAAAATCTATATACTTTCTATTTTCCTCTACATTTAATATGCTATGTGATTCAGTAGCACTAGAGTAGTGTCATTGCATTGGTTTATGCCCTTGTTATTTTTGAGATGGAGGTGGTCCCATACCCGAGTTTCAAATTTATGAGGTTTGGCCCCCATTTCTATATATTGGGAGTTTGGTTAGGTGCCATTCTCTATCAGGTTTCCAATTTATGATGTTTGGCTAACTTTTTCTTTATATTTTTCTAGGGCTATGTTTATCTCACGTGCATGCAGGATGATGTTTATGGATTATGGGTGATGTGCCCTAATTTCATATGTGCTTATGTGGCACGAATTTTATATGTTTATTTAATGGCAAGTATCTCTTTTATTGTAGATCAATTCTCATGATACCCACTTGGGTGGTACTTTTCTTTTCTATTGGAAGCTTCTATTTATTTTTTATCCTTTGTTCCATATATTGCTCAATTTACTTTTTCGTATGCACATACCAACCTTTGTTGATGTCTTCGTTTTTTTCTCTTCTTGCTGGGGTATTCTTCTAACCCTAGATGAAGGACTTAGATGATATGGTCTGAAGATATGGACATACCTTAAGAAGTTAAAGCTTGGAGACAAAGTTGTTATGGTTTAGACTTCCCTCTATCTTAGATCCATATGTTGTATCTTACATGTAAACCCTATATGGGAGATTAAGATATACTTTTGTAATGTTGTTGAAAAGTTGAATATAGTCATTATTTTCTTCCACTGCTACACTTCGGTTGTTTTCATTACCATTAATAATATTTGAAAATTTTACACCTACTCCTTCATACCTTTTTGGGTGTGTTTGGATTTTAGATTTTATTCTTCAAATTTTTAGTAGGGAGTGGATCCCCTATGGGTCCCACTCTTTACAGCATGGAATCAAAGCCACTTCCCCTCCAGTAGGTGGGGCCCATTTGGGCATGTGGCATGCCGGTCTTGAGTCGTCAGTCCATGCATGTTGAAAGGGTTGTCCATGGTTGATGTATCCATCCTTGTGTTGGTATTTCTTGATCGGGAGTTGGGTGTCCATGGGCCATTCTAGGTCTACACTGAAATGGGAAAATATTATGAGGCCATATAATTGAGCCTTGATGAGGATGTCAAGAGTCTAAGTGGGGGAGATTGTAACATCCCAGGATTTTAGCCCTTGGATAAAAGTATCTTAAAAGGAATGATTGGACTACCCATATTGCCAAGGTGCACCTCCTTTTCAGGGAGCCCATCACTAAAGAACTCCATAGATAAGTGTGCTCAGCTTGGAGTAGTACTAGGATGGGTGACTAGTGGGGAAGTTGATCATGGCTTGCATGTGAGTGAGGAAAAAGTGTGCAGTTAAGGCTAGTGGTGGACTGTGGGGCCAGTCGTCATTCCTAAAACTCTACTAGAGCTTGGGTAGTGGGTCCTGGTGTTTACATCATGGTATTAGAGCCCATGGTTGTCGGAATATGACTATTTCAATTTTGTCTCCTTAATTAGAACCCTTATCTTGCATAGTTTCCCTCTAGGTAAGATGTTCACCCTAGAATTTATCTATGTTATACATACACATATATATATATAGAGAGAGAGAGAGAGAAAGAGGCTAGTGTACACTCGAGTGTACCAGAGGCACTGTACATCTCAGTCATTTTTAAAGATGCATTAATTTTTTGAAAAATCTAAATCGTTGATCTTCTTAAGTATCTTGAGAACATACTATAAAATAGATTTCAGGTCATTTGGACACTTATAGGTTGTGCATCCAAAGGAGGTAAAAATCATACATTTCAAATTAGTTTTGTGCGTTGATTTTTTTGTCCTTGGATGAGTGACTTCCACTCATCCAAATGAGCTCAATTTTTTTTTGTGGCCTATTATTATTGTAACCATGAAGATCAATGGATTAAATATTGGAAAAACATGGTCTAGATAGGCAAACATCATTGGGGTGCACAATGTGATCTATACACTCGAGTGTATTCTAGCCTATATATATATATATATATATATATATATTTCACTACCAAAATTTCACAAAACATTCACTGTTACTTAGTTCAAGAAAGCTTTAATAAAATCCAGACAATTTTGTACATATAGTTTTATAATTGAAAATAATTTTTGGCGATGAAATCTATTCGATATGAAGCATGATATTGTCTTGTTTCATATCGAATAGATTTCATCGCCAAAAATTATTTTCAATTATAAAACTATATGTACAAAATTTTCTAGATTTTATTAAAGATTTCTTGAACGAAGTAATAGTGAATGTTTTGTGAATTTTTGTTAGTGAAACCCTAAACCTAGTGGTAACCCTAGTTACTTTGCAGTTATGACTAAGAATATATTGGTTTATATAAAGGTGTAGTGTACCTACCCTTTGTGCCCTATGACTTTTTGGATCTTAGGGTTGTTAGGTTAGAGACACGAGGACCTAAATCTCAACCATATATGATTTTGACTTATTAGTTGGATATATGAATGACATCAATCTCTAAAACATTCACAACTAAAAGATATGTGGGTAACCCTAATTATTGTTTAGTTTGACTTGTTAGGTTAAACTTTTTAAGGGGAGGAGAGTATTTGGTTGTTGATGTTTGGATCAATAGATTTCGAGGACAAAATCCTTTTAAGGGATGGAGTGTTGTAACGTACAAGACCTCAAACTGTGACCTAGAACTTTGACCTTTTGGTCTTAGCCAAACAAGGTTAAGATTTTAGACCTAAATGATGTTTAGTATAATCCTATGCGCTAATGCATGCATAAATCACCCTAATATAACCTAATGTTCTCACAATAGTCTTAAGGTAATAATGGATACATAAAATATTTCACATGGGATAATAATGAATTCTATAAAATTTTGTGCAAATAAACACACATATTTCTTTTGGTGATAATATTAAGCTATGGAACATAAATGGATGAGAAATAATGATAATAGTGAAATAATATGATAACCTATGTAATAATGTGATATTAATAGCCACAAGTATAAATTGTGTCATAACTCATTAAGGGAAACCCCACAAGTGAATATAAGTTAAAAATTGTGTTTCTTGGGTCCCAATTACCTTGGGAGTCAAGTTTCACATTATTCACATAATAATTAATTCAATTTATTTTGGAAAGAGAAGATCTATGTTTTCTCCAAAATATCAAATAAAATAATAATGACTCTAAAATAGCAAAATAATCTTGGATTTGTATACACATTAAAATATGCCTTTGGGTGAATTTTCACTCAATTTGGAGAAAGTTTAATTTAAAGATTAAATAAGGAGAGAGAAATTGTGTAGAACCTTCAAAATGTTAAATTAATGAGCAAATCACTCCAACATGTAAAATTGATGGCAGTGGTGAAGTTTCATCAAATTTGGAGAATCTTAAAGTCATTAATGCATGATGAAAGAGAAAATAGGATTTGATTTATTTAACAAAGCAAAAGTCTTCAAAAGGAAAATCTAATTGCATAATCGAAATCTACATGCTTCAATTATCTTCTGTGAAAAATTTCATGAAATTTAGATAGCATTTGGGCCTTCTATTTAATGAGGAATGAAGGTCGATAATAATTACATTTTGTTAATGATTTGATAAAGTTTTCTTGATTTAATCTTGCTTATTTCCTTTTAAATGTGAGATCCTATGATATCGATTTGCTTGCTTGCAATCTAACAGCTAGGAAGTCATCATCTTCCTTGTGCTAGATTTGGAAACCAGCCACACAGGGCCTGTTAATCAATTTTTTGGGATTTCTCTCGGTGTTATTAATGATTTCTAGAGATCTTTTCTTTGTTGGTTGCCTCGTTCAATTTCGGATCTAATGACCCCGGATTTGAACCATAAATCTCCTTGAAATGGAAAACCCCAAATCACCGTAATGATGTTCCTTCACCGTGATTTGCAGATCCTACGCTATACATTCGCATATATATATATATATATATATATATATATATATATATATATATATATATATATATATATATATATATATATATATATATATATATTTAACACCACCAAAAGCACCACCGACCCCGATGGAACTCCTCTAGTGCTTCAATTGTTGGGTTTCATGGCCTCAGAGTAGGCGACAGAAACAAAAATTTTACTGACCATTAACCCATAACAAGAGATTGCACCAACGACTATGTAATGGGAAGGATGGTTTTAGCAAGATATACCTGGTCCTGGGGCTTGCCCAACAATGATACTTCGCAGCCATGTGCGGTCTTCAATGCCATGTCTTGGATGGTGTATGTGGAGCTCGTGGTCTTTGCCATAGACTCTGGCCTCCACCACAATCTGTGACTAACGTGTCCTCCTAAGCGGAAGACATCTCCCGCCTCCACAGATAGTCCTCACGGACCACTTGGAACACCTGCCATTCTAGAAGAACTGACAGGAAGGAGACGACCCTCCTGTTGGTGTACTAGCACCAACCTACTCTCCTGAACTCAGACTACTTTTCTATAGTTGTCTTTCCTTCATTGTGCCTCCCTAGTTGGGTAGCACTTGTTCGGGCTCTCTCGGTTACCATAACCAGAAAGGATAACAACTTTGCACAGTAACTGATGTTCAGAGTTGTGTGTTCTGAGAATCCCCCAATACCCCTCTATTTATAGTAGAGGGCAGGGTCAGGGTTCCAAATCTATTTGGGAGTAGAAGCATCCAAAAATTCCATAAATAACTTACACTGCGGCAGGCAAATCGATCATTTCACAACTGAAACGGTCATTTGACAAGGTGAGCCGATCGGTTCACTAGTGAACCGTTCAGTTGGGAGTGTGAAATGGTCATTTCACTTCCCAGACTTGCTTGCAATTGACTTTCTTTAATAGTTTCTCATTAATGCAAAGATTAATCCTTATTCCAATCGAATGAACAAGTGAAACGTGAAACTTTTCCTCCAACCAGAAAAATCCTTATTTCCTCAGTTGGCAGGACTGCGAGCCACCCGGTTCACCAAGAGAACTGGTCGATTGGCTCACTCCAGCTGATCCACTCACAAGGGTGAACCGGTCGGTTGGCAGTCTTGATATTTGTTGGCTTTTCTGGAGAAAACATGTGTGACGGGAGTAACAAAAATAGTTTTTTACAGAACCCAAAATAGGATCTCATTGACAACAGCATATTCAGAAAGAGTGTTCGTGGGATATACCTTATCGTGGAGCAAGTCTGATGATGTTCTATTATACGATGGTGTACAACGTTGCTGGCCTACACGTACAATACTTCTCTCCCATTCTTTGAGTGCGTCGCGGGAAGATCTGGTTGTGCTCCTTTCGTGTGGTAATGTATGCCGCTCGTAGCACGTATGGATAGTCATTGACGTCCTACGAATGTAGGCATCTCAACACTTGTGTCTCTAATTTGTCCACACGAATGGACTAGAACTCCACATCGTACTTCCTAAGCCGGCGGGAAGGAGTAGTCTCTGTGTGGCGACATGCTAGCATCGTGGTGCTCTACTTTTTCTCCTGAGGACGGTGAAGGCTAGGGTTTACGTACGTAAGCACAATATAGATATCGGTCGTCAAGCCCCTTTAAATAGGAGATGAAAGGAGGCATGGTTTCCTAAACCCATCAGTATACAGAAAGATTGCGTTAATTAAAATAATCATTGATTAATTAGAATATTATGAAATTAATTAATTAACCAAATAATCATATTAATTAATTAATTAATATCTGACTCCATGCAATCACGCGGGATGCCTCTATGGGCTTATATACAAACAATATTGCCAATGCAGTCTCCAATCGACGTGACACTCTAACCAGCTAGTTCAACACTTGAACTTGATAGTTCTGAGTCCAGTCAATCAATTATATGTTTAACTGAGTACCTAAACACATTTAGTCTCATTCTAAATATTATTCATGGACAATCTTTGCTTCTAGGGGTATCCTATGTGTGTGACCCTGCATGTTCAAATTTACATTGGCAGTGAATATTCAGAACAGCTTATGACATCACAAGCAATGAGCAGAATCTAGTAACTCATCATTGCTACCCAAGTAACTCAGAAAGTTGGAGAACAACTTCAACCTACAATCTGTGATTAGTGTTACAGTCATTGTATAGTTCCTTTATCTCTAACATCTGGATTGAACTCAAGGTTTGGAACGTCATCCTCTTCAACATTCAATCCATGTTCCTTGACCTAGAGCAGACTGTCTGAGATGTATGTGAGTTTACATATCATATATTGAATCACATGAGTATGCCTATACAATTCTCAATCTTGCTTATCAAGGGGCCTTGGATATCATACTCCTTGTAGGAGGGACAAATCCCATATCTATCACTCACAGTCAAGTCCTCATGTTTCAAAGTCACCCAATCATCACCGTTATAACAACCCATGTTTCAGGACTATGTTTGATGATGTCAAAGTGTACCCAATCACATGTCATGAGTGCAATGATTTTAGGTCTAAGAACTACAATCACCACCATCACTATGAAAGATGATTGTGACTACCATTCCATGGTATCCATGTATCACTCTTACGGTGGGTCTGTCCAATATATTGTTCTCTAGCATATATCTATGTGCTTGACTTGATATCACATATCATGACTAATGAGATTCTGTCATCAGTCAACACACTCTAGTCTTATGTATTACTGTAGTCTATTTTGCTTCCATAGTAATATCCGACTAGTGACATAACAAGAATGTATGTACTCTTATCATACATATGGTCTCATTGTTTAGGTCCTCAACCTGAAGACATATGTCATCGAGTCACATCATTCTTTAGACATCTATAATGTATGTGTCATCATCTCATGACTGAGACAAACCTAATAAATGGAATGACCTTTATCAATATCAAATCAAGTATCATATGCCTCATTGCAATCATCATATGATTGGCTCTCTGGGCATACCAAACGAACATCAATTCCTACCAGAACTCCTCCCATCGTCTAGGAAAATTCCATCTATCTCCTGTTGTTCTTGTGTTCCTTATCACCTATCCTCACTACCATTATTCAATTGTCCTCACCCAAACCTTCCCTGATCTGTTCCGAGCATGCCTTGTACCTCCTTTCCTTTAGTGGATTGGTGAGTTGGTCTCCCCAACTCAGGCTTCTGGTTTTGGCGATGGCGCTCAAGAAGAAGATTGTATGGTTCCTTTGCTACCTGAGGATTGTACAGGGAGTAACAAACTGGTCCTATGGAGTTGTTTCCGCCTTTAGTTTGCTTTTCTCTCTAGTAAACCTTGATACCTTACTTTTCCTCCTTTGTCTGAATCTATAGCTCTTTTTGGTGATTTCTTCGCGATCTTCAATCATTTTTGGTTCCCTGAGTTCGGCTTGAGATTATGAAACTGATGATTACCTTTGTAGTTGGTATAAAGGTCCTATGTTTGGTTTTCAATTCTCTGGTTTAAAGCTTCAGAAGTTGTTGGTTTTCCAAATGAAGGAATAATATCGATGATAGTGTTCCATGTATAGTCCTCGCGGTTATTTAATTTTATGTTTTGCGTGAGGGGTATTTATGTCTTTTTGCACCCTTTGACCTCGAGAAGCTTGGACCTATTGTGTGCATGACTTCCAGTTGACCTGGTCAGTTGGCTTGTCCTCATTGTGCCACCTCAGCCTGCTTTGGCCTATTTTGGATTTCTCAGCTTATATGGATTTTCATAATTTTCTGATTGGATGATTCTTTGAAAATTCATAGAAATTAATATACAACTTGGAAAAATTAGATAAAATATGTTTTGAAAACAAAAAAATATTATATATCTAATGATATCGATTTTATTACCAAATTTCAAACTAATTAATATATGAGCTTTAATGTATTTTCCTATTTGGTTATAAATTGCAAAATTCATAGCTAATAATTTATAGGTCAAAAAAATATAATCAAATATGTTTTGAAGTCAAATTAGAAATAATATAAAATGTGGTGTGGTTTTGATAACCTAATTCACTAATATTAAAAAGGCAATTTTGGGGGTTTTGAATAATTAATGTAAACCTAACCCTAATTCTACATATATGCCTAATAGGTGCTTTGGAGACCTAGGTTTGGACCTAGGACTAAACTTAGACATATGCAGATCTGTTATGAGGTATGTTTGCATCCCCTATTATTTTATGTTGAGAAATTCACCTATGTTTTCTTTCTCTTGGTCCTATGGACATTAGCCTACACGTTATCTTGTTCTTTTGAAAAATATGCTTCATGTGAAGTGTTTGATTTGTTGTTGATCTTATGATCATATTATCTTCTTTGACACTCTCTTAGAATCTTTAATTATGCTTTGTTCATGTTGGAACACTATTTGATGACATGTGATGTCTTTTCCCACTTATGAGGTGGATGTATATGTTGGTCATTTATGTGGTGACTAGTTTATATAATCTAACTATACTTTCTACTTGCCTCTACATTTAACATGCTATGTGATTCAGTAGCACTAGAGTAGTGTAATTGCATTGGTTTTTGGGTTATGTGCCCTTGTTATTTTTGGGATGGAGGTGACCCCATACTCGGGTTTCAAATTTATGAGGTTTGGCCTACATTTTATATATTGGGAGTTTGGTTACGTGCCATTCTCTATCAGGTTTCAAGTTTATGAGGCTTGGCCGACTTTTTATTTATATTATTCTAGGGCTATGTTTATCTCACATGCATGCAGGATGATGTTAATGCATTATGGGTTATGTGCCCTAATTTCATATGTGCTTATGTGGCACCACTTTTATCTATTGATTTAATGGTAAGTATCTCTTATATTGTGGATCAATTCTCTTAATACTCACTTGGGTGGTACTTTTATTTTCTATGGGAAGCTTCTATTTATTTGTTGTCCTTTGTTACATATATTGCTCAATTGACTTTTTAGTATACACATACCAGCCTTTGCTGATGTCTTCATTTTTTTCTCTTCTTGTTGGGGTATGCTTCCAACCCTAGGTGAAAGACTTGGATGATATGACATGAAGATATGGACATAGCTTAAGAAGTTCAAGTTTGGAGATGAAGTTGTTATGGTTTAGACTTTCCTCTGTCTTAAATCCATAAGTTGTATCTTACATGTAAATCCTATGTGGGAGATTAAGATATATTTTAGTAATTTTGTTTAAAAATTGAAAATAGTCATTATTTTCTTCCACTGCTACACTTTGGTTGTTTTAATTACCATTAATAAGATTTGAAAATTTTACATCCACTCCATCATACCTTTTTGGGTGTGTTTGTATTGGAGGTTTTATTCTACAAATTTTTAGTAGGGAGTGGATCCCCTCTGGGTCCCACTCTTTACAAGAAAACCAGAATAGGGTGACAAAGGAGGCGATCAAACCTTTCATGGTAGTCGAAACCTGTGAGCAAGGAAGAGGGACGGCGTTGTAGTCGCGTGAAGAAGGGAGCTGCGTCGGGAGTTGCCCCATGTGAGAAGGAAGGTGATATAGAGTCAAATTACTCAAATACCCCTCTACGCACTTTGACAACACAAGAGTGATCAAGTCTTTTGCATCAGTCTTATGAGTCAGCCAAAAATAAAGAAAATATAAAGGTAATATGCTGATGTGGCACTTTCTGATTGCCCTAGATTTTGATAATCTTAAATAGATCATAACTAAACATTGGTAGATCTGATGAAAACAAACTTTATATAAAAATTGATAAGGAGAACACTTAGAATCCAAATAAAATATTTGTAGACACTAATTACACTTCTAGTTCTAAAAGTTGTGTAATATGGGTTAAAGTGGTGATTAATGCATAGGAACCCTAGTTTTTGATAATAGGTTGTTAACCATGTTAAATGTGTTTGTTTGAGATGTTATCTAATATTGATTAACATCATGAGAAATCAAAGTGATCATGATAATAATAATGAGTAGTTAGGGTTTGTAATATGAATAATCATGCACATGAAAGATTAAGACTAAAGGTCACATCTTGCAATGTTAATAATGAACTTAATTGAATTTTGTTCTCGTGATAACATAATATGGTATATTTGATAATCAAGGAAACACCTAATATGAATTAAGGTTCTTGAGTCATTAGATTGATGAACATGAGAACTAAGGGATCAAACATGATACTAATGATAACTCAATAACAAGGAAACATAAACCCCAAAATAAGACCAAGTAGGGTTTAATGCGAGTAATATGTGATGGTGACACTTTAGGATTTACATAATGTAGATTATATGATGATTTCTTGATATGCCTACTTGACTGGATAATATACTTTGAGAATGTTTTCTTAATGTGCATGTCTCACCATCAAGGTACGTGGTTATGCTTATGATTACATGTATCGACATCCAATGGTTGTTGAGGTTTCTAGAATATTGAATGAATGAAATATGTTGGTTGTTTATTTATTTCATGCAAATTATAAGGTCCCTATGAGTATCACATGAATTAAATAATCATATTCTGAACCCTAGGTTACATTGATCGAAGGGTAACACACATAAGTCCAATGATGGATATTGGATACACCTGAGATAGTGGACCATATATGGGTTAGGATATGAAAGTAAATACATGTTCTTATGTGCACATAATTCATTGTTAATTATATGTACATGTGATTATTGGATGAACCCACATACCAGTATAGAAATATGTTGACCGTGTTTTGTTATCATTGTTTTAGGTGCATGCTAATTATGAGGATGTCAACATGTGATTTACCAAATGGATATTACCTAAAGTCATTAAAGACGAGTTAAAGCAGGATTAGATATCTAGTTACTTTTTCTCAATAGGTCTTATTTTCGTGAGAAATATCATTGTATAATTTTCTAAACAATATCTGGAATAAATGAAATTTTGTTGTTATTTATTATTTGTTAAATCTGGATCCTTGGGAATACAAGTAATTGCTCTCAACTTGGAGGTCTTTCCTTAATTGGGGGTCACAGAAAGTGAGGTTGTTACAATGTGATTTCCTTAATATTAAATAATGAGTAAAATAATCCCAAATGATAAAAATAATAACCAATTCGTATCCAACATACTTAATTTGACTTGTGGCTGATGTTTCATCAAATTTGGTTAATCCTAATGTCATAAATGTATGAGGAAAGAGAAAATAAGATTTGTAAATTTAATGAATAAAAAGTTCTCAAAAGGTAAATCTAATTGCATATTTAGATTCCTCATGTCCAAAATAGGCTAGGTACCAAATTTTAGTTAAATTGGTATTCATTTGCAATCTCTTTGAAGGAGAGAAAAAAAGATACATATATGTGCCCTCACTTTATTTGAATTCGATTGGGAAAGGCATTTAATTTGTCACAAGTCCTTTTTTTAGTAGTGTTGGGCGTGCATGATCACAAACACACAATTGTAATCGAACGACACCTGACCCATCTCCTGCCTCATGTAGGAGAGGGTCGCGCGGATGAACAGTGATTGCGGGTGCAATGGCATGGTTTTTCCCTAATATCTCCCTCGTTTCTCGATGACTCTTTGAGATTTTTTGACCAAACTTTTTGGGAGAAGATTCCACACAAAATGATGTAAGACTAATGACCTAGTTTCCATTATTTGATATTTTCCCAAAACCTCTCAAAATCTTCTCAAACCACCTAATTCCAAAGCCACAAAACTGAACCACCACCTATACATATCCTTTACCTAAACTTCATCCCGCATCGTGTGTTGTTTCTCTCAACTCAATTGCACCTAAGTCTACACCTAACACCACTAGAAATTTGGAAAACTATCCACCATGGCAGCGGGTCGAGCACCCTCCTCGCTTTGTGGCAACTGAATTTCCCTTGAGGTATGTTATGGCAAGCTCTGTTCTTCGAGTTCTTGATCTTAGATTCTTGTTTGGTTGACACATTGAAATTTCCTCAATTCTATGTTGGCAAAATCGTGTGCTCAAATCAGCCATGGCTCTGAATGATGGGGGGATAGTTTCCCCATGTGTTTTCACTATTTTGCCCTCCTATTTCTCCTTTGTTTGTGTTTTTTCGCTCAAGGGCATATCGGTCATTTTTCTAGCATTTTCTTTGTTTTGGGTGAAGTCCAAGGGACTCTTGGCTGAGCAACTTGGCCACATGCTATTCGGCAAAGTCATCTTTCCCCTCTCCCTCTCTCTCTTTCCCTCTCACAATGAAGTTGCTGACGTATCTTTTTCTAGTAGGTTAGAATTGGAAAATTCCCATCTTTTGATCCGCTTGTCCAAAAATCATATTAAAAAATGTTTTGAAATAGAAAAATGAGAGCTTTCTAATGGTACTGGTTTTTTGTGGCCAAAATATAATGTTATAAATATGTGGTTTTCATTGGATTTACCTAAATAGATAATAATTTGTAAAATTCATAACTAAATATTTAAAAGTCATAAAAATATAATAAAGTATGTTTTGAGCTCATAACAATATAATCTAAAACGTGGCATGGTTTTGATAACCTAGTTCACATATAAGGAAAGAGGTGACTTTTAGGGTTTGTGAAATCAATGTAAATTTAACCCAAATTTTACATACATGATAATAGGTGCTTTGGAGACCTAGACTTGGATCTAGAGTGACCTAGTATCGTTAGACTCTGAAGAGAGGTATGTTTGCATCCCCTATTATTCCATTTGAGCAATAACCTATTTTCTTCTTTCTATTGGTCCTATGGACAATAGCCTTCACAATATCTTTTTGTTCTAAAAATATGTTCCACGAGAAGTACTTTTTATTTTTTACTGATCTTGTAATCATATTATCCTATTTGGACATTCTTTTGGACTCTTACTTATACATTGCTCATGCTGGAACATTCTTTGATGATATGTGCTTCTTTTCCCACCTTTGTAGTAGATGTTTATATGGCACATTATGTGATGGAATGGATCCTCTGATCCCACTTTATACCTGATGGATGTTCTCATCATCCTTATTTGTTTATACTTTCTTATTCTTTTGTTACGCATCATGTGGTGACTGCTAGTATAATATTACATGTTATTTTATGTGGATGTGAACATTCCCACATATGAATACAGAGATGATAAAACCTGCATATGAAACTATTTTGAGCATATGTGTATCATGTCCTACTCGAGTAGATGCATATAGTTCCTACCCACTCCATATTTTAGAGAAGATGTATACAGTTCCTACTCACATCATATTTTTGGTGGATGTGTTATTTGCTACCTACATGTTTATATTGTCTAGTATTGTCATAGGTGAAACACATGGGTGTTGTATGTAATGAACCAAAACCTAGCCTCTTGAACCTGATCTTATGTCTTTGAGGATAGTCATCTTAGTTCTTTGGGCTTAGCCAAACAAGGATTAAGATATACACATTAGCAGCTTAACTAAAATCCTAACATGTATATATAAACAAAATATGATCTAATGCTCTCATAATTAATCTTTAGACCGATACAATATATCAAATGAGACAATGTTGATTAAAATTGATGATAAGAGATATAATTGGCATGTAAGAACTAAAATGACCAAAATAGAGGATGATATTCAAAATTAATACCCTAATGAGATAAAGCATGAATACATATAGAGTCGCGTGCATAATAAAGAATTACGACCCTTTTGGTAATAAGAGTAAAGGTAATGTTACAGAATTAAAAAAATAATTAGGATGATGAAATAAATACAATGATCTCAATCCAAAAAATTTAATTCATATAAAGATATCTCAAAAGCGATATCTAATGTGAAATTCAGATTCATTGGGTTCCAGTTGCCTTGGGAGCCAAGTTTCACATTATTTACCTAATAATAATTAATTTAATTCAATTTAGAATATAAGATATGAGGTTTTCCCCAAAATATGAAATAAAATAATAAATGACTCCAAAAGAGGAAAATAACTTTGGATTCAAAATAAAAATGTTAAAATAAGGCTATGTGTGAATTTTCATGTAGTTTGGATATTCTTTAATATCCATGTGTAGATTAGGAGAGAGAAAGTCCAAAATATTAAATAATTAGAAAAGTAATTCCAAAGGATAAAATTAATGACTAGTTCAAGTTCAACAAGTTTTGGTTTGCTTAAGGATGAAGTTTCACATTAATTGATGGATTCTAGAAGTCTCTCATGCATTAAGAAAGAGAAAATATGATTTTCAATAAAATAATCAAATAAAATTAAAGCAATCTTCAATAGTGAAAAATAATGCTATATTTAGATTCCTCATGTCCAAAATAGGATGGGTGTCAAATTTCATTAATTTTGGAAGTCATTTTCACCCTCAAATGAAGAGAGAGAAAAAGGAAAATAACTTAAATTGAACTTTATTCAAAATCAAATAGGGCTAACATTAAATGTCACATGAGGAACACGATCTAGACCATTGGATTCATGATCCAATAGTCATCGCGTCATCACCTACCTTGCATTCAAAAAGAAAATAGGCCGCCATATATGGATTTTTTGTTTTGTGGATTTCTACCTTATTTCTCCACATTTGCCAGTGATTTCTTCGCTCACAGATTCTATATCAAATTGTGCACCTATGGATATATTCCTTACATGGTTTCATCATAGTTTCATGAAACGCCCAAATTGGGGCCAAGTAGCTTAACGACTACTTTCCAAATCTCTAACTCTTGCACATCGCCTATAAGTATTGCATCTTGAACCTTCACCTCTCTTTGCTTGACTCTCTTCTCTTCTCAATTTCCTGATTATTCTTGTGCTCCTTCACCGACAACTTATTGTTCATCGTGATTTTGTGACACCTTTCTCTCAACCCCGACAGCACGCACACCCAAAATGACGGTTGTAGTGAGTCTATTTTCTCCTCCTCTTCCTTTCTATTTCTTTGTTTTCTTGTTTAGTCGAGTGATTTTGGTTTCCTCAAATACTTGGTCGAGCAGCTCCTCGTGCAGTAGCCATGGTGTGTGCCTGGAAAAGGGGATGAATCCCCTGTACGAATGGTTTGTTTTACCTCTTCGTCGCCTACTTTCTTTGCTTTTCTCAGAAGGGGCATAATACTAATTTCGCCTGGGTTTTCTTTCTTTTGGGATGAGTCAAACAGACCTCTAGCCACGTGACTTGGCTGCCTCTGGTTGGGCCAAATTAGCTGGTCGGTCCCCTCTCTCCCTCTCTCTCACAAGATTTCTATGGCTATGGGGATTTTTAAAATTTTTTGATTGGTCAATTTTTAAAAAATTGTATCTTTTAATTCGCTTGTCCAAAAATGAAAGTAACATATGTTCTGAAATAAAAAAATGTGTTCTTTCTAATAAAAATAGTTTCAAAGAATGATTCTTATGTTTTCAATGATGGATTTTTAAGGATCTAATTAATGAATATAAAAGTCCTAAAATTGGTAACTAATTCATCTTAACCCCAAATATAACAAATAAATATATTTTCTTGATCAGAAAAACATAAGGGATTGTTTGGTCTAGGTTTTGAGTCCAAAATCTAATTTTTTCGAAAAGGTCTAGAATTAGGTTTCAATGCATTTATATGAATCTCAAACCCTAATACATGTAAATAATTTGTAATTAGATAAAGGTGATCTGGGAAACAACTAGATTGGTGAAGAGTATTTCTAGGACTCTGCTATAAGGTATGATTGCATCTTATATTACTTCTATGTTGAGAAATTTCTATTTCCTCTCTTAATGTATGTTTGCATCCCCGACTATTCTTTTTGAGCAATTCACCTATTTTCTTCTTTTTCTTGGCCCTATGGACATTAGGTGGTTCTTTTGGAAAATATGCTTCATGTGAAGTACCTTACATTGTTATTGATCTTGTGATCATATTTGTACATCTTTTTTTCTTTGTCTTATGCTTTGCCCATGGAGGAACATCTTTTGTGAATCTCCTTCTTTTCCCACCTTTACAGTGGATGTTTATATGGTACATTATGTGATGTCATGGATCCTCTAATCCCACTTTATTTTGTTGTATGTTCTCATCTTTCTTATTCTATTTTATAATTTCTTATTCTTTTGTTATGCATCATGTGGTGACTGCTAGTATAATGTTACATGTTCTTTTATGTGGATGTGGAAATTCCCACATATGTGTGCAGTTGTGGAAATTCATGCATATGAAAATAATTAGGGAAGACATGCCTAGGAAGATGTTGACAGACCCTACCATCCCATATTTTAGAGCAGATGTATACAAGACCCTGATCACCTCACATATCTGGTAGATGTATTATTTCCTACCTACACATTTATATTATCTACTATTGTCACAGGTGAAATACATGGATGCTTTATTTTTATACTTTTCTCTTATATGTCTCTTTTATTGATATTCATTTAATTTATGCCCGATTGGGTAGTCATTTACTTTTCTATGGGAATCATTTTATTGTGATGTCCTTTATTTCATATATTTTTCAATTTCCTATTTAGTATGTGCATACCAGACTTTGTTAATATCATCTATTTTCTCTTCTTACTGGGGTAAGCTTCCAACCCTAGGTGAAGGACAAGGAGGACATAGCATGAATTTTTGGACTTAGCTTAAGGAATTTAAAGCTCGGAGACAAACTTTTTATGGATTAGATTTTCCTCTACTTAGATCCATATGTTGTATCTTACACGTAAACCCTATGAGGAACATTAAGATGTACTTTTGTAATCTTTTGTGAAGAATTGAATATAGTCATTAAATTTTATTCCACTACGATAGTTTGGTTGTTTTGAATATCATAAATAATATTTGAAAATGTCATACCCACTCCAAGATACCTTATGGGTGTGTTTGGACTCGAGGTTCTATTCTTCAGATTTTTAGTGGGGACTGGATTCCCTTTAGGTCCCACTCCTTACAGTATGGTATCAGATTCCATGGTAGTCAAAATCTGACTATTTCAATTTTTTCTACCATATTAGAACCATTGACTCGAAAAGTGACATCTAGGTGAGATGTTTTCCCTAGATTTTGCCTAGATTTTCAAGAGATGATCTTACCCTATCATATAGGTTAATGATGAAATCTATAAAGTTAAGAGGTGTTTGCTTGAGGAAGGAGTCATGTTTTTAGGAGGAGGTACTAGTAGGATGAAGAGATCTTATTATGGAAATTGTGACTTGGTTTATCACATTGATTTTGGTTCTATATTTATTTTACCTCTAATGTGTCTTATCCATAAAAAATATTTTCATTATACTACTATATATGTAAAAAAAATCTCTGATTTTCTCTATTATTTCTTGAACTAAATATTCATTAAAGTTTATTCTTGAACTAAATATATTTCTTGAACTAAATATATGTGAATAAATCTAGACCATTGGATTCATGATCCAATAGTCATCGCGTCATCACCTACCTTGCATTCAAAAAGAAAATAGGCCGCCTTATATGGATTTTTTGTTTTGTGGATTTCTACCTTATTTCTCCACCTTTGCCAGTGATTTCTTCGCTCACAGATTCTATACCAAATTCTACACCTATGGATATATTCCTTACATGGTTTCATCATAGTTTCATGAAACGCCCAAATTGGGGCCAAGTAGCTTAACGACTACTTTCCAAATCTCTAACTCTTGCACATCACCTATAAGTATTGCATCCTGAACCTTCACCTCTCTTTGCTTGACTCTCTTCTCTTCTCAATTTCCTGATTATTCTTGTGCTCCTTCACCGACAACTTATTGTTCATCATGATTTTGCGACACCTTTCTCTCAACCCCGACAGCACGCACACCCAAATTGACGGTTGTAGTGAGTCTATTTTCTCCTCCTCTTCCTTTCTATTTCTTTGTTTTCTTGTTTAGTCGAGTGATTTTGGTTTCCTCAAATACTTGGTCGAGCAGCTCCTCGTGCAGTAGCCATGGTGTGTGCCTGGCAAAGGGGATGAATCCCCTGTACGAATGGTTTGTTTTACCTCTTCGTCGCCTACTTTCTTTGCTTTTCTCACAAGGGGCATAATACTAATTTCGCCCAGGTTTTCTTTCTTTTGGGATGAGTCAAACATACTTCTAGCCACATGACATGGCTGCCTCTGGTTGGTCCAAGTTAGTTGGTCGGTCCCCTCTCTCCCTCTCTCACACAAGATTTCTATGGCTATGGGGATTTTTAAAAATTTCTGATTGGTCAATTTTGAAAAAATTGTATCTTTTAATTTGCTTGTCCAAAAATGAAAGTAACATATGTTCTGAAATAAAAAAATGTGTTCTTTCTAATAAAAATAGTTTCAAAGAATGATTCCTATGTTTTCAATGATGGATTTTTAAGGATCTAATTAATGAATATAAAAGTCCTAAAATTAGTAATTAATTCATCTTAACCCCAAATATAACAAATAAATATATTTTCTTGATCAGAAAAATATAAGGGATTGTTTGGTCTAGGTTTTGAGTCTAAAATCTAATTTTTTCGAAAAGGTCTAGAATTAGGTTTCAATACATTTATATGAATACCAAACCCTAATACATGTAAATAATTTGTAATTAGGTAAAGGTGATCTGGGAAACAACTAGATTGGTGAAGAGTATTTCTAGGACTCTTCTATAAGGTATGATTACATCTTATATTACTTCTATGTTGAGCAATTTCTATTTCCTCTCTTAATGTATGTTTGCATCCCCGACTATTCTTTTTGAGCAATTCACCTATTTTCTTCTTTTTCTTGGCCCTATGGACATTAGGTTGTTCTTTTGGAAAATATGCTTCATGTGAAGTACCTTACATTGTTATTGATCTTGTGATCATATTTTTACATCTTTTTTTCTCTGTCTTATGCTTTGTCCATGGTGGAACATCTTTTGTGAATCTCCTTCTTTTCCCACCTTTATAGTGGATGTTTATATGGTACATTATGTGATGTCATGGATCCTCTGATCCCACTTTATTTTGTTGTATGTTCTCATCTTTCTTATTCTATTTTATAATTTCTTATTCTTTTGTTATGCATCATGTGGTGACTGCTAGTATGATGTTACATGTTCTTTTATGTGGATGTGGAAATTCCCACATATGTGTGCAGTTGTGAAAATTCATGCATATGAAAATAATTAGGGAAGACATGCCTAGGAAGATGTTGACAGACCCTACCATCACATATTTTAGAGCAGATGTATACAAGACCCTGATCACCTCACATATCTAGTAGATGTATTATTTCCTACCTACATATTTATATTAACTACTATTGTCACAGGTGAAATACATGGATGCTTTATTTTTATACTTTGCTCTTATATGTCTCTTTTATTGATATTCATTTAATTTATGCCCGATTGGGTAGTCATTTACTTTTCTATGGGAATCATTTTATTGTGATGTCCTTTATTTCATATATTTTTCAATTTCCTATTTAGTATGTGCATACCATACTTTGTTAATATCATCTATTTTCTCTTCTTGCTGGGGTAAGCTTCCAACCCTAGGTGAAGGAAAAGGAGGACATAGCATGAAGTTTTGGACTTAGCTTAAGGAATTTAAAGCTCGGAGACAAACTTTTTATGGATTAGATTTTCCTCTACTTAGATCCATATGTTGTATCTTACACGTAAACCCTATGAGGAATATTAAGATGTACTTTTGTAATCTTTTGTGAAGAATTGAATATAGTCATTAAAGTTTATTCCGCTACAATAGTTTGGTTGTTTTGAATATCATAAATAATATTTGAAAATTTTATACCCACTCCAAGATACCTTATGGGTGTGTTTGGACTCAAGGTTCTATTCTTCAGATTTTTAGTGGGGACTGGAATCCCTTTAGGTCCCACTCCTTACAGTATGGTATCAGAGTCCATGGTAGTCAAAATCTGACTATTTCAATTTTGTCTACCATATTAGAACCATTGACTTGAAAAGTGGCATCTAGGTGAGATGTTTTCCCTAGATTTTGCCTAGATTTTCAAGAGATGATCTTACCCTATCATATAGGTTAATGATGAAATCTATAAAGTTAAGAGGTGTTTTCTTGAGGAAGGAGTCATGTTTTTAGGAGGAGGTACTAGTAGGATGAAGAGATCTTATTATGGAAATTGTGACTTGGTTTATCACATTGATTTTGGGACTATATTTATTTTACCTCTAATGTTTCTTATCGACAAAAAATATTTTCATTATACTACTATATATGTAAAAAAAATCTCTGATTTTCTCTATTATTTCTTGAACTAAGTCACAATGAAGAGATAAGTGAAGTTTTAGTGGAGAAACCGTAGAATTAGTTGGAATAGATATCATAAACCCTAGATTGGCTATGAGAAGTCACTAGGATTATGTGAAGTAATATAAAGGTGTAGTGGACCTACCCTTTCTGCCCTATGACTTTTTGGATGTTTATGTAGGGTTGTTAGGTTGAGACCCAAGGTGCTAAAAATCGACCCTAGATGGTTTAGAATTGTTAGTTGGATGCATGAACAACATAAATCTCTAAAAAAATCACAACTAAAAGAGAGGTGGGTAACCTTAAATGTTATTTTGTTTGACTTGTAGGGTAAACCTTTTAAGGGGTGGAGACTACTTTTTTGTTGATTTTTGTATCATTAGATTTCAAGGACGAAATCCTTGTAAGGGGTGGAGTGTTGTAACGAAGGTAAACCTAGCCTCTTGACCCTGATCTTATTTCTTGGAGGATAGTCAGCTTAGTTCTTTGGGCTAAGCCAAACAATGATTAAGATATATAAATTTGTCACTTCATTGAAATCTTAACATTTAGACATATAAACAAAATGTGATCTAATGCTCTCATAATTAATCCTTAGACCGATAAAATCTATCACATGAGACAACGTTGATTAAAATTTATGATACAAGAGATAATAGGTATTTAAGAACTAAAATGCCCATAATAGAGGATGATATTCAAAGTTAATACTCTAATGAGACAAAGGATGAATACATATAAAGTCTCATCCATAATAAGGAATTACGACCCTTTGGGTAATAAGAGTGAAGGTAATGTGAAATAATTAAATAAATAGTAAAGATGATGAAATAAATACAATGATCTCAATCCAGAAATGTTAATTCATATAAAGAGATCTCAAAAGTGAAATCTAATGTAAAATTCACATTCATTGGGTCGTAATTGCATCATGAGACAAGTTTCACATTATTTACCTAATAATAGTTAATTTAATTTAATTTGGAAAATAAGATATGATTTTTCCATAAATATTAAATTAAATAATAAATGACACTAAAAGAGAAAAATAACTTTAGAATCAAAATCTAAATGTTAAAATAAGGCTATGTGTGAATTTTCATGTAATTTGGATAATCTTTAATATCCATGTGTAGATTAGGAGAGAGAAAGTTCAAAATATGAAATAATGATAAAAAAAAATTAAAGGATAAAATTTATGGCTAATTTTTATTCCACATGTTTTGGTTTGCTTAAGAATGAAGTTTCACATTAATTGATGGATTCTAGAAGATTTTAATGCATTAAGAAAGAGAAAATATGATTTTCTTTAAAATAATTGAATAAAATATTTGGAGTGTTCAAAAGTGAAAAAAATGCCATATTTGGATTCCTCGTGTCCAAAGTAGGTTGTTTGTAAAATTTCATCAATTTGGGAAGTCATTTGCACCCACAAATGAAGAGAGAGAAAAAGGAAAATAATTTAAATAAAACTTTATTCGAAATCAAATACGACTAACATTAAATGTCTCATGAGGCATGGGATCTGGACTGTTGTATTCATGATTTAATGGCCATGACATCATCACCTACCTTGCATTCGAAAAGGAAATAGATCGCCATATATGGATTTTTTTTGTTTTACTTATTTCTCCCTCATTTCTCCACCTTTTCTCGCAATTTCTGTGCTCATAGATTATATATCAAATTATGCACCTATTGATGTATTCCTTGTGTGATTTCATCATGGTTTCACAAAACATCCAAATCTGGGCCAAGTAGCTTCGGGGCTACTTTCTAAATCTCTGACTCTTACACCTCGTCTATAAGTATTGCATCCCGAACCTTCGCCTCTCTTTGTTTGACTCTCCTCTCTTCTCAATTTCCCAAGTAGTCTTGTGCTCCATCGTTGACAGCTTGCTGTTCACCATGATTTTGTGACATCTTTCACTCAACGTTAGCGGCCCGCATACCCGAATTGACGGCTGCGGTGAGTCTATTTTCTCCTCCTCTTCCTTTCTGTTTCTTTTTTAGTCGAGTGATCGTGGTTTCCCCAAATCCTTCATTTAGTTGATACTCATGCAACAAACATGGTGTGTGCTGGAAAAGGGGATGAATCCCATGTACAAATTCTCTGTTTTACCCCTTCCTCGCCTACTTTCTTTTGCTTTTCTTGAAAGGGGCATAATAGTAATTTCGTCTGGGTTTTCTTTCTTTTGGGGCAAATCAAACGCTGACCACGTGACCTGGCCGCCTCTAGTTGGGACAATTCAGTAGGTCAATCCCCTCACTCCCTCTCTCTCACAAGTTTTCTATGCCTATGCGGATTTTTGGAAAATTCTGATTGGTCAATTTTCTAAAAATCGTATCTTTTAATTTGCTTGAAGTAAAATATGTTTTGAAATTGGAAAATTTTGTTATTTTTAATAAAAATAGTTTCAAATAATGAGTCCCATATTTTTATGATGGATTTTTGAGGATCTAATTAATTAATATAAAAAACCTTAAAATTGGTAACTAATTCATCTTAACTCCAAATATAATAAGTAAATAAGTTTTCTTGATTAGAAAAACATAAAAGATCGTTTGGTCCAGGTTTTGAGTCCAAAATCCAAGTTTTTCTCAAAGGTCTAGATTTACGGTTTCAATACATTTATATGAATCTAAAACCCTAATACATGTGAATAATTTATAATTAGGTAAAGGTGATATGGGTAACAACTAGATTGCTGAAGAGTATTTCTAGGACTCAATTGTAAGGTATGATTTTATACCATATTACTTCTATGTTGATTAATGTCTATTTCCTCTCGTAATGTATGTTTGCATCCCCGATTATTCATTTTGAGAAATTCACCTATTTTCTTCTTTTTCTTGGTCCTATGGACATTAGCTTCTTCTTTTAGAAAATAAGCTTCATTGAAGTACATTATATCTTATTGATATTTTGATAATATTTGGACATCCTTTTGGTATCTTTCTAACACTTTTCTCATGGTGGAACATTCTTTTGTGAATGTGCTTTCTTTGCCCACCTTTTTAGTGGATGTTTATATGGCACATTATGTGATGGCATGGATCCTCTGATTCCACTTTATTTGTTGGATGTTCTCATCTTTCTTATTCTCTTTTATAATTGTTTATTCTTTCATTATGCATCATGTTGTGACTTCTAGTATAATGTTACTGTTCTTTTATGTGGATGTGAAAATTCCCACATATGTGTGCAGATGTGAAAATTCATGCATAGGACAATAATTAGGGTAGATGTGCCTAGGTAGATGTTGACAGACCATGCCACCCCATATTTTAGAGAAGATGTATACAAGACCTTACTCACCCACACATTTTTGGTAGATGTGTTATTTCCTACCTACATGTTCGCGTTGTCTAGTATTGTCATAGGTGAAATACATGGATGCTTTATTTTTATACTTTGCTCTTATCTATCTCCTTTATTGATATTCTTTTTTTTATGCCTGATTGGGTAGTCCTTTATGTTTCTATGGGAAGACTTTTATTGTGATATCATTTATTTCATATATTGCTCAATTTCCTATTCAGTATGCACATACCAGCCTTTGTGATATCATCTATTTTCTCTTCTTGTTGGGGTATGCTTCCAACCCTAGGTGAAGGACAAGGAGGATATAGCATGAAGTTTTGGACTTAGCTTAAGGAGTTTAAATCTTGGAAACAAACTTGTTATGAATTAGATTTCCCTTTACTTAGATCCATATGTTGTATCTTACGTGTAAATCCTATGTGGGAGATTAAGATGTACTTTTGTAATCTTTTGTGAATAATTGAATATAGTCATTAAATTTTATTCCACTGCTACACTTTGATTGTTTGGAATATCATAATAAGATTCGAAAATTTTACACCCACTCCAAGATACATTATATGTGTGTTTGAACTGGAGGTTCTATTATTCAAATTTTTAGTAGGGAGTTGATCCCCTCTGGATCCCACTCCTTACACTTTATTTTTATACTTTGCTCATATTTTTTTCCTTTATTGAGATGCTTTTCTTTATGCCTGATTGGGTAGTACTTCTCTTTTCTATGTGAAGCCTTTTATTTTCATGTCCTATATTTCATCATATTGCACAATTTTCTAATTTAGTATGCACATACCAGCCTTTGTTGATGTCTTCTATTTTTCTCTTTTTATTGGGGTGTGCTTCCAACCTTAGGTGAATGACTGGGATGACATGGCATATAAAGACATGGATTAGCTTAAGGAGATAAAGCTTGGAGACAAACTTTTCATAGTTTAGATTTCCCTCTATATCGATCCATATGTTGTATCTTTCATGTAAACCCTTTGTGGGAGGTTATTCTATCCTTTTGTAATCTTTTAAAAAATTAAATATAGTCATGATTTTATTTTCCACTGCTATACTCTTTGGTCTTTTGTATACCATTATATAAAGATTTGAAAATTTTACACCTATTCTAACATACCTTTTGAGTATGTTTGGGATGGATGTTTATTCTTCAATTTTTTAGTAGGGAGTGGATCCCCTCTAGATCCCAATCCTTACAGTACCAATTCACATTTTTAGTAATAAAAACAGTAGTTGAATACAGTTGAAAACAAATGTACTTCACAACATAAAAAATGATGTACTTCACTCGACTGTATCATATCAAACACAAATACTTTTCTAATCACCATTTTTCAATGTATTGATAATAAATAACCTTCAACCAAACATTTCCTTAATTAGACATTAAGTTAGAGAGTGAAATTAAAGTAGATTTTGGCCATTTGAGAATTTAATAATGCATCAGATTCGCTCACTATGGTCCCAAGGCACAAATTTTAAGTTCGGGCATAGGCTTGATGGATAGATGGATTTTGTTCATCACATCTCATAATATACCACAACTCTTTCAGTCATTATGTTTGATTGACAATGAACATTTGGCCAGAAACATGTCAATAGTCTCTAACAATGAAATTCACTTATGTGAGTGATAGTGGTGGATCCAGAAAGCTAATATAGGGGGGTTGAGACATTAAAGAAGTTTAATAGGAAGACTTCAACATGCATATATTAGACCAAGTATAGAAACATGTACCAATCAAACTATTATTGTTACTGTTTGACCTTTGAAATAAATATATATGTATAAGAAGTAAGCGATATTTTACTATAACATATGCTATATCAAAAATCTATATGACCATGATATTCTACAATAGTGGGCGTTATATCAAAAATCTATATGAATGAGGATTCAAACTCGTTCTCACAGGAACAATGACATACAGAAGAAATCAATCGGTCTCCATGTTGAGTTTGTTTTGAACTATGACACTATACATATATGTATATGATTTTTTCTTTACACTTCAAAAGTATATATTTGGCATTTTTCTTGGGGGGAGGGGGGCTAAAGCCCCAGCACCCCCACCCCGAGATCTGCCCCTAGTGAGGGAACAACTACTCCATGAACAAGCTTGTTATTTCAACATTTTTAGTTTCGAAATAAGTAAAATTAAACCCTTGTGTCCTCCTCAGTTGTTGGCTAATGATTTTGGAAACAAAATAGACTCTTCTAGTCTTTCTGTTTGATGTGGTCTGGGCCCTTGAAAAGAGACCAAGAACTTGCAAAATTAATTAGTATCGATGATGTTGTTACCACCATTATTCTTATTATTTTCCACTTGGGTAATTCTAGTTAAGAGTGGCATTACGTTGGAGGACAGAGTATACCTTTCCACTCTACGTGGGAAATAGACAATCTACCATAAAAGGACGAACCAGCCTTGCCTCTTGTGCACTTAAACAAACAATTATTAAGTTAGGTGTTATTTTGTTCTTTATAATAGGCAATATAATATCCCAACAAAATATGGTGCTTGTATCATACTCAATTCTCAGCACATAGGTTAATCATCCATTCTTCTAGGCACCTTCATGACTATGTTCTTATTCAATCTCCTTCCTCTCCTTTTCTTGACAATTTTCAACTAGACTCCTCTCCGTACTCATAGTTCTTTGTTTTAGGGTAGAATAGACCTCATCGGGATATTTTGACCGTAATTGACTCCTTAATATCCCATGAATATAAAATCTTAGGGATTTACAACCCAAACGAATAAATTGTGGGAAATTGGTGAATAAGAATACTAAACTATAGTATCAATCATAATTAAATGCTCTAGTAAAATCGTAGTACCTTTGACTTAGAAGGATAAAGATATTATAAGCAGTTTCATCCTATTTGACTATTAGAATGAGCTAATTACTCTGTTTTAGTGACCAATGTATAGGGGCACAATATACAACACAAATAAATTTGAAATACAAATCTAAATCCAAATTTGTATTCCTACACCCAATTTATCTAACCCACCAAGTTTTGGATTAATTTGAGGTCATATAAACCATTAATGCCAATTTGAAGACTTCAACTAAAGTTAGAAATTGTTTCAATCATTATCTCCCCAATTTAGGACCAAAGTCCTGGACTTTGACATGATGTCACACACACTGGTAGTAATCACATTGGTTGACTGGGTCGGGTGGTGGGGTTGGAAGACTTCATCTTGTAGCTCCATTTTTCTAGCAACAGCATGAGGCCAACCACACAACAACTTCTTCTAGGTCTTCTCTCGATGTGCAATTGTTCATTTATCGCAATTTCTCCATCGTCTGACTCGCCTTCGCCTCCTGAATCCTTTGAGCCCTAACTTGCTTATTCTCGAGCCCTAGACATGAAACACCCAATCTGGACTTCCACCCTTCCATAGAAGAATGAGCTCAGAGAGTACAATTTCATCCTCCTAATTTTGTGCCGACGACCCTACTTTTCTAGGGTTTCATAGCCTTGAAGCCCCATCTCGAACTTGAGCTTTGTATTCCACTGTTCGCACCTCGACGACGCCTCCCCCACTTTCCCAAATGCGGTCACTATAGACATGTATCTCAAATTCATCCTTGACCCCATAGGAACTCAACTAAGCCATCACGACTCTTCCCTTGACCTGTGATCATTGTCTTAGACTCCATATCAAACCGATAATCTCTGATGTTATCAAAAGTGGCGTAGGACATCTCAATTTTCACAGAAATATTGAACCACTACTAGACAACACTAACAGAGGTGATGCAGATCAGCTTGGCCTACTCTGAGACCTCAAATCGTCTCCCCGCTCTTCCTAGAGTCTTCAAAACTAGATTAGCTCATGATGTATCACGGTAAGTGAATTTCCCCCTTTTATATGTTCTGAACCTATCCTCTTGTGTGTTATTTCCTCTAGCATAGCACTCGTGATGTTTATTGACATATTTGTGATCTTTGCACCTCTATGAGTGCTTGGGATGTTTCGTGGGTTCCTGGTTGGGATGGATTTTCTTGGTTCTTGGTGTTTGCAAGTTTGCCTCCATCCTCACCGGTGGCCAATGGGGAAGCTCGCAATGGAGTCCATGTTCACCTCCCACACCCTACCTTAGGCCATGAGGATCAACTGAGTACAAATAGGGAAGTTGATTATGGGCAGAGATCCAGTGCCCTTATGCGGATTGTATCCTCAAGATGGAGCTCCTCTAGTACCCTATGGCAAGTAGGAAGAACATACCAACATTGATTTCTTTAGTCGTCTTCCTGGCTGTTCAACTTTTGGAGGTTGGGTAGGGTTATTCTATTAGTTTCATCAAATCAGACTTATTTCAGTCGCATTTTTGTTTAACAGACCTATGGCCACACCACTGGATCACCCTGATTGGCTCAAAGTTAACATGACAAATCTATGTACACATGTTTAAAATAATCTTCGGATTGGTCAAGTTTTGTAAAATACACTATAAATTATTGGGAGGTCAGAAAATAATAAGAATGCATGTCTTGATATCATAAAATTAGTTGAATATAGTAGCATAATTTTTAGAGAATAAATCAGATTTCCTCAAATAGGTTTTTTTTAGAGTTTGGTGGATTATTTAGACAACTAACAATCATTATGCATGAATACTACAATTAGGTGATGAAAGGTCTATATCTTGACTTTAGGACTACTTTTGGACATCCAAATATGCCTTATTAGGTATGTACATCCTCTATTTTATTTTGGGCATTATTTGACTATAACCTACATTCATTTTAATGAGGCATCTCTTGAATTCTTAATTTCTAATTGAAATCATTTACTTGTACACATATTTTTCCTACTCTCAATTCATTATATACTTTCAGTTGTTGAGATATTTTTTTTATGATGGGTCTTTGGACCCCTCTTGCCATGATTGCCTTTTTTTGTAAAAATTGACTAAAATGATAGTCTTGACACTCTATTTATGCATGATGTATGTTTGACTAGAATATCTAGAATAGTGGTACTTATGTTCAACCATATTTATATAGGGCGTGTGTATTCTGCCCAGGGTGTGCGTTTCCACCCTTATTTCTTTTAGGTCATGATCGTATGGTGTTATGGCCATGTTTTAGGTATATTTAGTCTACATTGTTATGCATGCAAAAGTTTATTACTTTAAAGTAAATTGTGATTAACTATTATGGCAAGACATTTTTATTCTCATGCTTGTTAATCTGGATTTTTTTATATGCCTCATTTCTCTTATTATAATTCTTTTGAACTTACTTAATTGCAAAAAGCTCCCTTCTTGTTGGAACATATCTTTTTTAACCTTTAACCCACTATAATTCCCAAAGTGTTCATTATATGGACATATGATGCGATGATTTTGAGTCGCATTTATAGACCTTTTTCATATGTGTTTTGTGCTCTAATTACTCATTTTTATGGATAATATTGCATAATTCACTCATTTCGGTCTTTGCCTTCATATTATGTCAAATCCCCTTTGTTTTACTATTTTGAGCATTATTTATCATCTTATTATAAATTGTGTGGATTTACTTGGTCTTGTTGTGAAATTTCAGGAAAAACAAGTATTTGCTTCCGTCGATACCATCGACGGAAGTCGATACCATCGACCAAGCCACAGATTGCCAGACGAGAGGAGCAGCACAGAGTCGATACCAGCGACACCCAAGTCGATGGTATCGAGATTCCTTCAGTTTGCTGGCGAGGAAACTGTCGATACCATCGACCCAAGTCGATGCCATCGACACATGGAGAGCTACAGCGTCGCTAAACGACAACAACCGACGCTAAAGGAAGTCGATACCATCGACACCCAAGTCAATGGTATCAAGATGACCACAGGCGCTCAGACTGAAAGAAAGGAAAGCTGCCGCTAATCCGCTGGGTCGATACCATCGACCCGCGTCGATGGTATCAACGCCGGCAGATATGCGTTGGATCTGTTTTGATCTCGATCGGACGGTTGTTGTTAATTGACGACCTAATTAGGGACTTATACCTAATGACGGCTGCCCAGACGAGGGAAGATCATCATTTTGGATTGCACGAGTGCCGAGGAAGGAGAGAAAGGAGAACGGAGGCCAGAAGCTCATCCCGGGTGATTCGGACGCTGTCGAAGACGATTTCCACCACCGACAGGCGGGGAAGCTCGTGTTCTACGCCAAGGATCTACCGATTCTTCTCCGTTCAGGGGTTTTCCCACTTGTTTCACATTTTTCTTATGAAATCCCCCATTTCTACCATGTATTCGTGTGAGATGAACATGAGAGGCTAAAACCCTCAATCTTTAGGACCGGGAGTAGCCCGAGAATACATTGTATGACATTTTTATATTGATAATTCATATTTTCTCTCTCAAATCCGTGGTATAGATTCCTTTTCTCCATTTCTATTGTTATGCTTGATCACCATAATAATAATTTAATGCCCTTGATCACTTCGACAGAAGGATTAACGGTTGAAAAGAGACGAAATCTACATTAATTAATAAAACCCTTGACAAAGGAGTTGTAAAATTAATTGTGGGAACTGAGGGACCGTTTATAATTCACTTAGTTTAGGGGAATGATTACTACGACGGTGGAATCAACCTAAACCTAAGTAGTGACTTACACCACGACAGTGGGTAATTCTGTATTCAGGCCACTACCCGGATAGAGAGAGAAGTGTGAGGAATTATATGAAACCTAATACAATGTTGACCCGCGGTGAAACCGCCATCCTAAAGATATCCCTTTGAATTGATTAAATTAACCTTTAATCGATTGTTTTCTTTGTTTGATTTTTATTTTCTTTTAATTTCAACAACAAAACCCTACTTTGTTAATCGGCCTAGCTGATTGCGATTAGTTAGTAGAAGTCTCCAATAATTCACGTATCCCTGAGTTCGACTCGGGCCTCACAAGGCCTATATTACTCGACGCGTATACTTGCGTTTAAGCGCGTAGTAAAATACACGTCAAGTTTTTGGCGCCGTTTCCGGGGATACGGCGAATTATTGGCACTTTGAGTGCTAAGAGCGGCCACTCTAGGCCACTTTTTTTTATTTATTTTAAAACAATTTTAAAAATTCCTATATTTCTCTATAATTGTGTTTACTCGTTCAAAGCATTGTACTGAACCTCGATTTTCATATTTCAGGTGCTTTGCATGGTGCATACGCGTAGTACCGACTACGCGAATCGCACACCTGAGGTCCCACATCCGGGACCAGAGGACGAGGACTACTACGAGCAAGATCACCAAAGCGACATAGATTCTGAATCTGAGCAAGAGCAAGCAAAAGAAATGGCCGAACCACAGACGATATGGGAGAAGATCAAAGCGTCTTCTTCATCAGCTTCAAAGGGGCCTATAAAAAAACAGGGGCTCAACATTCCAACCTACAAGATCGATCCAGCATTGATTAACTTGGTTAAATCAAACGCATTTCACGGGCTGAAGAATGAGGATCCAGTGGCACACATTAGTTAGTTTGTTGAAAACTGTGATATGGTGAAGATAGATAGGTTCCCACAGGATGTTCTGTACCTCAAGTTATTCCCAAGTTCCCTGGCAGGAATAGCGAGAGAGTGGCTACATAACCTCGACGATGAGTTTGTTGAATCATGGGATCATATGGTAGAGGTTTTCTTCGAGAGGTTTTTCCCTCCTGAGAATACCAATGACATGATTAGGAAGATTCACAATTTCACCCAACAGGCGGGTGAAACATATTCTGAGACTTGGGAGCGATTCCAGGTCATGTTGAGGAGATGTCCACATCATGGACTGGACAAGGAGACACAGGTGAAGATCTTCTATTTTTCTCTCTCCGAGCATGATAGAAGCAACTTAGACTCAGCCGGTTCAGGATTCTTCTTGAACAACACTGATACGAGATGCTGGGAAATACTGAAGAACATGGCACGGAAACAATCTTGGGGAGAAAGAGAGAGAGGCCCAGTTGAGCAAGCAAGAGTTGCCAGTGAGTCAAAGGCAATGAGAGAGTTAAATGAGAAGATGGATCTTCTCGCAAAGAAGCTACTGCAGAAGGAAGACAATGAGTCCGAGGAGGAGGCTCAAGTCAAGTACATGAGGCAACAACAAGGGTACAGGAACAATGACTATTCATGGCGAAAGGACAAGAAATTTTCATGGAAGGATCCAAACAATTTTCTGCAAGATCCGGACGCCAAGCCTGCACCAGCCACAGAGGACAATAGCACGGAGTTGCTCAATCAGGTCATCAAACAAAACCAGGAGTTAATGAACACATTTGGGCAACAAATCAAGCAACAGGGTGAATTCATGAACTAATTTGGGCAGACTTTGCAAAGTCATGGGGCTCAAATGAGAACTATAGAGACTTCCATGGCGCAGATGGCAGCTGAAATTGCAAGCTTGAAGAAGCCAGCACATTCGGGTTTTCCGGGGAACACCAATGTTCCCGGGGGAAACCAGCAGGCCAAGGCCGTCCTATTGAGGAGCGGTAAGAAAGTGTTGAATCCAAGGACGGATGACACAAGCACACCGCAGGACAAAGCCAAAGATGCAACCAAGAAGGAGAAGCCCACACCTGTCATGGGGCAAGGTGAAGACATAGCTGTGGATGGCAATGAAGAACAAGCTACTGAGGAGGAACCGCAGAAATTGACACCCTATGTGCCACCTCATCAAAGGGCACATACTATTCCGGTCCCCTATCCCAATAGCGCAAAGGCAAGGAAGGTGGATGCACAATTCAAGAAATTTCTGGACAGCTTTAGGAAGTTATCGGTGAATATTCCTTTGTTGGAGGCGATTGAGCAAATCCCATCTTACGGGAAGTTTCTTAAAGATGTCATCACTAAGAAGAGAAAAATACCCGACACTGAGGTTGTGGTGTTGAAGGAGCAAGTGAGTGCTTTCATTATGGGCACTTTGCCGCCGAAGAGACAGGATCCCGGTTGTTTCAATATTTCTTGCTTTATCGGGAAGTTCAAATTTGGAGAGGCACTTTGTGATTCTGGGGCAAGCATCAATTTGATGCCCCTTTCTACATTCAAGAAGCTTGGATTAAAGGAATCAAGGCCAAGCAACATGACTATCCAATTGGCCGATAATTCTGTGGTGAAACCGTATGGAATCTGCGAGGATGTCTTGGTAAAGGTAGATCGCTTTGTTTTTCCGGCTGATTTCGTGGTTATGGAAATGCAGGACGAGCATGGAAATGAGTTTCTACTTGGACGCCCATTCCAAGCAACAGCCGATATGATCTTGGAGATGGGAAGAGGTCGCTTGACCTTGGGCATTGCGGATGATCGCTTTGAGATGGTCATGCCCAATAGCAATGCATCCACTAAAGCAAAAGCACAGTGCAACATGATGAAGCATGGTGAACACAATATCTCACTTTGTTTTGGGAAGCCATTCTTGGATATGGCTCATGTGATAAGCAAGATAGATAATGGGACCTTAGCTGTGGACATTATGGAGCAAACTAAAGTTGTCTCGTTATGCAAAGCTGTTGGGTTTCCAAATGATGAGAATGAGGACATTCCACCTTCGTGGGAGAATGATGCAATTATTACTTCAGTTTTTGATGCATATCCGGAATTGCCTTTGGAGGCGTGTTTGCTAAATGTCACTTATGATTGGATGCGGAGTACTTCACTCAAGGAGTGCGCCAAAATGCTTCAGATGCTTCCATGTTTCTACACGAGGCACTATGAAGACTTAGGTACACTTCCCCCACCGCTGCAATCATCTCTCATTTGCCCGCCTGATCTGGAATTGAGGACATTGCCCCCGCATCTGAAGTACGTCTTTCTAGCTGAGAAGGACAAGTTACCAGTGATTGTATCTGCATACTTGAGTGCGGATGAGGAGAAGCAACTACTGAAGTGCTCAAGAACCACCGTGGAGCCTTTGGGTGGTCAGTCGCGGACATCATGGGGATTTCCCCTACACTTTGCCAACACAAGATTCGGCTCGAGGAGGGAGCCAAGCCAGTCATACAGCCTCAAAGACGTCTAAATCCAAGCATGATGGAGGTTGTCAAGAAGGAAGTCATAAAACTTCTTGCTGCAGGGATCATATATGCCATATCAGATTCAACGTGGGTGAGTCCCACACAGGTAGTCCCTAAAAAGGGGGGAATCACTGTCACTACAAATCTTTTGAATGAACCTGTCACCACCCGATTGGTAACCGGGTGGCGTGTTTGCATTGACTACCTCCGATTGAATGCCGCAACTCTTAAAGATCATTTTTCATTGCCATTTATCGATCAGATTTTAGAACGTCTAGCCGGTCGGTCACATTTTTGTTTTCTAGATGGCTATTCGGGGTACAACCAGATTTCTATTGATCCTTTGGATCAAGAGAAGTCTACGTTCACATGTCCCTATGGGACTTTTGCCTACCGCCGTATGCCGTTTGGTTTATGCAATGTGCCGGCGACTTTTCAACGTTGCATGCTCGCTATATTCTCTGACATGGTAGAGCGGTGTCTTGAAGTTTTCATGGACGACTTCTCGGTGTATGGAGCATCTTTTGATGAATGCCTTTATAACTTAGATAAGGTATTGTAGCGATGCAAGGACACACATTTGGTCCTCAATTGGGAGAAATGTCACATGATGGTGACGGAAGGAATTGTGCTAGGACACAAGGTGTCTAGCAAGGGTCTTGAGGTAGACCCCGTAAAAATTGAGGTGATTTCTAAGATACCCCCACCAAATTCTGTAAAAGGGGTGAGAAGCTTTTTAGGACACGCCGGGTTTTATCGGCGATTCATCAAGGATTTTTCAAAAATTTCAAAACCTTTATCGGAATTGTTAGAAAAAGATGCAGTTTTTGATTTCAATGAGAAATGTCTTCACGCATTCGAGGTTTTGAAAGAAAAGTTGATTTCGGCTCCGGTTTTCCAAACGCCGGATTGGACAAAGCCATTCGAGTTGATGTGTGATGCTTCCGATTATGCAGTGGGAGCCGTTTTGGGGCAAAGGGTAGATAATAAGCCTGCTGTGATTTTCTACGCCTCCAAAACACTTAATGATGCTCAATTGAACTACACAACTACGGAAAAAGAGTTACTTGCCGTTGTGTTTGCTTTTGAAAAATTTCGGCAGTACTTAGTGGGTTCTAAGGTAGTTGTGTGGACCGATCACGCTGCAATAAAATATTTGATGGAGAAGAAAGATGCAAAGCCCAGACTAATTAGGTGGATTTTGCTCCTACAAGAATTTGATATTGAAATCAAGGACAAGTCGGGAATTAAAAATGTGGTGGTTGACCACTTGTCTAGGTTAGAGAGGGTTGATGAACAAGGGTTGCACATACCCATTACCGAGACCTTTCCCGATGAACAACTTTTAAAAATTGATTCGAAAGAACCGTGGTTTGCGGAAATCGTTAACTATTTGGCTTGCGGGATCATCCCGGATGATTGGTCTTATCAAGAGAAGAAGAAATTCTTTCATTCTTTGAGATATTATTTTTGGGATGACCCAATTCTTTTGAAGCAGTGCAGGGATGGTATTCTTCGCAGGTGTGTGCCGGAGGTGGAGTACGAGAGTGTTCTCCACCATTGCCATGCGTCGCCTACGGGAGGACACCATGCTAGCTCACGGACAGAAGCCAAGGTGTTGGAGAGCGGCCTTTATTGGCCCACTTTGTTTTGGGATGCCTATGATTTTGTTAGGCAATGTGACCCATGCCAGCGCGCAGGTAACATCTCAAGGAGACAAGAAATGCCCCTGAATGTATTTCAGGAAGTTGAGGTATTTGACTTATGGGGCATTGACTTCATGGGACCCTTTGTGTCCTCAAATTCAAATCTGTATATCTTACTTGCTGTTGATTATGTGTCGAAGTGGGTGGAGGCAATCCCCACAAGGACTAATAATTCGAATGTAGTGTGCAGGTTTGTCAAAGAGAACATTTTCTGCAGGTTTGGGATACCCCGAATGATCATAAGTGATGGAGGCACACACTTCCGAAATCAAAAATTTGTGACATTTTTGAAGAAATATGGGGTCAAGCACAACATCGGCACCCCATATCATCCACAGACGCAAGGACAAGTGGAGGTATCAAATAGGGAAATCAAGAAGATATTAGAAAGGACCGTAGCATCCACAAGGAAAAATTGGAGTGCATTGCTACCGGACGCACTTTGGGCGTATAGAACGGCGTACAAAACACCTATAGGCACCACGCCTTTTAGGTTGGCATATGGCCGGGCTTGCCACCTTCCGGTGGAGCTGGAGCACAAGGCCCATTGGGCGCTAAGAAGGCTGAACTTGCGCTATGATGAGGCCGGGAGAAAAAGGATGTTTGAATTGAATGAATTGGATGAGCTACGTATGATGGCATATGAGAATGCCCGCATCTACAAGGAGCGCACAAAGCTGATCCACGATCGCCATATTGAGATGCGCACGTTCAAGAAGGGAGACAACGTTCTATTGTTCAACTCCCGTCTTAAATTGCATCCCGGGAAGCTTAAATCCCGGTGGAGTGGACCCTTCATAGTGGAGGAGGTGAAACCGCACGGAGCGATTCTTGTGCGTGATGGAGATGCCACGTTCTTGGTGAACGGGCAACGCTTGAAGTTGTATTTTGGTGAGAACTACAAGAGGAAAGTGGATGAGGTCAAACTCATTTCACTTGTGCATGAATGAGATAATGGGAAGACGTCTAGCCTAAGACGCTAAACAAGGGCACTTGTTGGGAGGCAACCCAACCATTGGTACATTAGGATAGTGTAATTTGAGTCATAGATTGCTTTTATTTCATTTAAATTTTAGTTTAAAGAAGATACCTTGATCCGTTTGTTTAATGTGCAGGCACAGGCAGGGTCGATACCATCGACACACTGGTCGATGGTATCGACAGGTCAGCAATCCGGATTTCCCGATCCAGCAAAAGTCAGCCGTCGATACTCGCGAGGGAGGCGGATACCCGCGAGACGTGTCGATACCATCGACCCGCGTCGATGGTATCGACGGGTCAACAGTGGCGCCGGCCAAATCTATTTAAGGAGACTTGCAACGTCATTTGACGTCACAACTTCAGAGCAAGCATCCTCCTTTGCGCCGAGCACTCCCCCGAGCTTTCCAAGACTGAAGAGAAGCGATATCGAGCGAAGATCTTCACCGAGCGGAGAAATTCTTCTCCATCTGCACCTAGCTCTCTTCTAATCCCATCTTTCTTGCAACAATGGTGCACGCCGCCGGATCATCATCCTCGCATGAAAATGAGGAGTTCGTTCCTCCCCCAACCGCTTCCGTCTCTCGTCCACGCCTAATGCATCCTTCCATGGAGGCGAGGAAGGTCTACGAGGAGATAATGAAGCGGAAGATCGAGCCGACCCGGTATGTGGACCGGGGAATGATCTGTGATCTGGGATTCGAGGTCAACTTGGCCTATGTGCTGAAGGGTCAAGCACGCCACACCAGCAAAAGGACAGGCGAGCTGGAGCGCCATGCGGATGGGCAGCCGTTCTTCGGCAAATGGCCCACCTATAAGGAATTGGTGGTGGAGTTTATGGCATCCCTCGACGTCTGCGTCATACCCAACGACGTGGTGGCGTCGGACCGTGAGTGGATCAAGGGGAGGGTGTCCTTCCGGCTTTTCAACATCAACTACAACATCACTCTTAAGCAGTTCAACAACATCTTTAACTGGAACCACTCCCAACATGATCACCGACGCCCAGATTCCTGCACCGACTACGACAAGATCTTCGCCGAGCTAGTCACAGTGCCGGCGGGAAAGACAGTGAGCTACCATAATGCTGCGGTAGCGGACTTCGAGCATCCCTTCGTCCGGGTCTTACACCGGATGTTGAGCCTTACGTTCTTTGCTCGGAGCGATTTGGCATTGATCAAGTTTCAGGAGAGCGATCTTTTCTTCCTCTACATGCTCCTGAAGCGGCAAGAATGCAACTGGGGTGCGTTCTTTCTGCAGCGCGTCCTGGCGGTGAAGAGGAGTACAAGGAAGGCTCCGATCCATTTTGGTGGGCTCATCACCAAGTTGGCGCACTACTTGGGGCTGAATTTTCAGTCCATGACTCCGATTTCCACAAAGAGTAAGGTGAACGTGCAACACTTGCACCGTTCAAACCTTATCCTTCTCCGGGATGGGTTGGCGTACGCACATTGCCACGTCAACCAAGCTTATCAGGAGTGCGCACTGTCGGACGCCGTCTTCCACATCGAGGGAGCCCAGCACTTCCGGTGGCCGATCATAGCCGTCGAGTCCGATGAAGAAGAAGGCGGTGATGACGAGCAAGGAGGCGAGGATGAGGAGGAAGAGGAGGCTTTCACACCTCTTCGTGCACGTGTGGCACCACGGAAGCATCCTAGGATGCATCCGGGTGCATCTTCATCATCTCAGCCCCCGCCGCCATCACCACAGCACGAGCAGCCAGCCGAGGATCCCTATTCCATGCAGGGAATGTACACGATGCTGCAAGATATACAGCAGACTCAGCAGCAGCACATGGCTATGTATACCGGCATTCATGAGACTACGAGCCGGGTACTTGATAATCAACGGGCTATGTTCGAGAACGAACGACTCATCCTCGCCAACCAAGAGAAAATACACAACCGGTTGCAGCGGATAGAGACGCAACAGGAGCCTTTCTTCGACCATTATTGGAGTCGAGATTACTTTGGAGGCTATCCACAGCCTCCGTCGAGGACCCAATATGATCCAAGCTTCCAGGGGGAGTACCCGTCTTGGGATCCTATGGCACCACAATACCCACCACCGCCTCCGCAGGATTGATCAGGGTATCACTGTTCCACCCTTAAGTTGGTTTTTGACTATGAGGCCATAGTCGAATTCAAGCTTAGGGGGGTGGCTGGAACAGCTCTATCTTTTATCTTGTCTTTTGTTATTTTTAGTTTTTGCTTTGTTATTTGTTCTTGCAATTTTAGTTTTTGTTTAGGATCCACATCTATCTAGTGTAACCGTGGATGTCTTAAAAATTGTCATCTCGCTGTTTTCATGGGAAATTTTAAGGGAATTTAAAATTTTTGTGTCTTTTGGATAGCTTGACTTGGTTGTCCTTGGGAAACTTGTCCTATGAAAATGATTGATTATGTCAACTCTAAAGCAATATGTCACACCCACACCCCCGTTGACTCATGAAAAGTGGATAGTAACGGTTGTTTGAGCCTAACCTAACCAAATGGTAATGAGACCTTAATTGGATGTAAGAGAGAGAACCCTCCAAACCACTACACAGGTCAGTAAGGAGGGACACATAATACTCTTCTAAGGTTCAGTCATCTAATCTTGTGATCATTCCACTTCATTTTTTCCATAATCCACCTAAGAATTGGAAGTAAAGTACAGTTTTAATTCCTTTTGCGTGCATAGCATTTAGATAGGAATTGCATTGATATTTTCCATACTTTTGCATAAAACGAAACATATATAGTGATTCATGCACACTACCTTTAGGTGCATGCCATGTAGTTGCACTCATGACTTTCATGATTATCATGCATAGAGTACACCATGTATCTCAGTTTTTCCTCAAAAAGTGATCTAAACTGTTCCATACCTTCGAAATATCGCAAAGATTTCCAATCATGAAGAAAACAGCCCAATACATGTATCTCTAAGCAATTATGGATATGTGGGCTACAAGAGAAAAAAAAAATTTCTGAAGATCTGAAAAAAAAATTTACAAAAGAAAAAAAAGAGAGAAAGAGAATTTAGAAGAAGATGGAATAAGAGGGAGAAAGGAACATGATATCACTCGCATTACAGGAAAATTGAGTACATGAGGTGGCTTAATTATATTTCCATCTCATTTTGAGGTGGAAGGTTAGTGCATGCATCATTTCACCCAATTTTAAGCATTAGGGCATTTTCAATGTGCATTTGCATCATTTAGGACATTTTGTTATATGCATGTTGAAACTGTGCAATACTTCCAAGTTCTTCCATGAACCACCCATTCCATCCACCCGTTGCTCGGATTGGTAGGCCACCGTGAATTTCTCCTCACTAATGATTATCAGGAGAACTGCTTCCATGTAGATGGTAGTTAAGGGCGAGCAACGTAGTGTAGGCGATCACAAGATGCACCAATGCTGAATCGGCGAATTTTATTATGTTAACTGCCTTATGTGATAGTGTTCATCGGTCTGAAGGACGATTTCTCTTATTGACGATTATTGTCGCCTTTAGGGTAATTACTATTATGTGGTTAGAGAAGGCCGTTTTGAGAACGTTCAGTGGAAGTCACATGGGATGTGGGTTGGTGTGTTGATTTTTAGTTGACATCTGCAATTCTATTCTAAGGATTAGTTGCTCGAGGGCGAGCAATGTTTGAGCTTAGGGGAGTTTGATGCGATGATTTTGAGTCGCATTTATAGACCTTTTTCATATGTGTTTTGTGCTCTAATTACTCATTTTTATGGATAATATTGCATAATTCACTCATTTCGGTCTTTGCCTTCATATTATGTCAAATCCCCTTTGTTTTACTATTTTGAGCATTATTTATCATCTTATTATAAATTGTGTGGATTTACTTGGTCTTGTTGTGAAATTTCAGGAAAAACAAGTATTTGCTTCCGTCGATACCATCGACGGAAGTCGATACCATCGACCAAGCCACAGATTACCACACAAGAGGAGCAGCACAGAGTCGATACCAGCGACACCCAAGTCGATGGTATCGAGATTCCTTCAGTTTGCTGGCGAGGAAACTGTCGATACCATCGACCCAAGTCGATGCCATCGACACATGGAGAGCTACAACGTCGCTAAACGACAACAATTGACGCTAAAGGAAGTCGATACCATCGACACCCAAGTCGATGGTATCGAGATGACCACAGGCGCTCAGATTGAAAGAAAGGAAAGCTGCCGCTAATCCGCTGGGTCGATACCATCGACCCACGTCGATGGTATCAACGCCGGCAGATATGCGTTGGATCTGTTTTGATCTCGATCGGACGGCTGTTGTTAATTGACGACCTAATTAGGGACTTATACCTAATGACGGCCGCCCAGACGAGGGAAGATCATCATTTTGGATTGCATGAGTGTCGAGGAAGGAGAGAAAGGAGAACGGAGGCCAGAAGCTCATCCCGGGTGATTCGGACGCTGCCGAAGACGATTTCCACCACCGACAGGCGGGGAAGCTCGTGTTCTACGCCAAGGATCTACCGGTTCTTCTCCGTTCAGGGGTTTTCCCACTTGTTTCACGTTTTTCTTATGAAATCCCCCATTTCTATCATGTATTCGTGTGAGATGAACACGAGAGGCTAAAACCCTCAATCTTTAGGACCGGGAGTAGCTCGGGAATACATTGTATGACATTTTTATATTGATAATTCATATTTTCTCTCTCAAATCCGTGGTATAGATTCGTTTTCTCCATTTCTATTGTTATGCTTGATCACCATAATAATAATTTAATGCCCTTGATCACTTCGACAGAAGGATTAACGGTTGAAAAGAGATGAAATCTACATTAATTAATAAAACCCTTGACAAAGGAGTTGTAAAATTAATGGTGGGAACTGAGGGACCGTTTATAATGCACTTAGTTTAGGAGAATGATTACTACGACGGTGGAATCAACCTAAACCTAAGTAGTGACTTACACCATGACAGTGGGTAATTCTGTATTCAGGCCACTACCCAGATAGAGAGAGAAGTGTGAGGAATTATATGAAACCTAATACAATGTTGACCCGCGGTGAAACCGCCATCCTAAAGATATCCCTTTGAATTGATTAAATTAACCTTTAATCGATTGTTTTCTTTGTTTGATTTTTATTTTCTTTTAATTTCAACAACAAAACCCTACTTTGTTAATCGGCCTAGCTGATTGTGATTAGTTAGTAGAAGTCTCCAATAATTCACGTATCCCTGAGTTCGACTCGGGCCTCACAAGGCCTATATTACTCGACGCGTATACTTGCGTTTAAGCGCGTAGTAAAATACACGTCAACATACTCATCCTTTGTTGACATATACTTGTTTCCTATGGTCTGGGTGATGTTTCCTTCCACCCAGGTATAGGTACATTATAAGACAAGGATGTAGGAAGATCATATACATGATATTGGACTTAATCATAGCTTGGAATGGTAGGGTTGCCCTCTACAATAGGTCTTGCACATTGTTAGATTTATTATATGTGTATCTTTTTATTTTGATATTCCACCTTTTACAATGAGGAACAATTGGAAATCAATCATCATGTAACTTTGTAATAGTTTTGTTTTCCGCTGCTTATAAACTTCATGCTCTAGTATGTATACCATTTGAGAAATGAATGATATTCCTTCTTTCCTCCATATTTGGAATAACATGGTTTTATCTCTCAATTAAGTGAGGAGTGGACCCCGTCTTGGGTCCCACTCCTTACAAAATGGTAATAGAGCCTAAGTAGTCAGTAACTGGACTATATCTAATTATCCTAGGATGACTCTTAAGTAGATAGGTGACACTTAGAGGTTGTTTATAAACCTATTTCCTAGTCGTCAATATCAAATTTATTTTTTAACCCCTGACTAATTTGTTCACTTACACTCCTCATCCCACCTACTTGTATGTGAGTTAGTCTTTAGTAATCCTTAACACTTGTGCCCTCTTTATGAAGGTGGGATGAATGCACATGGAACTGACTCTTGTAGTGTTTGGTTCACATCTCATAATTTTCTAGGATGTTAGCCTATGATCTATGAAGTGTAGAATTACTTGAGTAGTCATAGTTAGGTCTTATTCTAGTTCTCACCTTAAACCCATTTTCCTTTGTTATTTCTTTATCATGCCTCACATACACCCACTTTGGTGTATTGAGAACACGTGAATTATAAATGTAAAATCCCAATGTATATATTAAGAATTAAGATGATTCCCTTGGTAACTACAGGAAGCTAACTCTCCCCCTCGCGAAAACCTACCGCTGCGGCGCTAGGGCTTTGCTGACGGTGGGTGTCATAGTCTCCCGCGTGGTTACCTAGATCTCCCTAGTGGTTCTTTTCTATCCTCTTGCAGGTTCAAGGGTATCATGACGGATCTTCTTTGTGTGGTCCCAAAGCATGGCAGAAGAACTGGTACAGAAATATGCACAGCTAGGGTTAGGGGAAGAGGAGGAAGATGACATCGTAGATCTGACAGAAGGCACAGTAGGGGAACGTGGGGAGCACGTTTCCTTAGCACTGGCGGCAAAGTTGCATACAGAGAGACCGTATAACTTCTGGGCCATGAAGAGAACCCTTACACAGGCCTGGGCGCTGATGAAGAAAGTGATCTTTAAGCAGATAGATGCATCAGTTTTTATTATCCAGTTCCTTCACTGGAAGGATAAAAGGAAGGTAATCGAAGGGGGGCCTTGGAATTTTGAAAACAAACTTCTTCTGATCAAGGAGATCGAGGACGAAGACCGCCCGGGCAAGGTAGTCTTCACGGAAGCACCGTTTTGGGCAAGCATCTACGGAATCCCGTTAAGTCAAAGATCACTGGCGGCAATTGCAGCAATTGCGGGTAAAGTGGGGCGTGTGATCGCTATAGACAACGACGAACTGGGCTGGGAATCATCAGCGAGAGTACGGATTGCTGTGGACATAAATAAACCTCTCAAAAGAACTCAAAGAATGAAGGATAAGCGAGGAGTTATTATAACTCTGGAGATAAAATACGAACGGCTGCCCAATTTTTGTTTTCTGTGTGGGAAGTTAGGCCATATTGACAAAGATTGTCCCTTGGATGAGGAGGACGATGAAAGGCAGAGGATGTGGGGGGCTTGGCTGAAAGCATCCCCTCGGAAACCCAGCCTGTCAAGCGCAGAAGAAATCTATGGGGAGGGATCGGCGAAGAGAAAGATGCTCTTTCACGTGAAACCGGATAGAGAACTGCACAAAAGTGAGAAGAAAGAAGATGGGGAAAGGAGGGAGGACAGGGAACTAGCTATGGAAGTAGCTGTGGACTCTGAGCATGGTAGCAAGGCAGTAAGGGGACGCAGTGAACAAAGGGCAAAGGAGTGTGCGGTACATCAGAATGGAAATGAAGAGGCACATCATACGAAAAACGATCCAAAGGAGAAGGACACAAGCTTGGTGCTGGACAAAGAGGCATGCTTTGAAAACCGGAGAGAGGAAGCACTGAGAACGGAAAGAGAGAGGTCGGCCCAGGAAAGTATGGATGATGGGATGAACAAGCTCCAATCAGAGACAGAACATGGGGGACCGATGAATATAAAGGAAGCACGGAAGCCTGAGCATACTATGGACGCAAAAGAGGCAACTGTAAAAGTGAGGAACTTGTTCGGAACTTTGAACAAAGATCTAAATGGCAATGAGAAGCAGCAGGAACCGGAGGGTCGAGCTAGTAACCAACACCAAATACAATTTCAAGTAAGGTGGGAGGCAGAGAAGATGCAGACCAGAAGACAAAGAAGGAAGGTGCCGAATACAGACCAAAGCACAGGTGGAACAAAGGTGCAGGGTACTACAAAGGAGGAAAATAAAAAATTGAGAACACCAACCATTGTTAGAAGACAGTTCAAAATAGATGAATGTGCACCAGAGTCTGAAGGCGAGGCCGCAGCGAGTGAGAATGGAAAAAGATGAAGGCAGCCAGATACAGAGGCAATGGAAATTGAGTTTCCGCAAGGTGGACAGAATGTGAATAAAAAACTGCATGTCTGGGCAGTACAAGAAAAGGCCGAAATGAGGGGCATCCCAACTAAAGTAGCGGGGCTTGGTAATGACCAACCCCGTGAACAGCCATGAAAATTCTAAGTTGGAACTGCCGGGGGTTGGGAAAACCCGGCGGATCAGACGCTCTCCGAAGTTGGTGTTGGAGAGAACACCCGAGTTTGGTCTTCGTTGCGGAGACCAAACTACAGGAGACACAGCTAGAGAAGATTAAAAGAAAGTGTGGCTTTGTTGACGGGGTTTGCCTGTCTAGTGTTGGAAGGTCCGGGGGGATTGGTATGTGGTGGCGAGATGTGGAAGTGGAGGTACGGAGTTTCTCCCAACATCACGTGGACTGCTTGATTACAGATGGAACGGTGTGCAAAAATGGCGGGCGATAGGGATATACGGGTGGTCGGAGCAACAACAAAAAATCAATACATGGAATCTCATGAGAAAATTGCACCAAGAGATGACAATCCCTGTGATATATTTTGGAGACTTTAATGAGATCACCTCAAATGACGAGAAATGGGGGGGCCTCCAAAGCCGGAACGGTGGATGCAAGATTTTAGGGACGCGATTGATGATTGCGCTTTGCTGGACCTGGGTTACTCGGGACAGAAATACACCTCGGAGCGGGGGCTAACCTTGGATACACTGGTAAAAGAAAGACTTGATAGATCCTTGGCCACGCTTGAGTGGAGGCAGCTGTTCACATATGTAAAAGTCATGCATTTACCGTTGTACAAATCGGATCATGTACCGCTAGTCATTATAGCAGACAAGCGAGAGAAGAAAAAAAAAGATTAAGGAAAGACAATTTTATTTTGAGCCAATGTGGCTGGCAGAGGACGGATGCAGGCACATAGTTGAGAATCAATGGGATGTGTGGACCACTGGTGGGCTTCCGGGAAAGATTAAAGCCTACAGTGAGAGGTTAGAAGCATGGGCGAGCACAAAATTCGGGAATCTCAGAAGGAAAATACAAGACGTCGAAAAGAAGCTAAAGGCAGAACAAAAGAAAAACCAGACAATGAGGTACTCTTGAAATGTAAGGAGCTATCACAGGAACTTGAGTATTGGCATAGACAAGAAGATTCTTATTGGTACGCAAGAGCAAGAGGGACCGAATTGAGAGAAGGAGATAAGAACACCTCGTACTTCCATCACAAAGCATCTCAAAGGAAAAGAAGGAATACTATTGTGGGAATCAAAGATAGGGACGGGGTGTGGAAAACAGAGGATGAAGAAATAGAGAACGTCATTATGGATTTTTATTCTGAGTTGTTTAGCACATCAAACCCGACCGGTATGGAAGCTGCTACGAGAGGCATCACAAGGAAGATCACTGAACAAATGAACCAGCATCTGGAAAAAGATGTCACTGAAGAAGAAGTATGGAATGCTTTAAATCAAATGCATCCACATAAAGCACCCGGGCCGGATGGTATGAAGCCAATTTTTTTCAAAAAATTCTGACACGTTGTCGGAAAGGATGTTGTGAGCTATATTAAAGGCTGGTGGAAAAATGATCATAATATTGCGGACATTAACTCTACGGTGGTGGTCCTTATTCCAAAAGTCCAGAAGCCGACAGAAATAGCTGAGTACCGTCCCATTAGCTTATGTAATGTGATATACAAGATTGCCTCTAAAGTTTTGGCGAACAGACTTAAACCTTTCATGGATGAGATTGTGACGGAAAACCAGAGTGCTTTCATCCCAGGAAGAATGATTACTGATAACGCACTAGTAGCTTTTGAGCTGTTCCATAAGATGAAGATGGGGAAAAATAATAAGAAAGGCAGCATGGCATTGAAACTTGACATGTCCAAAGCTTATGACAGGGTGGAATGGGCCTTCCTAGACTATGTACAAAAAAAGATGGGGTTTGGTATAAAGTGGAGGGAAAAAATCCTAGAATGTGTTTCTTCTGTCAACCAGTCTTTTGCCATCAATGGGGACCGCTCAAAGAAGATCTATCCGTCCCGAGGACTACGCCAAGGTGACCCTATTTCACCTTATCTTTTTATTTTATATGCAGAAGCTTTCTCCACGTCTATTAAATATGCTGTAGACAATAAATATGTACACGACATTAAAGTTAGCAGAGCGGCACCCGCTATCTCTCACCTATTCTTTGCAAATGACAGTATACTTTTTGCTAGAGCTACTCGTCAGGAATGTCTGAATTTAGCTAATATTATTAGCCAGTATGAACAGGCATTGGGCCAAAAAATAAATCTTCAAAAGACGGAAGTTGCTTTTAGTAAAAGTGTGAAGGAAGATAATAGGAGAGAACTCAAAGAGGTGTTACAAGTCTGAGAAGTAGACCGATATGCATAATATTTGGGATTACCTACAACAATGGGAAGGTCCAAAAAGCAAACTTTTGCTTTTGTCAGGGAGAGAGTATGGAAAAAGCTAAAAGGATGGAAAGAAAAACTTTTATCAAAAGCAGGGAAGGAAATTCTGATTAAGGCAGTAGCACAAGCTATCCCATCATACATCATGAGTGTTTTCCAGATTCCAAGTGGGGTGTTAGATGATATACAAAGCAGCATTGCCCGCTTCTGGTGGGGCACAAAAGGAGCCGAAAGAAAGATTGCATGGCTTTGCTGGGCGAAACTGTGTAGCCCGAAGAGAGAAGGAGGAATGGGATTTCGGGATATGCATTCTTTTAACCAAGCTCTTCTTGCGAAACAGATTTGAGGGCTCCTGACTAAACCCGAATCTCTAGCACACAGAGTACTGAAGGCTAGATATTTCCCCAGAACGTCCATTCTTGAAGTTGCACGAGGCTACAATCCAAGTTATACATGGAGAAGTCTATGGGGAGCAAAAGCTGTGATATTAGAAGGGTTGTCGTGGAGGATAGGAAATGGTACACAAGTGAACATTTGGACGGACAAGTGGTGCCCAAATGAAGATGAACCGCTGGCGGACCAGTTCGACCTACATGAGGACAGACCGACGAAAGTGGCAGAGTTAATAGATAGGGAAACCGGGCAGTGGAAGGTAGACGATTTATATGTGTTGTTCGCTCCCGAGACATGTAACCAGATCAAAAGTATACCTCTCAGCCACAGATATCCTGAGGATACACCAACCTGGTGGCCTGACAAAAAAGGAGAATTTAGCACAAAAAGTGCCTATTGGCTAAGTCACCTGGGAAAATGAGGATTTCTTGACAGTCAAAGAAGCCCACACGATAATCTGTGGCACATGGTGTGGGAAGCAGACAGACCACCAAAATTACGCCATTTCCTGTGGCGCATATGTTCTGGTAGCCTGGCTACTAAGGGACGGCTGCTCGACAGATATTGTAATACAGATGGCATATGCCCGTTGTGCATGGGGGAGAAAGAAACGATACAGCATATGCTGTTTGACTGCCCAAGAACGAGAAAGGCTTGGTCGGCTAGCCCAGCGCTGCGTCTTGTTGGAAATCTAAAAGACGTACAACCAAGTGCAGCAGTAAAACTATTAAATGAACAACTGACAGGCGATGAGCTGACTACTGTGTACGCTATCATGTGGGGGATATGGAACTACAGAAATGGGGTAGTTTTCGGAAACGGGGATGGGTCTGTCGACATCCTGATCCAGCAAGTAGGGGCCCTACTGAATGACTATACTGCTGCTCAGGTCAGATTAGATCAGACGCAGGACAAAGCCGGTGAGCAGAGATGTGAGTCGAGATGGAGAGCGCCGGATGCTGGGACAATAAAGCTGAACGTGGACGTTGCTTTCCAAGGCAGCAACACTATGGGGCTGGGAGCGGTGTTTCGAGGAGACAATTGAGAGATAAAGGGAATCCTGGTAGAAAAAAGAGTGGGGCAGCCTGATCCTGCGGTGGGGGAAGCATGCGCAATCTTGGCTGGACTAAAGCAAGCGCTGGAGTGGAACTGGAAACACGTGGCTGTGGAATCAGACTCGGCAACAGTTATTAGGCTCTTGGAGGAAAAAGGAACCAGTAGAAATTATATTTCTTTGGTAGCTGAAGATATTTTAAGTTTAGCTAGCTCTTTTTCTTATGTTTCGTTTTGTTTTGTTAGTAGGAAATGTAATAACGTAGCACATATAATAGCCAAGTTAGCATGCTGTAGTCTTTGCTCGACTGGCAGGGATATATCTAGCTTCCCTGACCTAGTCAAAAATCTTGCTGTTTTAGACTTGATTTAAAGTAGTGGAGTGGTACCTTCAAAAAAAAAGATGATTCCCTTGGTACTAGGTGATAATTTGAACTAGCTTAATTGTTGTTAGGCATGCCTTGCCTTCAATATGGAGTATCTCAACATAGGTATGTTGCAAGGCCATCTATCTAAGGATTGGATACCATCTTCGTTTATCCTTTTATGCCTCATACATGAAGTTTGGTAGGTGGAATCTATTAACTCTGCTAGAATATTCTCAATTGATCATCTCCTTTGCCTCCATGGTGTAATTAGATTACCTAGTGAATGACATGATGAGTAATTTGACTATATAGTTCATCATGTCTTGTGATGGAACTATGGTTGGAATCCGTCAAGTGTAGAAGGAACACATATACCGTACTATGATGGTAGGATTCTCTTATGACTCCCTTAGCTCTTGTTATGGGGTTGTGTCAATTATGCTTAAGAGCCACATGGGGAATGGTGGATGTCGTACCCCGTTAAGATTTGATAGAACTTGACTATGCATAATAAGAAACCCTTCTTCTCCCTATTCTATGAGACTAGAGATGCATTTTTCATACCATTTGTACGATTGAGGGATTTGAAGATGTTGGTAGACTACAATGATGATAGAATATTACTATAGGTAACATGTGGTGGATAAGTGGTGGACTTGGTTCTCGAATTGATTTTTGGCGCCAATTTTGGATTTTTCATTGTAAGATTTTCATCATCAAACTTATTTTCACTATTAATTCATATGTACAAAAGAAAAAATTTCATATTTTAACGATGGTTTTGGAACCAAGTCACTACCAGAAGGAAGTTTGAATTGTAGAGAAACCCTTTTCATGAAGAAGCACTTGACTGGAATGGTCAACCTGGAATCCTAGGACTAAGTGTGGTGTAGAGAGTATGAAGAAACTTTGGATACATTAGACCTAGATTCACCCTTTCTGCCCCTCTAGGTTATTCGATAAGTCATAGATTAACCCTTTTAAGGGGTGGAGTCTTATGTGCTTAGCAGTGTAGTTTAACTTAAGGGATAATAAGGAGAAATAGTGGGTGTAATAAGTTATACTTGGATAACTCTTAGTAATATAGACAAATAAGTGTAGCTACCACATAATCAAGACTAGTGAGTGAGCCTTTCTAATTATGTCACCATGAATGCTACTTTAATTTCCTTTAGTTTCCTTTGAAAGAGGAATTCAAAACTGATAATACCGAGTTAGGTATAAAAAAGATGGACTACATCTAAAAGCTTGAAAAAATGCCCTATACCCACATTTTCTAGTAACTAAATGAAATGTTGACCTTACACAAGAGGATAGGTTTAATACTAATGATGAAGGAATTTATGAACATATGTCATTCCCATATTATCATAATAAACTGAAGCAAAAAAATGAACTAAGTATAACTCAATAACAACATATGTAACTTATTATGTTCCCTAAAACATGGATGGTTAGTTCATAACTAGCTTGCAATACACTAAATTGCATAAGCATGTATTATTAAAACATGGTTGTTAACAAACCACTTGATAGTTCATAGGTAGTGTCTTGGTAGTCAGACAACAATTAATTAATTTTCTTGGCTAAAATATGTAAATATATCCAACTTAAGAGATGACCTTTTATCAAAGAAAAATATGACATCTATGCATGTTATACCGTACTTTCTAGATGCACTCAATAATTAATGGGAATCAAAAAATAAAAATTAATTTAGTAGTAACAATGACATGAAACATTGTGATAGTGTTTGAGCATTAATGTTTCTAAACAAGTTTAGTCCACTAACTTTATTAGTGATCATAATATGAATGGTTCTATCGGGATATCTATTTATGAAGATTGGGCATTCATTCTTAAGTTATGGAAAATGAGGAACTATATAACCACCTATGATATGTGAAAATATAAGAGTATAATGAAACCGCCACAACAATACAAGTAATATTAATGAATTTAGCACCTCTAAGATAATCTATGCCTTGGTGACAAATATTCCCAACTCAACCTGGAGTATGAGAAGACGATGGGGATTGCATGCATGACATAATGTAGGTTCACCATGGGGTTATGTATATAAGTATGATATGGAGTGTTAAAGGATAATTCACTACATTAAGTGTATGAGAAATATTAGATTGGTTTGGAAATCTGACTTAGCACACATGACTAGTGATGGATGGATTTAGGGGATGAAATCCTCTTTAAGGGTGGGGTGGTCTAACATACTCAGTTCTGGGCACATAGGTTAATCATCCTTTATTCTAGTCACCTTCATGACTATGTTGTTATCCAATCTCCTTCCTCTCCTTTTCTTGAAAATTTTAAACTAGACTCCTCTTCGTACCCATAGTTCTTTATTTTAGGGTAGAATAGACCTCGTTGGGGTCTTTTGACCCTAATTGACTCATTCATATCCCATGAATATAAAATCTAAGGGAGTTACAACCCAAACAACTAAATTGTGGGAAATTGGTGAATAATAATACTAAAATATTATCAATCATAATTAAATGCTCCAGTAAAACCGTAGTACCTTAGACTTAGCATGCTAAAGATATTATAAGTTGTTTCACCCTATTTGACTATTAGACTTAGCTAATTACCCTATTTTAGTAACCAATGTATAGGGGCATAAAATACAACACAGATAAATTTGAAATACAAATCGAAATCCAAATTAATATTCATCACACCCAATTTATCTAACCCACCAAGTTTGGGCTTAATCTGAGGTCAAATACACCATTAATGCCAACTTGAAGACTTTAACTAAAGTTAGAAATTGTTTGAATTATTATCTCCCTAATTTAGGACCAAAGTCCTGGACTTTGATATATTGTCACACACACCGGTAGTAATCATGTTGATTGACTGGGTCGGGTGGTCGGGTTGGAAGTCTTCATCTTCCAACTCTATCTTTCCATCCACTACGCAAGGTCAACCACACAATGACTTCTTCTGGGTCTTCTCTCGTTGTGCAGTTGTTCATTTATCATGATTTCTCTATCGTATGACTCGCCTTCGCCTCCTGAATCTTTTGAGCCCTAAGTTGCTTGCTCTTGAGCCCTAGACAGGAAACACCCAATCTAGATTGTCTCCCTTCCGCAGAGGAATGAGCTCAGAGAGTACAATTCCCTCGTCCTCCTCATTCTGTGCTGACAACCCTACTTTTCTAGGGTTTTGTAGTCTCAAAGCCGCATCTCAAACTTGAGCTATGTCTTCCCCTGTTCGCACCTTGGCGACACCTCCCCCTCTTTTCCATACGTCGTCACTATAGACATGTATCTTGAATTCATCCTTGACTCCATAGGAACTTAACTGAGTCATCATCTCTCTTCCCTTGACCTGTGATCATCATCCTAGACTCCATCTCGAATTGATAATCTCTGATGTTATCAAAGGTGGCATAGGCCATCTTAGTCTTCACAAAAATCTCGAACCACTATATACAACACTAGCAGAGGTGATGCAGATCATCTCGACCTACTCTGGGACCTCGAATCATCTTAAGGCTCTTCATGGAGTCTTCCAAAATAGATTAACTCATGATGTATCATGGTGAGTCAATTTCCTCCTTTTCTATGTTCTGAACATGTCCTTTAGTGTATTATTTTCTCTGGCCTAGCACTCGTGATGTTTATTGACAAATTTGTGATCTTTGTGCCTCTGTGAGTCCTTGGGATGTTTTGGGGGTGCTTGGGTGGGATGGATTCTCTTGGTTCTTGGTGTTTGTAAGTTCTCCTCTATCCTCAATGGTGGCCATGGGGGAAGCTCGAAATGGAGTCTAGGTTCACCTCCCACACCCTACAGTAGGTCGTGAGGATCAACTGAGTATAGATGGGGTAGTCGATTATGGGTAGAGATGTTCTACCAACGCCCTTGTGAGAATTTTATCCTCGAGCTAGAGCTCCTCCAGTACCCCATGGCAAGTAGGAAGAACATACCAACATTGATTTCTTTAGGTGTCTTCCTAGCTGTTCACCTTTGTGAGGTTGGGTAGGGTTATTCTAGTAATTTCATTGAATCTGACTTGTTTCAGTCACGTTTTTGTTTAACAGACCTATGGCCACACCATTGGATCACCCCTATTGACCCAAAGTTTAACATGACAAATCTATGTACACGTGTTTTTAATAATTTTTGGATTGGCCAATTTTTTAAAATCCACTATAACTTATTGGGAGGTCAGTAAATTATAAGGATACATGTCTTGATATCATAAAATTTTCTTAATATAGTAGTATAATTTTTAGAGAATGAATCAGATTTCCTCAAACAAGTATTTCTTAGAGTTTGGTGGATTATTTAGATAACTAACAATCATTATGCATGAATACAACAATTAGGTGATGAAAGGTCTATATCCCGACTTTAGGACTACTTTTGGACATTCAAATATGCCTTATGAAGTATGTACATCCTCTATTTTATTTTGGGCATTATTTTATTGAAACCTACATTCATTTTAATGAGGCATCTCTTGAACTCTTAATTTCCACGTGAAATCATTTACTTAGACACTTATACTTTTCCTGCTCTCAATTCACAATATACTTTTGGTTGTTGAGATATTTTGTTTATGATGGGTCTTTGGACCCCTCTTGCTATGATTGTCTTTTTTGTGAAAATTGAATGATAGTCTTGCCACTCTATTTATGCACTCTGCGTGTTTGACTAGAATATCTAAAATAGCGGTACTTATGTACAACTATATTTATATACGGCGTGTGTATTCCGCCCAGGGTGTGCATTTCCACCCTTATTTCTTTTAGGCCATGATCATATGGTGTTATAGCTCTGTTTTAGATATATTTAGTCTACATTGTTATGCATGCAAAAATTTATAGTTTTAATCCAAATTTGATATCCTGAATCTAAATTTGATATGCTTAAGAAAAAAATGTGTAAGATATTGTTAGGCCATCCACTCTAACATGTATAAAGATGCAATTCAAATTGTTTCAAGGACCTCAATGTGTTATGGTTTGAGGGAAGTGCTACATATGTCCTTGTAAGCTCAAGATTATCGGTGTGAGCACACTAGGCATGTAGATTGGAACAATACATTTATATATTAGGTTGGAAAATTACTTTCACAAAAGAAAAAAAATCTTAAAATGGATTAGACGGTATGCTTTATTCAAACTTCTCAATTTGGCCCATTAAAATGTGTAATGTTTTAACCTTTAAACAGAATAAAGGGCAAGTTTGGTTGGTAGGATGTAGCTGGATTTCATTAATCTTGCATTCATTTCATCTATGTAACCGTGACTCCAGGTTTTTAGATATCCATCAAAAATACATGATTATGTTTGGTTTCATGGGTTTTGTGAGCTGCAGGAAGATAATCTGCCACGCTCATTTTCCATTTCCTTTGCTATATATGCACAGTAAACATATGTATGACCACCATTTGCTATGGTCCTCTCGTCTTGATCCTTCTTCCTGCTCATTGCTGTCGCAGCAGTAGGATGGAGCCAGGGGCAAGAAGGGGCCTTGGCCCCCTAAAAAAAATTATATATATGTGTGTGTGTGTGTACATTGATATATTGTTATAAACATATATATAATGTCAATGCATATCTTATCAAAAGTAGCGCTTGGTGCAATGGACAGTATGCTCTTCACTTAGCTTTACGGCCCGGGTTCGAAGTCAGGTTGGTGCTATCTTGTGTTCTCGTGGTTTGTTTGTTTAGTAGAGTTCCTCAAGTTCGAATTTATATGTTTCTATTTTTTTTCTCACTTAATATGTGAACAGTGATGATTATATCTATATACATGTGTTCTCATAAATTGTAATAGTGTTGTAGCAGTGTGTGGCTAGTTGTTTAATATTTTAGTTTTTGGTTCTAATCCTCTTGAGTGTGTCTTTATGTTTTTCTCTTTTTTAACAACTCAATATAGAAATCTACCTTTAAGAAATATTTCGCCCCCCCGCCCCCCCCAATATATACTTCAATCCTGACTCCGCCCCAGCAGATCACACCACGTCCGTCAGAGCAGGAAGCTCGTCGTCGCCATCCTCACCATGCTTGCACAGACTGCGTCAAAGATAAACTTGTGTATGCTCCAGCGTGTCCAATCTGCGTTTGCAGGGGACTATGACGGTAGCGAGGTCACCTTGGAGGTTGGAGGCAGGTCCAAGGAGCTAGACCCAGTCCACAAACTTGTCTATGCTCTGACGAGCAAGCATATTAGCCATTACTGTAAAACTTTACGTGGTTGCTGGCCGAGAATGCTGCCAGATCTGGTCCAGAACCTGCTCCATCGGTTAACTATGGTGACGACGTACGTGAATAGTGTAAAAACTGGTGAACCTGATCATGAGGAGTTCCGAATAGTACGCAGCCACCGCAATGGTACCTTAAGGTCAGAGACGACAATGAGGCTATTTTCTACAGCACTGGGCACAGGCACAGCTAGGCTCCTCTCCCCGTTAGGTCTACGGGTGAGGGATCGAAATGTGCAGAGTTCATGGTTGAGACTGGAAGAACACAGACGGAGGAAAGAGAGGGTGGACGTGACGAAGGCGTTGAGTGGTGAGGAAGTAGGGATGGGCCCGGGTTAAATCGAGCGTTGAGAGCTGGATAGCGGCGTGACGCAGTTTTGAGATGGAAACATCTCTCCAGCAATGCCTGTATAGATAAAATTCCGGGATTCGGTGCTTCTAGGTTTACAGAAAATCAAACATAGGATTTTCATTGTTGGGTCGATAAATACAATACAATTCGTCTACATCCTAAAAACCAAACGTCCCCAAAGTGGGTGAGGTTAATCCATCTCTCACCCTCGAAGTAGACAAGGTGATGCCGGAAAAATGCTCTGACTGTGTAACCATCCGGGTGCAACAAGACCCCACTTTATTGAGTGTGATGCGGTGCCCCCATGTACACGGCTGGTTCTAGGGTTTATCTTTGTCTAGGTGGGGTCCAACAGTGGCTGATCCCAGGAGGAATTTCTCGCTATAAAAAAAATTTATTTAACATTTATTTTATTTGACAATATATTCAATTGCTTCACGCCTAGAGTTTCATTTTTTTTAATATAAATAGCCTCCTTGGAGCTTGTCCCATACCATTGAATATGAATTGAAATTATGAATTGTCATTTTCTTCTTTAGTCATCTTTTTCCTCAATGGTTGACCCATCACAAGGTAGTCATACTACAAAGAGTTATCACGTACATCAATCCCTACTGATGATTCAATGTAACGTTTGATTCTTTTTCAAGATGTACATTGGATGATAAATGAATAAAACCACCAAATCCGATGAAGGAACATGAGGGTTGGAAAATAGAATCTATTTTTAGAGGTGAACAACCTAACTGCAAGATTTAATTTTCTCTATTGATCCATATTTTTCGACAATCACCCTTTTCTTAGAGAACCGAGGAGGACGTGAATGGCCAATTGAAGGATGGCAAGCTCACTTTATTTTGACCTGCAAGAGATGCAATAAATAATAGAATATGATTTCTGCACTCTAATTTTCTGGAAGAAAATAAGGAAAACTTTGAACATTTCAATTTATCAAATGCAGTTTATTGTGTGATGATTCATTATTTTTTTATCAATGCAGATATCACCCCCAACAAAAGTCGTAAATTCCACATGCTATGTAGATATAAAGCAATGCTTAAGTTTGAGAATCGAGGGTTGTGATATTAAGGGGTTTGATCATCCAAATCATAAGGGAGCCAACCCTCACGCTCCATCTCAGGGAGCGAACTAGTGGCTTTAATCATGGGAGCGGACTTTTCAACAAATGCATTATGCCCTAAAAAACGATGACGATCACAATGTTGAATATCATATAACCAATGCAAGTGAACACATCTGTATCTTCCTATTATGTGACTTGAAGTAATGTCCTGATCCGACTGCATATCCGATTTGGAAAATTAAATGGATCTTTGCCGACTCGTTTAGGGGTGCGGGGGGCGAAGCCCCCCGTGGTACAGTACGACTTGGATTTCGGATCCGATTAGTAATCCGATTACTCTTTCTGTATCTATATATATGTACACCCTTGTTAGGGTTCGGCAATCATCATGTATTCTTCTTTGACGGTTGCCGCTGTACACAGGGTGTCCCTTTGTAATCTTTTCTCTGAAATAGTGGAAATCTCGCCCCCTCCCGTGGATGTAGGTCATCTCAACCGAACCACGTAAATCTTGTATTTTGGTTGTGTGATTGTTTCTCGTTTCTTGTTCTTCCACTGCGAAATTGTCGTATTCTCACGTTCAACTCTTAACAAAGTGGTATCAGAGCCGTGTGTTCAAGATCCGAACGATGACGAGTCTGTACAAGATCGAGAAGTTTGATCGCAAAATCAATTTCGGACTATGGAAGATCAGGATGCGTGGTGTGCTCGTTCAACAGGGAGTCTTCGAGGCTCTGGAAGGGATCGAGAAGATGCCAGCCACTATGATGCCACAAGAAAAGAAAGTGATGGACCAGAAGGCTCCCACCGCCATCTAGTTATCCTTGGACTACAAGGTTTTGGCCGAAGTTGCCAAAGAAACTACTGCTGCCGATATTTGAAAGAAACTTGAAGATCTCTACATGAAGAATTCTCTCCAAACAAAATTATATCACAAGCAGCGTCTCTACTTACTACGCATGGTAGAAGGTACATCTGTCTGTGATCACATTGACGAGTTTACATCTATTATTATGGATCTGGAAAATATAGATATTAAACTCAAAGATGAAGATAAATCCCTTATTGTTCTGTGCTCTTTACCCCCTTCATACAAGCAATTTTGGGAAACTATTATGTACGAAAAGTCTTCAATCATGGTGGAGGATGTTATATCTTCATTGTTGTCAAAGACCATAGTTGATAAAGACCTAATTGCTTCTTCTAGCGGGAGTCAGTCAGAGGCTCTTATGGTGAGGGGTCGTACAAAAGAAAAGGGAAACAACAAGAAGGAAACACACAGATCTAAGTCTAAATCGAAGAAGGTCTGTAAATACTGCAAGAAGTCTGGACACATTGTCGATGAATGCTACAAGTTACAAAATAAGAAGAAGAGGGAGAACAAAAAACAAGAACAACCTGCAGATGCTAAAGTAGCACGTGAAGATCCAGAATATGTTCTTATGGCTTCATCTTCCTCATCCGTCAATTTTCAAACTTCTTGGATTCTGGACTCAGGTTGTTCACACCACATGTGCCCACATAGAGATTGGTTTTCTTCTTATGAGCACTTTGATGGAGGTGTTGTAAACATGGCGAATGATTCTACCTACAAGACAATTGGCATTGGGTCAATCCGCATAAAGATGTTCAATGGTATTATCCGAACTGTCTCCAATGTTCGTCATGTTCAAGGTCTGAAGAAAAATCTCATCTCTATTGTCTTACTTGAAGCCAACGGTTTTCCATACAAGGTCGAAGATGGAATCCTGTCTATTACCAAAGGAGATGATATTCTAATAAAGGGAGTACATATTCCTGGAAACCTTTATAAATTAATTGACGAAACTGTGACCGACGAAGCTGCTGTTGTTTCTTCCTCACCCACTCCAAAACTGGATGCCACTAAATTGTGGCATATGCAACTGGGACACATGAGCCAGAAAGGCCTGGAATTATTATGCAGGAGAGGACTTCTAGGTGATATCAGTACTGATAAGTTAGATTTCTGTGAGCACTGTGTTATGGGAAAGCAGAAAAAGGTCAGTTTTTCTACTACAAATCATACTACAAAAGGTATTGTTGATAATATTCATTCAGACATCTGGGGTCCTTCTCAAGTACCGTCCAAGGGAGGTGCTAGATACATGCTTACTTTTATAGATGATTTCTCAAGGAAAGTTTGGGTGTATTTTCTGAAGCATAAATCTGAGGCTTTTGATCAGTTTAAGAAGTGGAACACGCTTATTGAAAAACAAACAGGAAGGAGCATCAAGACATTGAGGACAGATAATGGCATGGAGTTTTGTTCTTCTGAATTCAATGAGTTATGCCAGTCTGAAGGTATTGCAAGACATCGTACAGTTGGACATACACCCCAGCAGAACGGTGTTACAGAACGCATGAACATAACTCTTCTAGAGTGTGCACGTTGCATGTTGATCAGTGCATGACTTAGCAAAGATTTTTAGGTTGAAGCCATCTCTACTGCAGCCTATCTTGTCAACCGTTCACCATCTACTCCACTTGGTTTCAAAACTCCTGAAGAGGTATGGTCTGGTCATCCTACAAAATATTCTAATCTGTGTATTTTTGGTTGTCCTGTATATGTCTATTCAAATGAAGGAAAGCTCGAGCCTAGAGTGAAGAAGTGTATTTTTCTGGGTTATGTTGATGGTGTGAAGGGATACAGATTCTGGTGCACTGAGTCAAACTCATCAAAATTCTTGATTGAAAGAAATGTTACTTTTGACGAGTCTGCCATGTTTTCTGCAAAACAAGATGGCGTCCATTCTACAGCTACAGGTTCTCAGAGTTCCACAAAACAGGTGGAGCTTGAAGTTAGTGCACACAGCCTGACACCTCCTGTTGTTACACAGGAAAATCCAGATGATGTTGAAGATGACACTCATGAAGAACAGACATATAGTATTGCTACTGGGAGACCAAGAAGACAAATCAGACCACCTACAAGGCATTCAGATTATGTTGTTACATATGCCCTTGCTACAGATGAAGAAACAAATGATTCTGGGGAACCGACTACCTACAAAGAAGCCATGTTTGATCCCAATTCAGCCATGTGGATTACTGCTATGAATGAAGAGATGGAGTCTCTTTAAAAGAACAAGACATGGGTACTTGTTGATCTTCCTACTGGAAAGAAGATTGTTGGATGCAAATGGGTATTCAAAAGGAAGGAAGTTGGTCCTGGAGATTCTACTGAAAGGTACAAAGCGCGACTAGTTGCAAAAGGCTACAGTCAGGTGGAAGGTATAGATTATAATGATGTGTTTTCTCCTATTGTCAAACACACTTCCATCAGATTTCTATTGGCATTAGTTGCTAGATATGATTTAGAGCTTTGGCAACTTGATATGAAGACCGCATTCCTCCATGGTGACTTAGAGGAACAGATCTACATGCAGCAACCTGAAGGTTATATTTCTGCTGAAAAGAAGGATCATGTGTGCTTACTGAAGAAGTCTCTTTACGGTTTGAAGCAATCCCCATGCCAGTGGTATCATAGATTTGATTCTTTCATGTTCAAGCATGGATATTTTAGGAGCAGCTACGACGTTAGTGTTTACTTGAAGAAACTTCCTGATGATTCTCTTATCTACCTCTTGCTCTATGTTGATGACATGTTGATTGCAGCCAGAGATAGTTCTGAAATCCGCAATCTGAAGCAGTTACTTAGTGGCGAATTTGAGATGAAAGACTTGGGAGCAGCAAAGAAAATTTTGGGGATAGAAATTATTAGAAACCGCAAAGCTGGAAGATTACTTCTCAGTCAGGAGAAGTATGTGAAGAAAGTTCTACAGCGGTTCTCTATGTCTAATGCATCTCCAGTATCTATTCCTTTAGATGATCAGTTCAAGAAGCTCTCATTTGCTAAATCGCCACAATCTGAAGAGGATGAAAACTACATGTCTCGTGTTCCCTATTCCAGTGCAGTTGGTAGCATCATGTATGCTATGATTTGCATGCGTCCAGACATTACACAAGCAGTTAGCATGGTGAGCAGATATATGTCCAATCCAGGAAAGCTACATTGGCAAGCAGTCAAGCACATTCTTAGGTACCTTAAGGGTACATCTTCTACATGCCTTGGATTTGGCAAGAGCACAAAGACGCTTGTTGGTTATGTTGATTCTGACTTTGTAAATGACTGTGACAAAAGGCATTCTCTTATGGGTTATCTGTTTACTATTGGTGGTTGTGTTCTGAGTTGGAAAGCTACATTACAACCCACTGTTGCATTGTCTATTACTGAAGCTGAGTACATGGCATTGACATAAGCCATCAAAGAAGCCACATGGCTTAGAGGACTGTGTGCTGAGTTTTATATTCTTGACAAGATGACGACCATCTACTGTGACAGTCAGAGTGCAATTCACCTTACAAAAGATCAGATATTTCATGAAAGGACAAAGCACATCGACGTCAAGTATCACTTCATCAGAGAGGTGATAGCGCAGGGGAAGATTGTGGTGAAGACGATTGTAAGCAAAGAAAATCCTGCATACATGATGACAAAGTTGTTGCCAGTTTCCAAGTTCAGACATTGTCTGGACTTGGTTAGTCTACACAGCATGCAGTGACGCCCTTAGGGGCTGGAGGGGGAGAGAGATATACTATTATTCCTTTTCAGAGAGCCAGAGACTTCAAGTCAAGGTGGAGATTGTTATGTGACTCGAAGTAATGTCCTGATCCGACTGCATATCCGATTTGGAAAATGAAATGGATCTTCGCCGACCCATTTACGGGCGGGGGGCTTCGCCCCCCGCGGTATGGTACGACTTGGATTTTGGATCCGATTAGGAATCTGATTACTCTTTCTATATCTATATATATGTACACCCTTGTTAGGGTTCGGCAATCATCCTGTATTCTTCTTTGACGGCTGTCGTCGTACACATGGTGTCTCTTTGTAATCTTTTCTCTGAAATAGTGGAAATCTCGCCCCCTCCCGTGGACGTAGGTCATCTCGACCGAACCACGTAAATCCTGTGTTTTGATTGTGTGATTGTTTCTCGTTTCTTGTTCTTCCGCTGTGAAATCGTGGTATTCTCGCGTTCAACTCTTAACACTTCCCTTTATAAAATAGAAGTTATATATGTACGGATTGATGTTAACTATATAAAGATTGATATTACGTATGAAACTATATAGATTTAGATTTTACATATGGTAAACTGATCCCTTCGATCAATGACGGCCCTTAGAAAAGAATTTCCAACAATGAGCATCTACTGGTTATCGATCGGGTTCCATAAGTACATGTGTCAGAGTAGTGATTAGGAGAGCCATTGGAAGCAATCAACTCAGGCTTCATGGTTGTATATATAAGTGGTGTAGCCACATACAAGATAGTGGGGGCACGTGCCCCCGACCTTACATTTGGAACTCTACAGCAATGTATGCTAATTTGAATAAAAAATGATAGCATAACAGTCCTTTGTGCGCCCTTGATATTCCCTTCCAGCTTCACAATTACCGATTAAATAATCAGTGCCCCAACCAGTGCCCCTTCTAGCTAGAAAATCTAGCTCTGCCATTGTTATTACGTGGAACACTTTCATCAAATAGGTAGAATCGGACAAGTAATCTGCATCTCTTCTAAACTCTATCGTCGTCCTCATGTATGGCCAAGTTTGCAAATAAAAAAGGAGCTAAGTCTTTTTGACGTGGTCCTACCCCTTGAAAGCTGACCAAGAAATAGCGAGCCTATTATCACTATCATCACTGCACTTGTATTGTTTTATCTACAATATCTATATAGTTGGGGCAAACTATAAACGAGATTTTTTTTTTATCAGTAAGCGTGCCTCTTTCTATATCACCAAAGAAAAATATGTACATGGGGGGAAGCCAGGCTGTAGCAAGACCAGGATCCTTATCCTGTGGGAGAGGGATGACATTACTGTTACTCAGATTGGGCAATCGAAGCAACATGTCCATATGGGGTTAGAGATAACTATAAACGAGATGGTTTAACAAGAGAATTAAATGGCGTCTAAAAAGAAGAGTTCGATATTGAACATGCTCGAAAGGAATAATGAAGCCACCACATCGTTGTTGGATTACCGACAAATTTAAGAATTAGTAAAACTTCTTTCTATTCTTCTTGGTGTGGTCTGCGCCCTTGTAAAGAGACTAGGAAACTGTAAATTTTGCAGGCATAGCCGCTATCCATTTGGATTCTTTATCAAGATCGGTGTTTGCTTGGAGCAAAAGTACATGGCCTCATTCGTTCAAACATATACTCCAAATCGGCGTGACCGTATTTGGAAGTCAATAGATTAAACAATAGGTGGAGTTGCTGCAGTTTATTTATTCTAGACAATGGTTAAAAAACACAAGCTATCAATGCGGAAAAAACATAGTAATGTCACAAATCTTTATTATTTATTGATTTTTTCAAAAGATTTTTAAAATATGTAGGAGAATGTTATATTATCTTGTGTCAAAAATCAGCTTTACCGTCATCATCAGTTTTGTTCCATATATTTTTTTTTGAAAAAATAATTTTTATTTATTTATTTTTGAAAAGGTTTTTGATATCATTTTGTACCGTTTGGAGTCCGTTGATATCATTTAAGACAACACCAATTACCCTCTCTTGACTATCATTAAAATTGTTCACCGCGACAATTAAGACACATGTTGGGAAGACCAACATTTACAACGTGGGCAACGTGTACGGGTTATCACTGCTGGGTGAGGTTGAGACACTCTCCTTATAGGAGGCGTCCACTGTCTATTGGAGACACATTATGATACAGAGCAACACAGTTGCATACACTGAGAAAAAGGAAAGGTTTTTATGTTCTAGTTTCTCCTGATTGAAACACTCCAATTTCCTTCCACCATCACAATAACATTCGTTCATCTTCTGTTTTGCGTCGGCGACCCTTTGCAATATCTATTTTTTGTGACAAAGGACTAAGACGAGTTCGACACAATCTCTTACTTGCACCGAGCAATTCTACTAAAATTGGAGTAGTTGAATCTTGGAGATAGACTGACAGAGAAGCTCGTGCTAGGAGTGGTGAAATTTGTCTTGAAGACAATATTTCACACACCTTCATCTCAGATTTTGTAGTTTGCATGTTCCAAATAATAGTTATTTTTCTATTAATCCATAATTGTTATTATTACTGTTACATATTTGATGATTAACTGTGTGTCCTAATCTAATTAATTTATATCTATCCAACAAAATTGGAACAGTCAAATCGATCTGTTGCTGAGTCGGTGTTTGAATTGTTGTTCTACTAATCGAGATTATGACCAATATATGTAGGACAGACAAAGTAGGAGCACCATTCAGCAAAGAAAAAATAATATTTTTCACTTCAAGACGTTTTGCTTAAACTGTGGAGCTATTCAATTGAATTGAGCAATAATATACGACTACCCCTAGTTGAGGTGATGTGCGATGGGGCCAAGTAGATAGAGAGCATATGTTTAGTTTTAGGCCAAGTTTGACAAAGTATAGCTGGAAACAAAAAAAATTGATTTTTAAAACTTTGAAATGGAATGTAAGTATCCGAAACGACATAGGTACTATATAGTAGATGCATTATAATGTCTATGGATTCAAATTTAATTGTTTGATTTGATGTAAATCTAAATTTATTTTATACATATATAGATCTATTATTATCAACACACTCACCTACATTATGTTCAGATCCACTGCGTGTATGACATTGCCAGCACTATACAACTACTAGGTATTGACGGAGCCGCATAGTCAACAAACACATTTTGTATTGGTGTAGCCAATTCTTTATAATTCAGAACCAGCAAACACGCTCCCCCACAAAGATTTATTAAACAAAGAGAACAACAAGCCAATATAACAAATTTGGAGGTCCTCTGTGCCTACTTTTGTACCCACAACATATGATTCATTCTACTTTTGTACCCACAACATATGATTCATTGGCTTGTCTATGACATTGTGCACAGTAGGATTTTACTGGACAGAACCCCTTCACACTTTCCCCTAATTAGGCATGGTACCAATTCATATTTTTGTACTGAAAATAGTATTCGAACACAGTTGAAAGCAATATACTGTGCCCAACTATTTCATATCGGATGCAAATGTTTCTTTAATCACTGTTTTTCAACGTCATGAAAATAAACAACCTCCAACAAGATATGCCTTTAACTAGACAACAACAGACGTAGTTGAATTAAAGTAGGGCTCGGCGGTCCGAGAATTAAATAATGCGTGAGCTGGGCTCAGTATGGTCAGAAGGCACATCTTTAATGTATCGGCATAGGTTTGATGGATAGATGGGTTTTGCTCGTCACATCTCATTAATATACCACACCGCTTTCAGACTTTACGTTGGATTGTCAATATTCATTAGTCCCTAACAACGAAATTCAGTGATGTAAGAGAACAACTGCCCCAGGAACAAGTTAGTTATTTCAATTTTCTTAGCCCTCCCGTCGACCTCAGTTGCCGGCCGACGAATTTGGTAACAGTAAACTTTTCTTGTCTTTCTGTTTGACCTGGTCTGGGCCCTTGAAAAGAGACCGAAAACTAGTAACTTAATTAGTATCGGTGGTGCTGTACCACCACTATGTTATTATTTTCCACTTGTGTTATTCTAGCTCAGTGTGATCTTACGTTGGAGGAAAGAGTACACCTTCCCACCGTACTTGCGAAACAAGCAATAAACCGCAAAAGGACGCACCGGTTTTGCATCGTGCACTTGAACGAATAATCATTTAATGAGGTGTTGTTTTGTTATTTATAATAGACAACATAATATCCCAACAAAAGGCAGCACTGGTATTTGACAATGATATTTCTCGTTCAGCGGCATAGGATGAACCAGTTAGGATGTGGTGTCTTATATTTAATCACGTATTACTCGATCAAACGGGCTAAGCTTCCTATACCCCATGACAATGTGTAAATATGTAATAGTCCTCACATTATTATGGAACAATAGTAGGGGGTGGTCTCCCTGTTGTTCGGCTACCCTCACAAATCCTAGAACGTATGGTGGGAGGATTTATCTTCATTTTATAAATAATTTTATAAAGTAATTTTGAGCTCATTTAGATATTGTTAGCGCATATATCTAACATGAATGAAAATGGCATTTGAATTATTTCAAGGACCTTGACGTGTTATGATTAGTGGGAAGTGCTACATATATCACAATATGCTCAAGATAATCAATGTGAATACACTACCCATATGGATTGGAACAATATATTTTATTTTTTTGGTTTAATAATAATTTTACAAAAGAAAATTGAAATGGATTTAGGCAATATCCTTAGTTCAACCCTCTCAATTTGATCCTTTATTGTGTGTAATGATTCAACCTTTAGAAAAAATAAAGTAGGTGGTGTTAATCCATCTCTCATCCTCGATCTAGACAAGGTAACCATACTACAATAAGTATATCCCCTCGAGCAGTCTCTACGATGTTGTTGATGTAATGAACTCTAAAGCTCTTTTTTTCCAAGATGTAGATTGGTTGATAAATGAACAAAAATAGCAAATACGATAAAGGAAATTGAGAGTATGAAAAGAGAATATAAAGTTGGAGGAGAACAATCTTAACACATGACTCATTTTCTACTATTGATCCATATTCTTCAACAGTCACCCTTAGCTTAGAGTATCAAGGAGTCTTGAAGGGCCTAATGAAGGATGGTAAGCTCACTTGTGAAAGGTTTGTTTGATGAAAAATATGTACATGTATGCTATGCAATCAAGATATAACAAAAAAGAAACATATACGGAAGCATAACCGACAAGCACGTGTAAATCTAAGATAATAATCACAAGCAGATACAAGAGAAAAAGATCATATTTTTATGTGGAAAACCCTCACGACTTTAGACTTTCTCATGTTGAACCGCTCCAGAATCCGTTCAACATAGCTCTTATAAGGAGTGGGATCCCAGAGGGAAACCACTCCCTACTAAAATAAAAAGGCAACATCCCAAACCAAACACCAACATAAAATTTTTGCCAAAGGGAAAACCAATTCATTCAACATGAATGTATCATAACACCAAAGTTTAGCAGTGGAATTAAAAACATTGATTATATTCAATTTATCATAAGATTATAAAAGTACCTCAACATCAACTCCCATAAGGGTTTACATAAAGGGTACATAATAAGGATCTACTAGATGGAAATCTAAACCATAACAACTTTGTCTCTAAGATTTAACTCTTTAAGTTAAGTCCAAGTCTTCATGCCATGTCATCCAAGTCTTTCGCCTAGGGTTGGAAGCATACCCCAACAAGAAGAAAAAAATAGAAGACATCAACAAAGGCTGGTATGTGCATACTAAATAGAAAATATGAGCAATTTAAAAGAATAAAAATTATCAAGTATTAAAGGCTTCCCATAGAAAATGAAGTACTACTCAATCAGGCATAAAAGAATATAACCAATAAAATAAGAGTGAAACAAAAGAGTATATAACCAACACATCCATGTATTCCACCTATGCCATTGCTAGAATAATATATCATTTAGGTAGAAAATACACATCTACCAAAATAATGTAGAGCAAGCAGGGTCTTGTATACAACTGTCTATAATAGGGCGGTGGCAGGGTCTGTCAACATCTGCCGAGCAGGAATTTTCACATCTGCCATAGTTTATAAATATGTAGGAATTTTCACATCTACATTCATATGTGGGAATTTTCACATCCATATAAAAGTACATTCAACATTATACTAGAAGTCACTACGTGATGCATATCAAAAGATAAACAAGAATAAAAAAATAATGTGCCTTAAAAGTAACATCCACTACCATGGTGGGAAAAGAAGCAACATCCACTACAAAGTGGGCACATATCATCAAATAAGTCTGACATGCACAAAGCATATGAAAAAGAGTCCAAGAGAATATCCATGATCACAAGATTAGTAACAAATTAAGATAGTTCACAAGAACCATGATATCAAAAGAAAAGACATTGTGTATAGGCTAATGTCCATATGACCAAGAGAAAGAAAAATATAGGTGAATTGCTCAATGTGAATAATAGGAGATGCAAACATATCTCTCTTTAGATTCTATTCTATCCAAAGCCAAGTGTAGGTCCAAGCCTAGGCCTCCAAAGAACCTATTAAGGATATGTATAGATTTTAGGTCAACTTCACATTGATTATTCAAACCCTAAAACTCACCTTTTTCCTCTTATATGGATTAGGATATGAAAATGATTCCATATTTTATCTTAGCTTATTTTGAGTCCAAAACATATTTTTATTATATTTTTTTATTTATATATTTTTAGTTATGAATTTTACAACTTATAACCAATTAAGAAAGTCCATTTAAATTTACATGTATTTAGCTTGGAATTAGGAAATAAAACTCATATGATTAGCTATAGAATCTTTTTTTGAATCCAATAAGTATTTATTTGTAATTTTTGGCTCAGTAAATAATTATTTGTGGATTTTATAATTTCGACAAATCAGAAAATTCTGAAAAGCCACGTCAGTGAAGAAATTCACTAGAGAGAGGGAAAGAGAGGTTGGGATCTGACTGACTTGGCCCAATCGGGTGAGGCCAAGTTGCATGTCAAAGTCCAGTTGACCACACCCCAAAATAAAGTAAAACATAGTGAAAAGACCATTATGACCTTGGTTAGAAAACAAAGGGAAAGAGGAAATGATAAGGGTAGATTCAAGAATCGAGATGAGGGCTCATCCCTTCCACTGCGTCATGTCCATGGCTCCAAAGAGCAGCTCAGTGAACCTGGGTGGAATTAGGTGAATCCACGAAAGAGCTCGTTCAAGATTATAGTTGGCGAGAGTGTGAACGACGGAGTTCGAGAATACTCATGATGGTCCAAATTTTGGCTGGGTCATGAGGTATTATGCAATGATGCTAGAAACCATTCCTCCACCCTTCAAGTTATTGACAACAGAGCACCAAGCCATGATAAATATTGAAAAGAGGAGATGGTTTCTAGAGGCCTGACGAAGATCTCCAAGGGCTTTTATAGGAGCACGCAACATAGGAGGGTTGGCCAAGCATCATGCTAGGAGAGCAGCTGACAGCCAAATTAGGGATATTCATTATAGGGCACGAAAGATAGGAAAAGTGACTATAATTGCTCACAAGATCATATGAGGAATTCAATGGTGAAAGTTTTGTGGAAACCCATCAACTGAGTAGAGAGTTATGGCTCTATGAATAAACAAGGGCAACCTGCGCTCAAGCCAACTAAAGAATATGGGAAGGTGATGACTCCCGTGTCATTGATCCCATGGACATGGATACATAGAAGCATAGCAATCGTCCATTGACACGGAAATGAAAATTAAAATGGAAAACCGACATGTGACATTTAAACTAAGATAATAATCATGCAAAGCAAAGTTTGAGTTACATTGGGAATAGTATTTAGGTATTTTCCGTTTTAGTTAAATTGAGATAGCATACCTTAATTGTTATAACCTCAAATTTCTGAAAATATAATGTAAAAGGCTTTTCTCTTTTAATGACTAAATGAGATCTTTTTCTTTGAATTGTGATGATTTTCGTGTGAGATGGCTTTGATTGTTTGATTATGGGCCTTGGAGGCCATTAAGCCCAATTGAAAAGAAAAAGGAATTAACAAAGAAAAGAAATTGATTGAAAAAAGGGAAATATGAGAAACTTATAATTAAAAGAAGATAATGCTAAACTAATATTCCCCAATATGGGAATTCGTGCCTTTGGGTTTCCTTGAGGTCCAAGGGACCCAAATTAATGAGATAAAGGCAAAAGAAATAAGAATATGAATTAATTGGGAGTATTTAATAAGAAAACTTGGGAGAGAAGAAATCCTTTTTCATATATTGCTTTTGCTTCCCAATTTTCGTACAAAGATAGAGAATATTAAAAGGAACTTTCCTTTAAAATTTGAGACCAATCAGAGTTATGGATTGAGAGATATTAATTTTTCAAGATATAGCCAATTTGGGAATTTTCCTGAATTAAATAAAAACAGGATTTTGCTTTCCTTAGAACGCGAGCAATCTAGCCCGTTGGATCTTGATCCAACGGAGATCGCTCATCGTCTAAGTCCTGCTGGGACTGGGACTCTGGCTTTTACAGGTTGTTTTTGCAACCTTTTTTTTCTCGCGATCTGATGATCATGCCAGCTGGATGATGGTTCCAATGAACTCAGGAGATGGAATCGCGAAGATTCCATCCTAATATCTCTGGGTTTCATCACTAAATGAGGAAACGCCCAACTGGGCAGGTCCCTACCTCGACCCTATATATAGGGGAGGGCGATTGAGGGCACCAGCATCCCTAAAAGCTAGACAAAGCTCTGCGGCAGAGTTCCAGGAACTTGCTCGTGGCTTCAATTGCACCAAAGGACTTGACCTTGACCCTCATCGGCATCGCAAGCCCTACCGGAGTCCGGCGAGTTGGAGGCGACGTCGGTGCGTGATCAGCAAGGAATTGGACCTCTAGTTGACTTCGGCCGAGGGAGACGAAGCTCCCTGTGCAATCGGATCGCTCGCCATGCGGACTAGGGCTCAAAGTCAACCCTCGAGTTGACTGCGTGGATCCACTACTCGCCCGAGGACGAGGAAGAAGACAAAGGGGTAAATTACTCAATTGCCCTCCGCGTCCCCTTAAACCGGTAAGGACACTCCTGTCCTTTTCCTATTTTGAGTGTTGTGTAGCGGAGCACGCGATCATGCCCACTGGATCCTGAGTGGACCACCAGACTATTGATCGTGCGGTCCGCGTTTTTCCTAAATTAGTTAATAATTGGATAAAAATGATTTTTCTTAGAAAAATTATAACTGGAGCTAGGAAGCTCGGATGGAAAAACTCAATACATGAAAAATGATTAGAAAAATATGAGAGATTTAATAAAAATAGATTGAGACCCTGAATCTGACTCCTTTTGTAAAAGTATATTTCTAGAATAAGAAAAAGAGTTAATTTGTGGATAAAAACCCTAATTGTTGATAAAAAGGGTAATTAGTCTTGCAATTAAGATAATTTGCAGATGGTTAACTTATTTTCTGTTTTAGATAATTATTAACCTATTTTGATGATAGAATTACAAGTTTAGGGTTTTGTGACTCCATATGTGGATTAAAGGTCAGAAACCCTAATTTAGAAAAAGAAATGATAAAGTAATTCGAAATTTGGGTTTAATGGACTAAGTCTGATCTTAGGAATCTTAATGGATGATTCAGCAAGAAAATTAGGGTTTGATGTATAATTTGATAAAAGTAAGGTAAAGGCAATAAAAAGGAATAAAACCCTAATTATGGTCAAAACCCTAAAAAGGGCAAATAACCTAGGAAACCCTTAGAATTATTGAATCATAGTGACATGATTAATAATAGAGGAATTAAATGCCTTTTTCAGGAGATTGTGTGTGTGCTTGCTTGATTTCCTGGTTGATTAAGTTAATTCTGCATTCAAGTCTTCATTAACAGGTATGTGGTTAATTATGAATAACCGCTTTAGTTTCCTGAGAGATTCCCGGATGTTTAATCGCATTGAATGCAACTAAACTAGTTTGGATGTTCATATTGCAATTATAAAGTGACTATGACTATCACCATTTAATATAAATGTGTAAATCATGCACCTACATGCCACCCTGATGGAAGATGTCATAAAGGTCAGGCCCAGGAGGGTAGACCAATGGGCCCCATGAGAGGTGACCCTAAACACCAAGCTCGGGAATGAGAAGGTGATTGATGAGGCAAGACTAAGGAGCACCATGAGAGGTGACTCCCAGGCACCAAGCTCGGGATTGAGAAGGTGGCCTTAAGTCAAATCCAGGGTTAGGGAAAAAGCGGTGGGGATTGTCACATGGAACATGTAAATTGACTTGTTAATTACCTTGATTGCAATACTTAAATTGTTAGACTTAATTGTGAAATTTTGGTTGCCCCCACATACCAGCAATTGTTGATCGATGTTTTGTTTGTCGGCATTTTAGGTAATATCCAAAAAAATCACAAACAGTAAAGTGGCACATCGTGAAATTAAGAAATAAAGTGCAAGGAGGATTAGATAGAATATTTCAAGCTGTGGATAGTTAGATTTCCCAGTTTTATAAAGGTAAGTAAAAGTTTTAATTTTTGTACCCAATTCCAGTTTAGTTAGTAGAATTTTATAATTATTATTGATTATATGTTGAACCTTTGATCTTGAAAATTGGTTAATGGCTCTGACATCTGGGTCTCCCTTAATTGGGGGTTACCGGGAGGCGGGGTCGTTACAATTGGTCTCAGAGCCTAGGTTCTCCATCTAATCATCAATAATTATTAAATTTTACAAATTCCATAGAACCGAGGGAGTTATTAGAGGAGTGTCTGAAGGACAGAGGTGTCTAGAAAAGGATCACTTCCGGGGGCTGGCAAGATTTTCCTCCGCACCGCTAGTCGGAATATGAGGACTCCCGGATTGTGTGATTGCCTGGCCGATGTCTTAGGATCTGACTCGAAATAAGATACCTTTAGGACTCTCTCATCTTACCCATCCCTCCTCAACTCAATTTTCTCTTAAGGATTGTAAGGGTTAGGGTTTTCTCTCTCTTCCTCACCCTCATGTTGTATGGGTTAAGGTTGATAAGGTATAAGAGATCCTCTACCAAATTAATAAAAGATACGTAAGTAAGATGTCATTTGCACAAGTATAATTAGTTTAAAGGAAAACTAAAAGTCTGTTTGTGTGCAGATGGCTCGTACCAAAGTTGTGGCTATTCCGTTTTCCACCGGTGAGGGTGGACCACCCCGTAAGGAGAATGGGTCTTCCGAGAAGAGGAAGAGGAACCACGGTGGAGAGACCTCTAAGAAGAGAAAGAGGCCTGAAGAGACTATACATGAGGGGCCCAACCCTGAACCGATGCCTGGTGCCAACCAAGAACAAGGGGGAGGACCGGAATATGAGGAATACCAGATGCATGAAGAGGAGGCCCACATGGAGGAGGACCAACCTGGTGGTTCATACAATGGATGCAGTTTGGATGGAACAACAAAGGCAATTGACTGAAGCTATCTGTGCCCTGGCCCTGAGAGACATAGCTAGAGCTGAGAATGGTGAGCCACTTCTTGTTCGTCCTTGACTTGGAGCCACCATCCTGGACTTCGTCAAGCTGAACGTCGAGAAATTCTGGGGAGAAGACAAGTCGGAAGTAGTCGACAAGGCTGAAGCTTGGTTGCTTGCAGTCGAGAATGGGTTCTGTAAGCTTGAAGTGCAGCCGAATAAGAAGGTTCTATTTGCTACTCACCTTTTGGAGGGTGCAGCCAAGATATGGTGGGAGAACCATATCATAGGAAGAGACCTAAGTGAAGAAACGATGGCATGGACTGACTTCAAGAACATCTTCACCGCCAGATTCCTCCCCGTTTCAGCAAGGAAAGAGAAAGAAAGAGAGTTCATGAGCATGACTCAAGGAAGTTCTTTAGTTGCGGACTTCGGTCGCAGGTTCCGTCTCCTGGAACGCTTCAGACATATGCTGGATGAAGAGAGGAGGGTGGACCACTTCATGGAACGTCTACACCCTGTCATCAAGCCTCATGTGATGGCAAGTAAGCCAAAGACCTTTGCTGAAGCCTACAACACCGCCTTAGACATGGAAAGGACAGTGATGCCTGCACAGAACCAACCCAGAGGGTACTTGGGTTTCACTGAAGGAGCTCCAGGGCCGAGGAATGAACACAGGAAGGGACAAGGACGCAACCACAACAAGATCAAGAATGGGCACAAAGGCAAGCCACGTGGTCGTCTCCAGCAGTGTCGCACCTGTGAACGGGCACATCCTGGGAAGTGCCGCTTTGGGAAGAAGGTATGTTTCAGATGTCAATAAGAGGGACACTTCATCGCCAACTGCCCTCAGCCCGACCCAAGGGGACCTTTGGGGTCACAACCTGTAGCAGCACAGCCAGTAGTTGCAGCACCCCCGGTAGGAGCACCAGCTGGAGCACCTCCAGCTGGACAGAGGAGGCAAGCTAGAGTGTTCGCCATCGACAATGAAGAAGCTCAGGCGAATGCTAATAAGTTGATTGAGGGTATTAACCCATAGAGTTTTTACTTTTAGTTCAGTAGACCATGTAATAGCTTTTTGATATGGAATAACTTTGTAGGCTTGCTGGAAGTCATGGGACGAAATGTAAAAGCACTTTTTGATTCTGGCTCAACTAATACTTTTATTTCGAGAAACCTGGAAACTATGCTTGATTTAGATATCAGGAATTTGGGTTATGTTTTGGACGTCACAACCCCGAGTGGTCATATTTATACCTCTCTTTTGAAAACCCATGTCTTGCCAGTAAAGTATCTGAACCATGAACTTCCCACTGACTTTATCCTCCTCGATATGAATGATTTTGATGTAATCATCGGTATGGATTGGCTTTCCACCTATAGATCCCAGATTGACTGTAGAGAGAAGAAGATCCTCATTAGGAAAAATGGCTATCCACACTTCACCATTCGAGGAAGGAAAGATGCGACGACCAGCCTTTATGTGTCTGCTTTGAAAGCTGAGCGGATGCTAACCAAGGGTTGTCGAGCCTACCTAGCCATAGTTACCATACCCGAGGTTAAGGGACAATTAGAGGACATAGAGGTAGTTCGGGAGTACCCACATAGAGGTAGTTCGGGAGTACCCAGATGTGTTTCCAGATGATCTACCAGGGATTCCCCCTGAGAGGGAGGTAGACTTCTCAATTGAGTTAGCTCCTGGGACTAACCCTATATCTAAGGCACCCTATAGAATGGCCCCTGCAGAGTTGCTTGAGTTGAAGACCCAGTTACAAGAGTTGTTGGATAAGGGATTCATCCGGCCCAGTACCTCACCATGGGGAGAACCAGTCCTCTTTGTGAAAAAGAAGGATGGGTCGCTTCAGATGTGTATTGATTATCGGATGATCAATCAGGAAACCATTAAGAACAAGTATCCTTTGCCTAGGATAGATGACCAATTTGACCAACTCAAATCAGCTCGAGTCTTTTCCAAAATTGATTTGAGATCAGGATACCACCAGGTGAGAGTGAGAAGTGAGGATATACCCAAAATGGCTTTCAGAACCCGCTATGACCACTATGAGTTTGTGGTCATGCCGTTTGGATTATCCAATGCACCGAGTGTCTTCATGAACCTCATGAACAGTGTGTTCCAGCCTTTCCTTGACTCTTTTGTGATAGTGTTCATAGATGACATTTTAGTGTATTTGGATGACCTAGCTCAACACCGTGACCACCTGGGTAGAGTCCTTGATATCCTGAGAAAGCATTAGTTTTTCGGAAAGTTTTCAAAATGTGAGTTTTGGTTGGACCGAGTCATGTTTCTTGGACACATCATCTCAGGAGGAACGATCGCCGTAGATCCAGCCAAAGTATCGGCAGTTCGAGAGTGGCCGGCACCGAAGAACCCCTCCGAGATTCGTAGCTTCTTGGGGTTGGCCGGATACTACCGTCGCTTCATCAAGGATTTCTCCAAGACTGCTCTACCGCTGACCATGTTGACCCGAAAGGATGAGAAGTTCATGTGGTCTGAAGTATGTGAAGCTCAATTCCAGGAATTGAAGGAGAAGCTGACTACCGCACCTGTGTTGACTCTACCTTCTGGGAATGAGGGTTTCATGATATTCACCGATGCATCCAAGATGGGACTTGGCTGTGTGTTGGAACAAGATCGGCATGTGATTTCATATGCTTCCCGATAGCTCAAGCCAAATGAGGTGAATTACCCGACACATGACCTGGAGTTAGCTGCTATCATTCATGCCTTGAAGATATGGCGACACTACCTATACGGTGCTACCTTTGAGATCTTCACCGACCACAAGAGCTTGAAGTATCTGTCGACACAGAAAGACCTGAACCTACGACAACGACGGTGGATGGAATACATGAAGGATTATGACTTCTCCATCGCCTACCATCCTGGTAAGGTGAATGTCGTAGCTGATGCTCTGAGTCGGAAGCAGATTAAGTATGCAACTATCCTGTCCAGTCAGTGGAAAAGTTTAGAGGAACTTGTGGAATGGACTCCACAACTGCTAGAGGACCGAGTTCGGTTGGCTAATATCCAGATTCAATCTGAGTTGTTGAGTGAGGTCATAGCACCACAGTTGACCAGTGGAGAGCTTGAAAAGATGAAAGGTTTAATGATGAAGCCACAGACTCGTCTATCTGTGGGAGTAGACGGAGGAATCAGGTTTGAGAATCGCATTTGGGTTCCTGCGGATTCACCAATAAAAGAGAGAATCCTACAAGAGGCACATGGATCCAAATACATGGTACACCCAGGAACTACTATGATGTACAAGGACCTACAGTGGTTTTTCTGGTGGCCAGAAATGAAGAAAGACATTGTGTCATGGGTGGCCAGTTGTCTTACGTGCCAGATGGTGAAGGCTGAACACTAGCGACCCGGCGGACTTTTACAGTCAATAGAGATTCCAGAGTGGAAATGGGAACAGATCACCATGGATTTTGTGGTGGGTCTACCCCGGACTAAGAGAGGTCATGATGCGATATGGGTCGTGGTAGATCATCTTACCAAGTCAGCACACTTCCTTGCCTTGAAGACCATAGCTAAGGTGTCAGACCTAGCTGAGTTGTACATTAGAGAGATAGTGTGTTTGCATGGTGTACCAGGATCGATCATTTCCGATAGAGATCCCAAGTTTACTTCCAAGTTGTGGAAGCAAGTTCAAGAGGAACTTGGTACAAGGTTAAAGTTTAGTACTGCTTATCACCCCCAAACAGATGGACAGTCAGAGAGGACGATTCAGACCTTAGAAGATCTGTTGAGAGCTTGTGTGCTCGATTGGGGTGGCTCATGGGAGCAATACTTACCGTTAGCAGAGTTCGCCTACAACAAAAACTACCAAGCCAGTATCGGGATGCCTCCGTATGAAGCTTTGTATGGGAGACTGTGTCGGTCACCACTTCACTGGGATGATGTGGGTGAGAGGACCTTGTTGAGGTCAGATGAGCTCTAAGTGTATGCTGATAAAGTGGCTTTGATCAAGCAAAGGCTAAAAATAGCCCAGGATCGACAGAAGTTGTATGCTGATGCAAAGCGGACTGATGTGCATTTCACTGCGGGAGATCATGTGTTTTTGAAAATCCGACCGCTCCGAGCTATAGCCAAGAACAGAGGAAAGTTGAGTCCCCGATATGTGGGTCCGTTTGAGGTGTTAGAACGGATAGGTGAAGTTGCATACCATTTGGCGTTACCCCCTCAGTATAGCATGATGCATGATGTGTTTCACGTGTCTAACCTGAAGCGTTATGTGCAAGATCTGAGCCACATGCTGAGCGTTGAACCTATTGAGCTTCTAGGAAGCTGACCTATCCTGAGTCACCTTTGCGGATTCTAGATACCAAGGTGAAAGAACTCAGATGCAAGAATATAGAGATGGTAAAGGTTCTTTGGAAGCACCATGGAGAGGATGAGGCCACATGGGAGCGGAAGGCAGACAAGGAGAAAACATACCCTGAATTATTTGTTTGATTGTTTGAATTTTGAGGGCAAAATTCCTATAAGGAGGGGAGGATGTTATAACCTCAAATTTCTGAAAATATAATGTAAAAGGCTTTTCTCTTTTAATGACTAAATGAGATCTTTTTCTTTGAATTGTGATGATTTTCGTGTGAGATGGCTTTGATTTTTTGATTATGGGCCTTGGAGGCCATTAATCCCAATTGAAAAGAAAAAGGAATTAACAAAGAAAAGAAATTGATTGAAAAAAGGGAAATATGAGAAACTGATAATTAAAAGAAGATAATGCTAAACTAATATTCCCCAATATGGGAATTCGTGCCTTTGGGTTTCCTTGAGGTCCAAGGGACCCAAATTAATGAGATAAAGGCAAAAGAAATAAGAATATGAATTAATTGGGAGTATTTAATATGAAAACATGGGAGAGAAGAAATCCTTTTCGTATATTGCTTTTGCTTCCCAATTTTCGTACAAAGATAGAGAATATTAAAAGGAACTTTCCTTTAAAATTTGAGACTAATCAGAGTTATGGTTTGAGAGATATTAATTTTGCAAGATATAGCCAATTTGGGAATTTTCCTGAATTAAATAAAAAAAGGATTTTGCTTTCCTTAGAACGCGAGCAATCCAGCCCGTTGGATCTTGATCCAACGGCGATCGCTCATTGTCTAAGTCCCTCTGGGACTGGGACTTTAGCTTTTACATGTTGTTTTTGCAACCTTTTTTTTTCTCGCGATCTGATGATCATGCCAGCTGGATGATGGTTCCAATGAACTCAGGAGATGGAATCGCGAAGATTCCATCCTAATATCTCTGGGTTTCATCGCTAAACGAGGAAATGCCCAACTGGGCAGGTCCCTGCCTTGACCCTATATATAGGGGAGGGCGATTGAGGGCACCAGCATCCCTAAAAGCTAGACAAAGCTCTGCGGCAGAGTTCTAGGAACTTGCTTGTGGCTTCAATTGCACCAAAGGACTTGACCTTGACCCTCATCGGCATCGCAAGCCCTGTCGGAGTCCAGCGAGTTGGGGGAGACGTCGGTGCGTGATCAGCAAGGAATTGGACCTCTAGTTGACTTCGGTCGAGGGAGAGGAAGCTCCCTGTGCAATCGGATCGCTCGCAGGTGGACTAGGGCTCGAAGTCAACCCTCGAGTTGACTGCGTGGATCCACTACTCGTGTGAGGACGAGGAAGAAGACGAAGGGGTAAATTACTCAATTGCCCTCCACGTCCCCTTAAACCGGTAAGGACACTCATGTCCTTTTCCTATTTTGAGCACTGTTTAGCGGAGCACGCGATCATGGCCGCTGGATCCTGAGTGGACCACCGGACTATTGATCGTGCGGTCCGCGTTTTTCCTAAATTAGTTAATAATTGGATAAAAACGATTTTTCTTAGAAAAATTATAACTGGAGCTAGGAAGCTCGGATGGAAAAACTCAATACAGGAAAAATGATCAGAAAAATATTAGGGATTTAATAAAAATAGTTTGAGACCCTGAATCTGACTCGTGTTGTAAAAGTATATTTCTAGAATAAGAAAAAGAGTTAATTTGTGGATAAAAACCCTAATTGTTGATAAAAAGGGTAATTAGTCTTGCAATTAAGATAATTCGAAGATGGTTAACTTATTTTCTGTTTTAGATAATTATTAACCTATTTTTATGATAGAATTACAAGTTTAGGGTTTTGTGACTCCATATGTTGATTAAAGGCTGGAAACCCTAATTTAGAAAAAGAAATGATAAAGTAATTCGAAATAAGGGTTTAATGGACTAAGTCTGATCTTAGGAATCTTAATGGATGATTCAGCAAGAAAATTAGGGTTTGATGTATAATTTGATAAAAGTAAGGTAAAGGCAATAAAAAGGAATAAAACCCTAATTATGGTCAAAACCCTAAAAGGGCAAATAACCTAGGAAACCCTTAGAATTATTGGATCATAGTGACATGATTAATAATAGAGGAATTAAATGCCTTTTTCAGGAGATTGTGTGTGTGCTTGCTTGATTTCCTGGTTGATAAGTTAATTATGCATTCAAGTCTTCATTAACAGGTATGTGGTTAATTATGAATAACCGCTTTAGTTTCCCGAGAGATTCCCGGATGTTTAATCGCATTGAATGCAACTAAACTGTTTGGATGTTCATATTGCAATTATAAAGTGACTATGACTATCACCATTTAATATAAATGTGTAAATCCTGCACCTACATGCCACCCTGATGGAAGATGCCATACTTAAATTGTTAGACTTAATTGTGAAATTTTGGTTGCCCCCACATACCAGCAATTGCTGATCGATGTTTTGTTTGTCGGCGTTTTAGGTAATATCCAAAAAAATCACAAATAGTAAAGTGGCACATCGTGAAATTAAGAAATAAAGTGCAAGGAGGATTAGATAGAATATTTCAAGCTGTGGATAGTTAGATTTCCCAGTTTTATAAAGGTAAGTAAAAGTTTTAATTTTTGTACCCAATTCCAGTTTAGTTAGTAGAATTTTATAATTATTGTTGATTATATGCTGAACCTTTGATCCTGTAAATTGGTTAATGGCTCTGACCTCCGAGTCTCCCTTAGTTGGGGGTTACCGGGAGGCGGGGTCGTTACATTAATCAAATTAGGTGAAATTTTACTCAGAGGCCAATTAAGACATGTAGATTATGATTATGTAATTAGTTTTGATTTCTGAGAACTTTTAATTTGTTAAATAAATCAATTACTATTTTCTCTTTCCTCGTGCATTAATGACTTTGAGATTCTCCAAATTTTATTAAACTTCACTCACAAGTTACATTTAATGTGTTGGATACAAATTTGCCATCAATTTTTCATGTTGGAGTTGTTTGTACATTTATTTAATACTTTGAATGTTCTGCACACTTTCTCTCTCCTAATTTCATCTTTTAATCAAATGTTTCTCAAATTGGATGAAAATTCACCCAAAGGCTATGTAGAGTACGAATCCAAGGCTATTTTCCTCTTTTAGAGTCATTTATTATTTTATTTGATATATTAAGAAAAACTCAGATCTTCTCTTTACAAAATGAATTAATTAATTATTATTATGTGAATAATGTGCAACTTGACTCCCAAGAAAATTGGGATTCAAAGAACACAATTCTTAACTTAGATTTCACTTTTGGGATTTCTATTAATGAGTTATGTCACAATTAATATTTGTGGCCATTAATATCACATGATTACTTAGGTTGTCATATTATTTCACTATTATCATTATTTATTATACATTTATGTTAACATTATCACCCAAAAGAATTATGTATGATTATTTGCATGAAAGTTTATATAATTTATTATTATCTCATGTGACATATTTTATGTCTATTAATGACCCATGACTAATTTGACAACATTAGGTTACATTAGGATGATTTATACATGCATTATCGCATTAGGGTTATACTAAACCTCATCTGGATTCATCCTCAACCTTGTTTGGCTACGTCCAAAAGGTCAAACTTCTAAGGTTGGGTTTGAGATCTAGTATGTTACATCACACCACCCATTAAAGGGACTTTATCCTTGAAATCAAAACTTCCCCATATAAGAAAACAACTTATTCACCCCCTTAAAGGATTTCGTCCTCAAAATCTATTGATCCAAACATCAACAACCAACCACTCTCTACCCCATAAAAGGTTCAAGCCTATCAAGTCTAACTAATCAACATCAAGGTATTAGGACTACCCACATAACTATTAGTTGTGAATGTTTAAGAGATTTATGTTATTCATGTATCCGCCTAGAAGTCACCATCTAGGGTTGAGTTTTTGGTCCTTGTGTCTCTAACCTAACAACCCTACATGAACATCAAAAAGTCACAGGGTAGGTCAACTACACCTTTGTATCCATCCTAGTCACTTCATCAAATCTAGGGTTAGATTGTTTTCTAACTAATTCTAGGGATTCACTATCCATAAATCACATATTCCTTAATTGTGACTTAGTTCAAGAAAATCTCGATAAAATCTAGAGAAAACATTATTTTTATACATATAGTATATAAGGAAAATAGTTTGTTGTGAAAACTTTTGCTATAGGAAATTGAAATTAGGGCCCGAAATCAAAGCAAGAAACCAAATCACAATATTTCCATGTTAAGACCTCCTTATTCTACTACTTCCTCAAAACCGAATTGCATCCTCAAGTTAAATATTATTGCATCAAAAGGTATATGTCATAATCATAGATCAAATATAGGGTGAACATCTCACAAAGAGGTACCTATCTAAGTCAAGGGTTCTATTAGGGAGACAAAATTGAAATACTCAGATTCCTACTACCATGGGCTCTGATACCATGTTGTAAGGAGTGGGATCCCAGAGGGAAACCACTCCCTACAAAAATAAAAGGGCAACATCCCAAATCAAACACCAACATTAAATTTTTGCCAAAAGGATGAAACCAATTTAGTCAACATGAATGTATCATAACACCAAAGTTTAGAAGTGGAATAAAAACATTGACTATATTCAATTTATCATAAGCTTACAAACGTACCTCAACATCATCTCCCATAAGGGTTTACATAAATGGTACATCATAAGGACCTAGTAGAGGGAAATCTAAACCATAACGACTTTGTCTCTAATCTTTAACTCCTTAAGTTAAGTCCAAGTCTTCATGCCATGTCCTCGAAGTCCTTCACCTAGGGTTAGAAGCATACCCCATCAAGAAAAGAAAAATAGAAGACATCAACAAAGGCTAGTATGTGCATACTAAATAGAAAATATGATAAATTTAAAAGAATAAAGGACATCAAGTATTAAAGGCTTCCCATAGAAAATAAAGTACTACCCAATCGGGCATAAAAGAATATAACCAATAAAATAAGAGTGAAACAAAAGAGTATATAAACAATACATGCATGTGTTCCACATGTGACATTGCTAGAATAATATATCATGTAGGTAGGAAATACACATATACCAAAATAATATGGAGCGAGTAGGGTATTGTATACATCTTCTCTATAATAGGGCGGTGCCAAGGTCTGTCAACATCTGTCGAGCATGTTTTTTCACATCTGCCATAATTTATAAATATGCAAGAATTTTCACATCTACATTCATATGTGGGAATTTTCACATCCACATAAAAACACATTCAACATTATACTAGTAGTCATCAATTAATATCAAAAGATAAAAAAGAATAAAAGAATAATGTGCCATAAAAGTAACATCCACTACCACGGTGGGAAATGAAGCAACATCCACTACAAAGTGGGTACATATCATCAAATAAGTCCAAATTGCACAAAGCGTATGAAAAAAAGTCTAAGGGAATGTCCATGATCTCAAGATCAGTAAAACATTAAGACAGTTCACAAGAACCATGATATCAAAAAGAAAAGACATTGTGTATAGGCTAATCTCCATAGGACCAAGAGAAAGAAAAATATAGGTGAATTGCTCAATATGAATAATAGGAAATGTAAACATACCTCTCTTCAGAGTCCACCCTATCCAAATCCAAGTCTAGGTCCAAGCCTAGGCCTCCAAAGAACCTATTATGAATATATATAGATTTCAGGTCAACTTCACATTGATTATTCAAACCCTAAAAATCACCTTTTTCCTCTTATATGAATCAGGTTATGAAAATGATGCCATATTTTAGCTTAGCTTATTCTGACTCCAAAACATATTTTATTATATTTTTCTGATGTATATTTTTAGCTACCAATTTTACAAGTTATAACCAATTAAGAAAGTCCATTTAAATTTACATGTTATTTAGTTTGGAATTAGGCAAATAAAACTCATAACATTAACTAGAGAATCTTTTTCTAAACCTAACAAGTATTTATTTTTAATTTTTTGCTCATTAAATAATTAGTTGTGGATTTTATAATTTCGACAAATCAGAAAATTATGAAAAGCCACGTCAGCGAAGAAATTCACGAGAGAGAGGGAAAGAGAGGTCGTGACCTACCTGACTTGGCCCAATTAGGTGAGGCCAAGTTGTAGGTCAAAGTCCAGTTGACCATGCCCCAAAACAAAGTAAAACAAAGTGAAAAGACCATTATGCCCTTGGTTAGAAAACAAAGGGAAAGAGGAAAGGACGAGGGTAGATTCGGGAATCGAGATGAGGGCTCATCCCTTATGCTACATTGTAGCCATTGCTATGAAGAACATCTCAGTGAACCTAGGAGGAATTTGGGGAATCCACAAAAGTGATCGTTCGACATTATAGCCGGTGAGAGTGTGAACGATGGAGTTCAAGAATAGTCACGATGGTCCAAATTTTGGCTGGGTCGCGAGGTATGACAGTGCGATGCTAGAAACCAGTCTTCCACTTTTTGAGTTATTAACACTAGAGAACCAAGCCACAGTAAAAATTGAAAAGAGGAGATGGTTTCTGGAGGCCTGACGAAGATCTCCAAGGGTTTTTATAGGAGCACGCAGCATAGGAGGGTTTCCCAAGCATCAAGCTAGGAGAGCCGTCGATGACCAAATTGGGGATATTCATTAAAGGGCACGAAAGATAGGAAAAGTGACTATAATTGCTTGTCAAATCATATGAGGAATTCAATGGTGAAAGTTTCATGGAAACCCATCAACTGAGTAGAGAGTTATGGCTCTCTGAATAAACATGGACAACCTACGCTCAAGCCAGCTAAAGAATAGGGAAAGGAGATGACTCCCGTGTCATTGATCCCATGGACATGGATACACATAAGCATAGTAATCGTCCATTGGCATAGAAAAGAAAATTAAAAAGGAAAACCAACATGTAACATTTAAACCAAGATAATAACCATGTAAAGCAAATTTTGAGTTACATTGGGAATAATATTTAGGTATTTTCCTTTTTAGTTAATTTGAGATAGCATACTTTAATCAAATTAGGTGAAATTTTGCTTAGACACCAATTAAGACATTTAGATTCTGATTATGTAATTAGATTTGCCTTTTGAGAACTTTTATTGTGTTAAATATATCAATTACTTTTTTCTCTTTTCTCATGCATTAATGACTTTAAAATTCTCCAAATTTTATGAAACTTCACCAACAAGTTACATTTAATGTGTTGGATATAGATTTTCCATCAATTTTTCATGTTGGAGTTGTTTGTACATTTATTTAATACTTTGAAGGTTCTACACTCTTTCTCTCTCCTGATTTCATCTTTTAATCAAATGTTTCCCAAATTGGATGAAACTTCACCCAAAGGATATATTTATTATGTAAAATACAGATGCAAGGTTATTTTCCTCTTTTAGAGTCATTTATTATTTTGTTTGATATATTAGGGAAAACTCATATATTATCTTTCCAAAATGAATTAAATTAATTATTATTATGTGAATAATGTGAAACTTGACTCCCAAGGCAATTCAGATTCAAGGAGCACGACTCTTAACTTAGATTCCACTTTTGGGATTCCTATTAATGAGTTATGTCACGGTTAATATTTTTGGCCATTAGTATCACATTATTAATGAGGTTAACATGTTATTTCACTATTATCATTATTTCTTATCCATTTATGTTAACATTATCACCCAAAAGAATTATGTATGATTATTTGCACAAATTTTATATAATTCATTATTGTCTCATGTGACATATTTTATATGTCTATTACTGGCCCATGACTAATGTGAGAACATTAGGTTACTTTAGGATGATTTATACATGCATTATTTCATTAGGTTTATACTAAACCTCATCTGGATCTATCCTCAACCTTGCTTGGCTACGTCTAAAAGGTCAAACTTCTAGGGTAGGGTTTAAGATTTAGTATGTACAACTCTCTTGTACTGGTCCCAAATCATTTATCTGAAAGGCTTTGAAAAGATCTATCTTTAATTTCTTGATCAAACAAGCATCCCGCCCACTATCAACATTTCATCCACATTGAGAAGCATAATAATAGTAAGACCCCTAACCTTGCCTTTTGGTTGAACATGCTTGCTTATCATAATTAGGTTCTTAAAACCTTAATCAAACCTTTTTATGTGCTTTGATATCATGTGACAAGCTTATGTTTCAGGTTTTATGCAGTTTGGACACTATTTGAGCTAGTTATGCATATATGTGCTTGTTTTGGACGTAATTGCAAATTACCCACATCTAGGGTTTTGATTTCAATTTGTCACATTCACTCATAGGTTTTGATATCATGTTGGATAAAGTTGAGCTTTGGGGTGTCTTATCACACCTTGGTTTGATGTGGTGACATGCTCATGTTGAGTTTAGGGTTTGCATGGATGCCCTAAGTTGATGTTTGACCTTGAAGTGTGTTTGACTGAGGATCACCTTGTTTTTGGTGATCTCCAAGTTTTCCTTTGGTCCTCAGTCTAGGAGACTGATGATGTTCCCTTGTTCATCATGGGGTTTGCGGTTGATGAGGTTCTCCATTCATCTGGGTTACCAAAATCACCTTGGGTTAGCGACTATTTGATTTCCTTGATCTCTTCGGTCACCGACATCTTGATTTAGTGATTGTCTACTTTTTATAGACCAAGTGATTGATGATTTTTCTTGGTGGGGTCACCCTAGTTGCATGGATGTGTATGGTTCTTGCATGGGTGAGATTTCTTGGATACATGACATGTTTAGCTTGACATCTAACCCCCTTTCTCTCTCTCTCCAAACATAAGTTATATAGCCCCTCTATTTTCATGAAAATAACCTCTTTACACACTTAGTATCCTCTCTCTTCTTTGTTGGTTGCTTTTGGAGCTTACCCCTCTTGCTTGGTGGTGAAGGAGGAGCTCAAAGTTGAAGAAGGTGGGTCGATATCCCTTGCATGTGCAATAAGGGTTTGGATCTACTCTTCTTGTGATCGTTTGTTGTTGTAAATGCCCGTGCCCATTGCCCAAGGCTCTAGCAAGATTTTGGGAATGACGTATGGCCCCATAGAACACTACTATCCTTAATTGCATACTTTTTCCTCACTCACATGCAGGCTAGGATAAACTTCTCAACTGGTCACCCATCCTAGTACTACTCTGGGATGAGCAAGCACTCCTAACCGCATAGTTTTTTAGAAATGGGCTCCCAGAAAACGAGGTGCACCTTGGTGATATGGGTAGTCCAATCATTTCCTTTTAATATCCATTTATTCGAGGCCTCAAATCCTAGGATGTTACAATCTCCCCCACATAGTCTTTATGTCCTCATCAAGGCTCAACTAGCCTCATAATCTATCCCAATTTTAGTGCAGTCCCAAATGGCCCATGTACACCCATCTCCCAACCACGACTACAAGTGCAAGGGTGGCTCCATCAATTAGGATAGCCCTTTCCAACATGCTTCAACCACACGGCTCAAAGACTAGCATTCCATAGACCCAAGTGAGCTCCGCCTACTGGAGGGGTTTCGGCTCTGATACCATATGTAAATGCCCTGGCCTACTGCCCAAGGCTCTAGCAAGGTTTTAGGAATGACAATTGGCCTCACAGACCACTATTAGCCTTAAATGTGTACTTTGTCCTCACTCACGCGCAAGTCAAGATAAAATTCCCGATTGGTCACCCATCCTAGTTCTACTCTGGGATGAGCACACTTAACCACAATGGTTTTTTAGGAATGGGATCCCGGAAAAGGAGGTGAACTATGGTGATATGGGTTGTCCAATAATTCCTTTTAAGATCATTTTATCCAAGGCCTCAAATCCTGGGACATTACAATAATATAAGGAGTGGGACCAGAGAGGGGATCCACTCCATACAAAATTAAATAAAAAGGAAACATCTCATATCAAACACCACTTACTTTTTGTGAAAGGGATGGTAATCCATTTTACTCAAAAGTATGATTTCAAGTAACCAAATATAGTAGTGGAAACAAAATATTAACTAATACAGAACTTGATATTGTCTCAAATCTTCACAACGTAGAGGGATACATAACTAAACTACAGGTTCAACTGAGAGCCATCTAACCACCTTAAGAAAGTCACCCAGAAGGTTTTAGTTATACTTGATGAGGTCCTGGTCCAACTTGGTTAACTTCTCCTTGACATACACCTAGGGTTCAAAGCGTACCCCAACAGAAAGGAGAAAGGTAGATAAGTTAGAAAAATGTTGATATGTGCATACTAAATCAAGTATTGAGGTATATTATGAATCAAAGGATGTTAAATAAATAATGCTTCCCATAGAAAAGGAAAGTACCACCCAAGTGGGTTTCAAAAAAATAGGAATTTTCAAATAGATAATAATTGAGGACAACACATAAATGTGTATTTCATGTGATACTAGAAAAAATATAAACATGTCACTAGGAAATAACACATCTACATAAATGTGGAGTGAGTAGGAACATACACATATATACTCTGAGAAGGACAAGATGCACGTATGCTCTAATAGTATCACTAGAAGGAATTATCACCTCTACATTATCAAGTGTGGGAATTTACACATCCACATAAAATAGCATGTGGGAATTTGGACATCCACATAAAATAACACATCACATTATACTAGTAGTCATTACATGATGCATAATAAAAGAGTAATCAAGTTATTTCCAAAAAATGAGGGATGAGAACATCCAATCATTATAATTGGGGTTAAAGGACCCATAAAAGAAGGTTCAACAATATCAATGATGTGAGAGAAACAATCAAAATATATCTTTCACGAACAAATCTCAAAGGAGATACATGTAGTAATCAAATTAGGATTTTGGCTATTCAAGTAGATCATAAGATAGAAACATAGGTGATTGCTCAATTTGGAATACTATGGAATGAACACATACATTTAGTGAGAGGAATTAGAAATTGCTCAATATCGAAATAATGTGGGATAAAAGCATACATTTACTTGAGTGCTAAGTCAGGGATCAAGCCCTAACTTTCCAAGTTTAGAATCAACTCAAACCTACATAAGATATTAGATCCATCAATTAGGGTTTAACAATATATGTTTGGTGAAACCCTAAAAATCCAAACCTTAGGCAAAACCCTAGATTTACTCTTGATTTCAGTATAGAGAGTGGGTACAATGTTACTGATTATGGATTTGATCCAAGATTCAACTTTTATCCATTAAAATCTTTCTTCAGTTATTATTAAGTGAATATAGATTATTAAACCTTAAAAATAATGTTTTTAAAACTATTAAAAACATTATTTTTAAGGTTTAATAATCTATATTTTAAAGTGAATATAGATTATTAAACCTTAAAAATAATGTTTTTAAAACTTTTAAATCAAGCGATAAAAACTGTACCAAATGATAGAGGATAATTTTTTTAATCTAACGAATGTTTTCTTCATAATTTTTGGATAACCAGATATCAAGTTACGTATTTTATGAATACCTGACGAATAGAAAATCAGGAAAATCCACGTAAACAAATATTATCCATACAAGTGAGATGAGCCCATTGAGATTGCCTAATCACCGACATCTATCTCAGTCAATCAGTAGACAGTGGGGCACACAACTAAGGAAACCAAAATGAGGGCAAAAAGACAAGAATGTCCATGGCAGAAAAAGGAAAGAAATAAGAAAAGAAGAGGGTAGAGGTGTAAAATCACCCAGGAGATTCATCCTCTTCACCTGCAAGCCATGGTTGCGAGTAGCTCTTCCTATGGCCTACGTGGGATTTTGGAGAATGCACAAACAAGATAATTCAAAATTTTGAAACTATTGGAATGAAGAACAAGGTTGCACAAACTTACTCCTTGGGTCAATTGAATTGTCAGAGTTGTCGAGTTCTAGGGAGAGGAGACTCAAAGCCAAATCCAAGATCTAATCGTCGATGACCAAACAAACTTCATGTGAGGAAATTGAGAGAGGAAAAATACTTTGTAAAGGGAGATGAAGGTCTAGGTAGTAATATATATATAGGTGTGGGTTTGTATCTGAGCTAAGGCAAGTTGATTGAAGAAGCTTGGGGTCCAAGAATTGGGTGTTTCCCAAATTCTTCACAAAACAATGCAAGTAAAGGATCATTGTTTGTATAATCAGATAAGGAAATCGTAGAAGAAAGAATCACACAAAAAGATTAAGAAATGAGAGAGAAAATTAAAATAAAAAATCCCTCAAAACCGGCACTGGCTTTCGAAAACGGTGCAAGATAAGTGACGATCTTTTGATTGTTCGGTTTGCATCCTACAACCGACGATGCATGCAAAATCAAAATGGGCGTGTGACATATATTTGATTCCTAATTAAATTTGGACTAACATGTTGCCTTAATTACTTTATTTTCCCTTCCTCTCTTCAATTGAAGGTGCAAACAAAGTCCTGACTAAGTGAAATTTGTCATCTAGCCTAATTGGGACATGTAGATTCTGATTTTGGCATTAATTTTTACTTTTAAAGAGATTTCATATATTATTTAATTATTTCGAATTATAAAATATATTATGTTTCTTTTATGAATTTGAGACATCTAGAAACTCTCAAAAAAGTGAAACTTTACCCATAAGCAAATAAAACATGTAAAATATGATTTTACAATCCGTTTTCCCTTTTGTGATTTAAAATGTTAGTTAATATTTTGGGCTTAAGAGTACATTCTCACTCCTAATTACACTAGGATAGCCAAGTTTGTATGAATTAGATGAAAATTCATAAATAGGCTAATCTTTGTGTGAAGATTTTGAGTCTCGGGTTTAATTCCAATTTTGGATACTTTTATTAATTTATTTAATAATTTAGCTTTTCTTCTGTTTTCTTTTCCATGTAGAATTAAGATGGTTACTATTATTCAAATAATGTGAAACTTGGCCGCAAAGGCATATGGGATCCAAAGAACACATTTTCACTATAGTATTTTTATTTTGAGATTTCTTTTTTATGAGTTATTTCACCATTAAGAATTTTGACACATCATCATTATATTTATCAAAACATAATATCAACACTTACTAATTATGTCCTATTCATGTCACATTGTTACAAAAAGATTTATATATTATTGTGAATGAAAATCTACATTTTACTCATTTTACACATTGTGTTCATTCATTCCTAATTTATTTAAATTATAAGACATTATTAATATTTACGAACATGAATTTACCATTTGTTACTCCAAAGCATATTATTATTTTTATTTAGCCATTATGTTAGTAAAGAGAATATATGAAATATATTTCATGATGTTATTTACATGTCGCCACATAATTAAATTATTATGTAAATGTGTTCAAATTTTAATCCTTGTTTGGTCACATCTAAATAACAAACCTAACTAACTTTATAATCAAGGTATAGGGCAGGATTCTAAGTTCTGGTTTGTTGCAACACTCCACCCCTTTAAATGATTTGATCCTCAAAATTTAATCATCCAGAACACCTATACTCCACCCCTTTAAGAGGTTTTACCTAATAAGCCAATCAACACTATCGGTTTAAAGAATAGTCTTTTCAAAACGTATGTACTTCATCACTTTCGTCTTCACTGTACTCATGCAAAACAAAAAACATATCCTTAAAGTCTAACTAAGAGACTATGGGTTACTTTCGATATGATCTTCTTCATTAACTTCTTGACCATCTAAAGAAAATACTCTTCTATCACGTCTCTCAATTGGTCTTCTTACATCATTATTTCCATTGTTTTGAGGAGAGATGCCTAAGGTTGTTGTTGAGTTGGTGCATGATCGTCATGTAGTTGGGGACATCTAGGTCGAATATGACCAGGCACATTGCAATGATGTCATATCAGTTTTCTATCCATCCTTTGTGTCGCGGGGTCCTCTGGTCAATGATACCTCTCCTGTTCATGATCATCTTTAGAGTTCTTCCTTTTGTTATAATTCTATTTGTGTGCCAGGGTATGTCATCCATGATATGACTCAACAGCTAAGGCCTTATCCACCATTTGTTGAAAAGTGAGAGGAATCTGGGTGACTAGAGCGTGACCCACATTATAGTTAAGTCCTTGTAGGAATAGGTCAGCCCTACATTCTTTGGTCAAGACAATAACATATCGCTCGAGTAATAGAAATCTTTTCACATACGTAGGGACAGTGAGTGATCCATGTTTTAGAATATAGAAATTTGATTCCTTTTTCTTTATGGAAGTAGTGGAGATATACTTCCCACAAAAAAGCACCACGAATTGTTCCCAGGTCATAGTAGATATGTCACAAGTCCTTGTTATACCATTCCACCAGACACCCGTAGGTCCATCCAACATATATGAAGAAAATTGAACATTCTGGTGTGGAGGGCATGCCATACCATCAAAAGTCCGCCCCATGGCTAAAGAACAATCGTCAGCCTTATCAACCATCTCTAGTTCTCCTTCACCTTTGAAGTATGGTGGTTGCATCTTCATGAAGTTAGCTATCAAATACTCCTTGGGCTTTTCAGACATAGGAGGAGTGTTCAATTTTCCTACTATAGTTGTGGTAAGTAATTGTCATAGCAAAGCTAACTCTTGTTTAAGAGAGATGACTATACCCCCATTAGAAGCAGCAGAGGTTGGGGTATCCTGAGCCATCGATACTGACTTCCAGTTAGATGCGTAACTTGTGTCACTAGAGGCGTAAAGGGAGAGTCCATCATCGACATTCCATACTTAGGATTCTGGGGTGTCTCATAACCAGCTAGGTTCTCAACAGATGAGTTATCTCCCACCATAAGGGTTTTCCTACACAAGGAAAGGGTATTAGGTCTAAGAAACCTATGAAAAAGGTAATCATCCTAAGGGAGACAAGATTGAAAGAGTTAGATAACTGAAAACCACTTACTCTGATACCATACTGTAAGGAGTGGGACCCGAGAGGGGATCCACTCCCTACTAAATTAAATAAAAAGGAAACATCCCATATCAAAAACCACTACCATTTTTTCTCAAAGGGGTGGTAGTGCATTTTACGTAAAAGACTGATTTCAAGTAACCAAATGTAGCAGTGGAAACAAAATATCAAACTATTATAGAACTTGATATTGTCTCAAAACAATCCCCCATAGGATGATACATAACTAAACTAAATGATCAAATAAGGGTCATCTAACCACCTTGAGAAAGTCTCCCAAAAGGTTTCGATTATACTTGATGAGGTCCTGGTCCAAATTGTCAACTTCTCCTTGACCTACACCAAGGGTTGGAAGAGTACTTGAACAAAAAGGAGAAAGGTAGAAACGTCAGAAAAACACTAGTATGTGCATATTAAATCAGGTATTGAGAAATATTATGAATTAAATGATGCTAAATAAACAATGATTCCCATAGAAAAGGAAAGGACCACCCAAGTGGATTTCAAAAGCATAGGAACTTGAAAAAAGATAATAATTGAGGGCAATGCATCAATGTGTTTTACATGTTACAATACTAGAAAAAATAAAAACATGTCGATAGGAAGTAACACATCTACCATAAATGTGGGAGAGTAGAATGTATACACAACTACTCTGAGCTGGACAGGATACACATCTTCTTTAATGGTATAACTTGCAGGAATTATTACATATGCATTATCAAGTGTGAGAATTTACACATCCACATTAAATGACATGTGGGAATTCACATATACACATAAATAACACATGTCAAATTATACTAGTAGTCACCACATGATGCATACCAAAGGAGTAATCAAGTTATTTCCAACATATGAGGGATGAGAACAATCAATCAATATAAGTGGGGTCAAACAACCCATAAAATAGGGTTCAACAATATCAATGATGTGAGATAAACAATCAATTATATCTTTCAAGAACAAATCTCAAAGGAGATACATGTATAAATCAAATTAGGATTTTATCTCTTCAAGTAGATCAAAAGATAGAAACATAGGTGATTGTCAATTTAGAATAATATGGAATGCAAACATACATTTAGACAGAGAAATTAAAAATTTCTCAATATAGAAATAATGCGGGATGCGATCATACCTTGACTTCAGTGCTAATTTCGGGATCAAAACCTAATCTTACAAGTCTAGAGTCAACTCAGACCTACATATAATATTGGATCCATCAATTAGGGTTTAAAGATATATGTTAGGTGAAACCCTAGAAGTTGAAACCTTCAGTAAACCCTAGATTTACTCATGATTTTAGTCTAGAGAGTGGGTTAAGGTTATTGATTATGGATTTGATCCAAGATCTAGTTTTTATCCATTAAAATCTTTCTTCAATTGTTATTAACTGAATATAGGTTATTAAACCCTTAAAATTATGTTTTAAAAACTCTAAAATCAAGCGATGAAAACTATTCCAGAATATAGAGGATAATTTTTTGAATCTAATGAATATTTTAATTTTTAGATAACCAGTGATTTAGTTGAGTATTTTTTCAATACCTAACCAATTGTAAAATCGAGGAAATCCACATAAAAAAAGATTATGCACACGAGTGAGACGGGCCCCTTGAGATGGCCCAATCACCGACTGCCATCTCACCCAGTTAGTGGCCAATGGGGCATGCGACTAAGGAAACCAAAATTAGGGAGAAAATATGGGAATGCTCATGTTAGAAAAAGCAAAGAAAGAACAAAAGAAGAGGGTAGAGGCATAAAATCACCCAGGGTATTTCCATGGTTGTGAGCATCTCTATTGCTAGCTTGCATGGGATTTGGGTGAATCCACAAACAATGATAATTTGACAATTTGAAACTATAGGAATGAAGAACAAGGTTGCACAAACTAACTCCTTCTGTAAATTGAATTGTTAGAGTTGTCAAGGTCTAGGGGAGGAGATGCAAAGCCGAATCCAAGATTTAATCTTTGTTGGCCAAACAACTTTGTGTGAGGAAATTGAGAGAGGAAAAAGACTTTATAAAGGGAAATGAATGTATGGGTATAATATATATAGGTGTAAGTTTGTGTTTGAGCAAAGGCAAGTTGGCCAAACAAGCTTGCGGTCCAAGAATTGGGTGTTTCCCAAATTCTTGACAAAATGACACAAGTAAAGGATCATTGCGTACATATTTGGATAAGAAAGCATAAGAGAAAGAATTGCACAAATGATTAAGAAATTAGAGAGAAAATCAAAATGGAAAATCCCACAAAATTGGTTCCTGCTTCCTAAAATGGCGTAAGGTAGGTGATGATATTTTCATTGTCCAATACACATCCTACGACTAATGATCCTCACAAAATCAAAATGGGTGCATGATATTTATTTGATTCCTAATTCGATTTGGATGAAAGTGTTTGATGCACTAGATAAATGTTGTTTTCACATGCTATTTATTATCAATTTATGTGCACTTATTGTTCATTTTCATATTAATTTCTGCATTATTTACTCTCATTAGCATGGGATGTTGATTTGCATCAAATAAATGTAGTTTTAATGGTCCTCGATGACTTATTATATTTCAAAAGTTTGTTTTCAATTTTTGTGTATTTCAAGTAATTTGCAAGAATCTACACAGATCGGTAGTATCAAATTTGGAGTCAGTGGTACTGAAACTTTCTCAATTTGGAACAGGTTGAAACTGAGAAGACTCGATAGTACCAACCTAGAAGTCGATACTACCGACAACATCTCATGGAACATCAGAAGTTTGTGAGGAGACTCGGTACTATCCATGTCAAGTTAGGTAGTATCGACAGGTGCCCAGGCGACCACACTTATCGAAGATGTTGGTATACAAACACCTAATCAGTAGTACCAACACAGAGGGATTAAGAAGATCTAAAAATTAAGATTAATCCAACGGTTGGCAATTAATTACGCCCTAGGTCACATATATCTCTTAGAGGGATTTCAGACAACCCTATGAATCGCGTTCTATTCCTTTAGATGGAAGTCGAGAGCTAGGAGAGGAGAAAGTGGAGAAGAAGGCCACATTTCATATGATTCAGGTACTTCTAGCGGATAGATTTTTAGTCGGAAGGTAGCGAATCAGCATGTGCATAAAAATGGATCATTTGGACCATCTTCTTCAGGGGCTCTTTACTTTTACTCATTTTTTCCCACATTTTACTTCTTCTCTCCTATGTATTTGATAATGGAAACCATGTGAGGCTATTCACCTTATTCCTTCGGATTTGGGAGTAGCCCGATTATGCATTGTAGTTGACTTTTATGCATTAATATACTAATTTCTCTTAATTTCTGGATTTATTTCTCTGAGATTCTCATGAACTATCCATGCTTGATCACCATAGGTAGTTAATTAGACCTTTAATTGCTTTGAAAAAGGATATTAATTATTGAAAAATTCATATAAATACATGTTTTATATCGTTCTTTGAGAAAGGTGGCTTATAAATGTGAAGAGATTACCTAGAGTTTTCAATAAAGCACCTAACTAATAACACAATCAATATGAGAATGGGATTAGTATTAGATTAGGTAGTGAATTATGCCCTGAAAACAGATAATTCTTGCTACAGGCTCTTAGTCTAGGGTAAGGAGAGATATTTATTAATGTTATACTATTAATTGCAATTGTACCGAGGTGAAACTATAACCCTAAGGAATTCACTCCAATTAAGATCAACAACCACTAATTTAGATTTATTTTCTACTTTAGATAATTAAACCATTCAACCAATTTTTCATTGGTCTAGCTGATCGCATTACCATTAGTAATAGTTTTTGGATTTACGTTTCCCCGTGTTTGACATTCGAGCCTCATTTGCTTATATTACTCTGATAGCGTGCACATAATTTTTAGGGCATATAGTAAATCCCTATCAAGGTTTTTGCATTGTTGATAGGGAAATAGAAAATTCTACATTATGAGTGTTGTGATCGGCCACTCTAGGCCGTACCTTTTATTTTTATTTTCATTTTCTTTAAAGATGAATTTCAAATATCATTTAGTCAATCATTAGTACATGTTCTTAAATTGTCTTCCACAGTTTTAGGTACTAGTGAATGGTGGACTCTAGAGCTCACAACAACAGAGAGTCATCTCCGTAGGGACTTAGTCGGAGCTCTTACACCAAGGAAGAGAATAAAATAACTCAGGGGGAAGGTTGATTCAAACTTCACCACCGAATACACCTACACCTTCACCTGAAGAACCAACTGAGATGGCTAATCCAAAATAAGAGCAGACTATTTGGGATAAGATCAATGCGTCTTCCACAACAACTTGACGAGTCTTAAACATGGGTCCAAGAAAGGAATCATGTCTAGGTTATAGGACTTTAGAAATTTATAATACCCGAATGTTTAAGACACATGCAACTAGCACATGGTCGAAGTAGTTCAGGATCGAACACAGGGATAGGAAGAACGGTGCTCCAGAACTTGAGTTTCACTTGTCTAAGCACATCAAAAAAGGGGGGTGTAAGAAAAGGGGGTGTTGTAAACATAAGGAAACAAACAAAGGCCCTATCTCCAAAAGGAGTTACAAGAAAGATTTAAGTTTTGGGGTTTAGATATTTTTATAGGTGTTTTAAATAATAGAATCCGAGGGGATAAAACTATCGTTGAGAGATAGGGAAAAATAGGATTAGGAGCATAGTGTGGGTTATTCTTATGCAAAAACAGGATGAAACAGAGAGGAAAATAGTTTAGAAGGTAGGTTTGATAACGAAATATGAGCCATAAATAGCCATAATATGGGTGTTATCAACTCCCCCAAACTTGCATTTTGATTGTCCTCAATCAATCTGAACCTATTTTAAAACTTTGTTTTGCGATACTTCTTTATAACCTGACATAGTCTTTGGACAAGGTGTTTGAGACGTCCTTGAGGAGAAATATGTCTGGCCACGAACAACAGACTTTAATTTTTTCTTCCTTATTTAAGTGAAGAAAAAAAATTTCTCTTCAGCTTCGGCGAGAGTTTGGTGCATGATTTCGAAGTTAGCTTTCACACCAAACAACTTTGGGGGTAAGAAGTTGGGTTTTTGGGTAGGCTTAAGGCTTTTTGGGTTTTTCTTATTTCCCATCAGTCCATCCAGGTAGGGGTCTGTTAACGGGCAAGTGGTCCCTGCAGTCCAAGCCAATTGGCTTTAGAGCAGTGACTTCACATCCTACGTACCACTGCCCCAGATCTACCATGCCTAAAGATGGGTACTTTTAGAAGGACAAGTGTTTTTTTTTCATTTGGCACAACTCTCGTGCTTTTATTCACTCTCATAAGGCTTTTCTCTCTTTTTGGGATTTTTGATGGGTAGGGAAACAAAAGAGAGTTCGCTATTTGGGAAGCTTTTTCTTTCACATACGCATCTCTTAGCTGTTGCGAGATTATTTTCCAAAATTGATGTAGAAAAGTTATAGTCTTTGTCGTTTGAGACTGCATTTTCGGAAAGTACATAAAAAAAACTTGCACAGCCTTAGGCACAGAGAAAACAAGCTGGGAGAAGTTGTATCAGGTTTTTACTATAAAGTGTCTTTGTACAATTTTAGAGAGGTAAGGAGTTGTATATGCACTATTTTTTATCAGACAAGTATATATATGTACTCAGGAAAAGAAGAAAAGAAAAATGGGAGAATTTTTAGTACCCCCCTCACTGATATATAGTTCCCCCCAAACGTACCCCACACTCTATCCCAGAGTTGTGAGATAGATAAGGTAGGGTAGTGATCAGTCAGTGAGGGTTTAGCTGGAGAGCACGCCTCCGTCAGACAGAAGCTTCAACACATATTTTCCGTGTTTTCTGTGGTAGTCAATGTGGTGGAGCTTGTCAGGTGTTTGTTGTAGAATCACTGAGTTAGAGATCCATTCCAGCACGTAGATGTCGCAGTCGTTTGATTGTCGAGTTTGTTGTGGACTTCTGTGGTAGAATTGAAGCTTGTGCCATTTGTTCTCTATGTTCTCCAGGAATGGCTGGATCAACGTTGCCACCTCGATGTAGTATTTCCTTGCTAAGGGCTAGAGGGGTGTCAACACAGTTGATGTACACTACACTGAGTGATCTTTGTTGTTGTCGGAGCTGTTGTAGAAGATTGCTGCTCGTGGGCGAGTGTACACCATCAGGAGCATCCAATGGTTGTAATGCAACATTGTAAAGAATATGATACGCAACATGTTGCGTTGTATCTCAGCCAGAAATAGTTGTTTTGCTCCTGATTCATCAACTAGGCAGATGTCGTTGAACACCATTGGGTGGATGATGTAGGCGTGTTCAAACTTCTTTTGTAGAATCTAGATGTAGGCCAACTCCAATGACAACGCTAAACATCCTCCTACCTTTACTAAGTCTCGAAGGTCGTCAAGTGGGACTATGACGTTTTTTGTTTCATATATGATGTCTGCAGGTGTAGAATCAGCTAGCCTGAGGAGGATTTTGTTGAACTGCTCCTGTGTCAGCGAAGCACATGCAGCACGGTCGAAGTTGCTGATCATCATTTATGAAACTGCAGTCCAAGTGGAGCCCTCGTTGGGAAGTATTTCTCGTAGAACGTCAATCCGCTTGCCTTCCCTATAGACGTCGGTGGTCATCTTAACTTCTCCTTCTAGAGGGCTGCTGGGTTGGGAGGATTCATCTTCTTAGTCACTGTCCAGCAACTTCTCTGGTATGCCTTCGTCTAGGAAATAGCGTCTGTCCTTGATCAGCAATAGCGCATATGTGCTTCCGAGCTAATAGAAATTTTGGCCTTGGAGGTACCTTATATATCCAAAGATGTGGAGCAACTTCATGGCACATAGGACTATGAAGGTGATGTTTCTACTTCCTACCTCTTCTTAAATGGGGAAGTCTCTAAGGGAGAAGAAGTTCTAAATGCCACTATGGCGTTGGACTCCGTGCTTTATGGCGCGGAGAAGATGCAGCGGGAGAAGTGTGAGATGCTTGTCTTCTGGGCATACAAATATGTGTCCTGAGTGTGGCATCTCTTCGGTGCAGTAGCTGAGGAGCTGGACGTCATGGCTGTGGAGGTCTACCATGTAGAGGAACTAGTTTCTTATATTCTTGTAGGGTGCCAACACCAGGTTTGGGTTGTGTTCTTTGATGTATTGTAGCATGTTGGCCACCTAGATGGAGTCATACACCCCTTTCATTAATCTTCTTGCCAAGGCTGGGGTGGCATTGTAAATTGGCTGCCGGCCTATCCTAGTGCCTAAATTCTCTATCATAGCACCTTCTAGGACCCGAAAGAGGATCTTCCCTACTACGGATGGGGAGCGGAACATGCTTTTCAGTGCTTCCTATCGTATAGAGAAGTAACCGTCACCGATGTCCTCCCCATCTTCCTGTGACCTCACGACTGCGTTCAGAATCTTTTGGTCTCTGATCGTCAGGTAGCCGATGGCCCATCTATCGAAGTCAGCCATCTCAAATGAGGGAATCTCTAACGGCACAGAAAACGCGTCTGTCTTTGAATTCCTTGCTTTAGGGGGGTGCTTGTCATTGGCGGAATATATGTTGCCCCTTTCTCCCTCGTATTCATCAAAAGAGCCCTCTGCTAAGATGATGGATATGTCTGCATCTTCATCTTCTTCTAGCGAGGGTGAGGGAGCAGTTGTATCAGCGCCGAGGGTGCTCTCCTATCCTACTGGAGCCCCGTCGGTGGTTTTATTCGTCGCTTCTTTCTCGGGCATTGTGGAGGGCCCACTGGAGGAGGAAGAATATGATGTTCCAGAAGAAGACTCTGGAGATGAAGGTTGGGAGCCGGAGCACGATGGTGAAGGGGATCTCCTTAGACAACTTGGGCGAGGGTGGTTGTTCCTTTGATTCAGCCTCTCTTTGATGGCGTCGAGGCATTGAAGTGTCGTCTGCAGCGTGGTTCTTAGTGCCTCTAGTTGGTTGGGCAGGACAACTAGGGATAGCAGTTGGCACTCTTGCTCGCTCAACCTCTTTTGTAAAACGTTAAACTTGTGGGTTAGGGAAGCAAAAGTAGCTGAATGACTGCTTGTTAACTCCCACAAGTTGTTGAATTCCCGACCAAGGACCTACCCCAGTGATAGGGGGCTGCCATTGATCAGATCCTCAACCTTGAGCTACTCCTCGCGTGGGAGACTCGGCCTGAAGAATGTGCATCTTCGATTGGGGCCGAGTCCACCAGGAATGTCCATGTGGGCATCGCTTCAGGGAGTGGTGTTGGTACACTCGTGGCTGCCTCCGCCTCGTCATCTTGGGGTGGTGGAGAAGGGTGCGGAGTAGGCGGATGTTGATCTTCCATCTGACTCTCAGTGTCCTCCTCTGTAGAGACTATCGACTCTGTTGGTGACGGTGTCAGCATTGGCTACACAACCCTGAGCTCCACCTCTAGGAGCTCGACGAATGCATTGTCGCTAGAGTTCGACGGCATCATTGCTTTAGGACCTACTACTATTTCTTATGGGGCAGTGTCCTCGTGGGCTGTCATCATATCATCTACCCCGGTGGTGTCGATGACTTCAAAAATCATCATTGTTTCCTCAGTGGCCGTGGTGCTTGTTGCTGTGGTGGCCGCGACTGGCTCGGGAGCAACAACAATAGCTTCAGGGGCAGCTGCTACTGGTTCAATGGTGGAAACTGTGACTTCATGAATGACTGCTACGGGTTGCATGGTGGCGGTGGACGGCTCGACGGGGGTGACGGTAGTCGCTGCTTTGTCTTGTCGAGCGTCTAGGGGGACTGGCCTTCCTGTCGCGGCTGCGCTGTCTTGTATACCTGTGGTGGCGGTGTAAGCGGCTTCAACCAGCACATCTTTGATTTCCACTATGCTGAAGACCAACTTCTCTGCGTCGTAGTCGGCGTAGCATGGGAGCGGCAGGAGGGTGTTCGTCCTTGCGAACTTATAGAAGTAGCGGTGGCCTTCCTTTTTTATGATGCTAGCCCTCGTTAGGAATTTGAGGTCGATCATGTCGTCACCTCTCGTCCTCGACAGGCTACGTGGTTCCTTTGGGTATCCTAACCCTACCACGATCAGGTTTATAGGCCTCCCATGTTGTAGTCCTTGGTGGTGTCCTTCACTGGATAAAGTCAGTTGAGTAGGAACCACCCTAGGTTGATCGTGCATCCCTCCATCATGTGCCACATGAGGTGGAGCTCTTTAGTGTACTGGTTGCTCGATTCATATTTGCTGAAGACCAGACACGCCACGATCTTGTACACTATCCTCCAGATGCAGGAGTGCATAGCGAACAATTTGCTCCACGACTTGAATGTTGACTCACCGGTGAGCCACCCCTAGAGTGTGACCGGGTTGAACTTGTCGCCTTTAGTGACTTTGACACCGTTGTTGAGTAGGTCTTTCTCAGCTTCACTGGAGGAGAAGATCTCGTCGAGTAGCTTTTTAGATATCATGTGCTCAACGTTGTATAGCCGCCCTTGCAGTCTATTTGCCCCGCCGAATCTTTCAACTTTTTGTGTTGTGTTCTTCACCCAGTGGAGGGACAACATGAACTCCTTCGTGAGTTCTGTGTAAGAGGTGGTGTGGCTGAAGCATATCTTCCTCAGCCCGACATCCTGTAAGACATTTTCTATCCTGTCGAAAATGCCTATCTAGTAGAAGGACAACTGGTGGTAGAAACAGGTTGGCATGTAGAGTTTGGCTGCCAACTCTGCATGCCTCCGGCTGTGCTCCTCGTCTCTGGGCATGAACCAGCCTGGTGAGTGATCCAGAGGCGCTAGTCCGGCCGCTGCAGTTGAGATCATTGTTGGTGCTTCTGCTACTCTGGGCCACTTCTTGGCCTCAGACGACCCTACCGTGTCGAGGTTTGGGCGCTTCTACCCGACTGTGGTTGCTTCAGTTGCGGCCTCAAGATATATCCTCCGATCGTGTTCGTCAACTTGGACGACTGTATGCTTGGTGCGGGCCATGTCTGCAATGTTTACACAATAATAGGTAAGTAATGAGTTTACTAAATGGGTCACCTAGCTCGATATCGAGCGGTAGACAAAGATGGTCATGTTGCCCGATACCAGATAGGCGACACTCAAAAAACCAATATTGGTTTAGATTTTATATCAAAAGTGTTGTTGCGTGATATGATTTACTCGGTAAAAATAAGTCAGTATCAGGTGTAAAGGTAAACATGCTTGTCGCCTGACACAAGGTTTGGCCGATAGGGTAGGCCGATATCGGTTCACCTCATCAGAACAAACCCTACCTGAAACAGACTCACAAGAAAGGTGTCACTTGATATGATAGAGTATCAGGCGATATGAGTCAAATATCCTTTGTAAAACAAAACTGGGCGATATGGGTCTTGCCTGATATTAGGTATCATTTGGGAGACAGGTGCATCATGCGATACAGTCAGAAAAACATTGAAAACCATGATAGGTAAAACTCGGCATGGAGCAGAGGGCGTTGCCCGACACGGGCATTGTGCAAAGTGTGTTAGGCGACACACGCCTTTCGTGATATTCTTTGGGCAATACACAAAACTAAAGCCTCGTGCCTGTCATGAGAATCGATAAAAGAAAAGTTGCACGATACGACATGCCCGACACGGGCTTCACGACACTATAGGGTGTATCGGGTTATACATGTATTGTTGGGAGCTATCGCGGGCGACACAGGAAGTCAGGAAGGCTGGCCGACACGGGAGCAAAGAGAGAACAAAGTGCACGATACGGGAGTAGGTGAAAAGTAAATGCAAGTGCCCGACACGATTAAACTGAAATTACTATATATAGCCAACGCGAGTGGGGGTAAATCGGGTAAAATTGGACATGTGTCGCATGATAAAGCGCATCGATTTCCATAACACTATAAAATCAATCAAATCCACCATGTTGGGAAGTGATTTTCCTTTCTAAGCACGCTTCGCGCCGTGCAAAATGCATGTCGCGTGAGCCAGGCATGTCGGGCGATGCGCTTTCTTGCTACACCCTTCTGCCTGACACAGGGAAGCGCGCTTCGAGCCACTCTACCTGCCAGCCTGATATAGGAAGCCAATACAGGAGAAACAAAAGGCAAATGGCCGATACGGCTAGACAAAAGGGTATCGGGCAGAGCAAAAACTAAAGAGGCAATCAACTATGCATGCCCAATATATAGAACAAAAAGGGAAAATCTAAAAACAAAGCAAGGCAAGGGTAGAAAAACTAAAACTAAAGAAAAAAAGCATTGATGGGTAAAACATCATTGGCTTAAAAGGGAAGACTTCCAACCTCAGATAGTGTTCCCCATCAAGGCTATAAAACTAAGTCAGTGGCCCATAAAACAAGAGAGTCTGTGCATGTGGTGCATGCACTGACTCGGGCCTTATTACGATAATAATGTTCGTAATGTTTTTCTGCATGAAAGGAAATAACATCCTATTCTAGAAAAAGTAAAAATTCGGGCTGCCTCCCGAATAGCGTTGTAGTTTCCGTCGTCAGCTCGACAGGCTTAAGATACTTCTACTTTGATCCTTCGGTTGTTGCCTCAACGACCTGTAGGGTTATCTCCAACCTTCTCACGAATGCTTCATCATCGTAAAACCTCTTGACTCTATGCCCGTCCACTTGAAATACCTTTGCCGGATCGTCTTTGTCATATAGCTCCATCATCCTTGATGGATATATCTTTGCCATGATGAAGGGTCCAGACCATCTGCTCTACAACTTCCCTTGAAAAAGACAGATAGAGGAATTAAATAACAAAACTTTATCACCTTCGTTGATGTCCTTTTTCTTTAGATGGGCGTCATGCTAGATCTTGGTTCTTTGCTTGTAAATCCTGGCATTTTCATATGCATGGAGTCTCAATTCTTCAAGCTCCTGGAGCTGAAGAAATCTTTTCTTTCCAACCAGTGTCTAGTCCATATTGAGTTGCTTGATCACCCAGAACGCTTTATGATCCAATTCAAAAGGAAGATGGCAGGATTTTCCATATATCAGGAGGTAAGGTGTGGTGCCCAACGGCGTCTTAAAATCTGTCATGTATGCCCAGAGAGTGTCATCTAAGTTAGCCGACCAGTCCTTACCAGATTTTCCAATTGTCTTCTCCAAGATCTACTTGATCTTCTGATTGGAGACTTCTACCTGACCGGACGTTTGTGGATGATATGGTGTTGCAACCTTGTGGCGAATGCCGTACTTATGCAGGAGCGATTCAAACTGTCTTTCAGTGAAGTGAGAGCCACCATCACTGATGACGGTCCTTAGAACACCAAACCTTGGAAAGATAATCTTGGTAAAGAGCTTGATTACTGCCCTTGCATCACATGTTGTAGTGGGTATAGATTCAACCCACTTAGAGACATAGTCGACCGTGACGAGAATATATTTGAAACCTTAGGATGAAGGAAATGGTCCCATGTAATCAATACCCCACACATCAAAAATTTCAACTTCAATCCAATCTGATAGTGGCATCTCATTGTGACGGGAAATGTTCCCAAATCGTTGGCATTCATTGCAAGACTTTACAAAAGCATGAGCATCCTTGAACAAGGTCGGTCAGTAGAAACTAGATTGTAGCACCTTGGTATCTATCCTCTCACCTCCCAGATGTCCTCCATATGGAGAGGAGTGACATTCGAACAAAATTTTTGAAACTTTCTCTTCTGGTATGCATCTTCTATATAACCCGTTGAGACAACGCCTGAACAACAAGGGATCTTCCTAATAATAGTTCTTTAAATCAGAGAAGAACTTCTTCTTCTGATTATAATACATATCTGGGGGAAGCTGCTTATAGGCCAGGTAGTTGCAAAAATCTGCATACCACAGCCCCTCAGGGTTTGCTGACTGGGCTGAGTAGATGGATTCGTCGGGGTAGCTTTCATTGCTGGGCAGTGGGTGATCATCTTACACCCGAATCCTAGAGAGATGATCTGCAACTACATTCTCCGAGCCCTTCTTGTCTTTGATCTCATGGTCAAACTCTTATAGCAACAGTTCCCAATGTAGCAGCATGGGCTTTGCACCCTTCTTCTGCATTAGATATTTAATAGCCCCATGGTCGGTGTGAACAACTACCTTTGAACCCACGAGGTAAGACCTAAACTTGTCGAAGGCGTACACGATAGCTAGCATTTTTTTTCTGTAGTCGTGTAATTCTGCTGAGCCTCATCTAGGGTCTTGCTTGCATAGAAGATAACATGATGCTTCTTATCTTTCTATTGGTCGAGTACGCCCCCTATAGCAAAATCACTGGCGTCACACATAAGTTCGAACGGAAGACTCCAATCAGGGCACTGGAGAATTGGTGTAGATATTAAAGCGCCCTTCAGAGTTGAGAACGCCTTCATACACTCCTCTATGAATTCGAACTTCACATCTTTTACCAGAAGGTCAGAGAGAGGCTTGGCTATCTTTGAAAAATCCTTTATAAACCGCCGGTAGTAACCGACATGACCTAGAAAACTACGAACACATGTAACTGAAGTCGGCGGTGGGAGCTTAGCTATCGCCTCAACCTTGGATGGATCGACTTCAATACCTTTACTTGCCACCTTATGTCTGAGAACAATCCCCTCTTGTACCATAAAATGGCATTTTTCCCAGTTGAGGGTGAGGCTATGCTCTTCACATCTTCTCATTACGAGGGACAGATTGTTCAAACAGTCATCAAACGAGCTGTCATACATGCTGAAATCATCCATGACCATTTCCATCTTGTCTTCGAGCAAATCTGCAAAAATGGCATTCATACACCTCTGGAAGGTAGTGGGTGCATTACAGAGCCCAAAGGGCATTCTTCTAAAGGCAAAAGTTCTGTAAATGCAAGTGAAAGTCATCTTCTCCTGGTCATCGGGGTGGATGGGGATCTGGTAGAAACCCGAGTACCTATCCAGCCAGCAGAAGTAGGAATGATGGGCCAAGCGTTTCGGCATCTGATCGATGAAAGGAAGAGGGAAATGGTCCTTGCGGGTGGCAGTGTTAAGTTTCAGATAATCTATACACATCTGCCATCTAGTGACCATTTTGGTGGCCACCTCAACCCCATCATCTCCCTTGACCAAGGTCATCCCTCCCTTCTTGGGAACTACTTGGATTGGACTCACACACATGTTATCACTGATAGCGTAGATAATTACAACATCTTGGAGCTTAACTACTTCTTTGCTAACGACTTCGTGAAGCATTTCATTCAACTTTCTTTGCGGCTGGGCATACGACCTAGAGTCCTCTAGATGGATTCAATGCATGCACACCGAAGGGCTTATCCCTCTTAGGTCCCCGATTGAGTAGCCCGGGGCTTTCCTCCGCAGCCTTAACTCTTTGAGCAGCTGGTCTTTCTGGCAATCTGTCAACTCTGAGTTGATGATTACTGGGTGCATCTTCTCTTGATCCAGAAAATGATACTGAAGGCCTTTTGACAAGACTTTTAGCTCTGGTAGGAATTCCTTTTTCTGTTCTTCAGGAGGGGCTTCTGGGAGAGTGGCATATCTAACTGTCTCAATAGGATCTTCATCCCCAGTCACTTCTTCAATATCCAGATAGGCCAACAATTCCCTAACCTCGGGATCATTGATCTCTCGTAACTGTCCAGTTAAGGCGCACATCAAAGGATCTACCATGGCCTTCTCTTCCTGTACTTTGTCGCACAACTGCTGATAGCTCTCAACAAAGTAGGAGGATTCAAAGAATGAGGGGGCCCTCATACAATCATTGATGTTGAATTCGATGTGATCTCCTCCAACACGAATCGTAATCATTCCCACCTCGACATCGATAAGAGCTCGTCCGATGGAAAGGAAGGGTCGCCCAAAAATGATAAGGCAGCTCTGATCTTCTATGGTGTCGATCAAAACAATATTGCAAGGGATAAAGAAGTGTCCCACTTAGATGAGCACATCTTCAACGACACCAACTGGCTGGGTGAAGGTATGGTAAGCCAGTTGTATCCTCATGTTGGTGCTTACCATATCGGTGAGCCCCACTCTCTTGGAAAGGGATAGAGGCATCAGAATGATGCTAGCCCCTAGGTCTGCTAGACCTTTCTGAGTTACATTATCTCCAACTTGAAAGGGGATTACGAAGGCCCCTGGATCCTTCTTCTTCAAAGGCGTATTAGTTTTGATAAAAGAACTAGACATCTTAGTGAGCTTCATAGTCTCTACATCTTCTCCTTTCCTTTTTATTGTTATCATGTCCTTTAGGAACTTGGCATAAGTCGGCATTTCTTCAATGGCATCTAGGAACGGGACATCCACATGCAACTTCTTTATAGTGGCCAGAAACTTTTCATACCTCTTCTACAACTAGGCTTTTACCAGCTTATGTGGGAATGGTACGTGGGGTGTGTACTTGTCTGGACGGTCTTCATAAGAGACGTTGTTAACCTTATCTTTTACTACTTTCTATGACTTCTACGTAACTTCTTCCTCAACAACCTTTGTGCTGACTCCTTTGGTGGGTGATACAATCGTTCCTGACCTTAGAACAACCATTTTTTCCATCTCATGTCCTCGTGGGTTGGCTTCAGTATTGGAGGGGAAACGCCCCACCTGATGGTTGAGGGATTGGGAGAGGCTTTCCAGTTGCTAATCAATCTATTTGTTATGCTGCTAGAGCTCCCCTATCTGAGTAGAAAAACCACTCATTTGTTGCTGCATTAGTTTGAGCAGAGCCATGCTATCCACTGAGCTCTTGTGCATCTTTTCATTGATGTCGTTCTGTCTCTTAGCGAAGGACATAATTTATGTCATCAAAGATGGTCATGGTTGCTCATTTTGTTGGAAGGCCCTCTGCTGCTGGAACCCTGTCTGTCGTTGTTGATTCAATGGTCCTCCCGAAGGTTTCCTACTCACCATCTGGTGAGAGTTCTCAGCAACACTGGTGTTCCCATAAGAGAAACTAGGGTGTTCGGGCCGTCAGTATTGAACATAACTCACATTCTCTGTAAAGTCCTCTTCACGATCTTCTTGGGGTGCGGTGTGCGGGCAGAATTATGACATATGGTCGGGCTCTCCGCAGGTGACACAACTCTTTACAACCTCCTGTCAAACCTTCCCTTTGTAACCTTGCTCCTTGAGGGACTGGGCATCTGTCATCATCTTGTCAAGCTTGGCTGTGAGGGCCTCCATAGCCTTAGATTCACCTGGAGTAGTGTGACTTAGTGACTCTCGGTCGTATTCTCTATCTTGTTGGTTCATAGCCATATTTTCAATAATCTCCCTGACTCTTTGGGCATAAAGTCCCAAGAAATCACTTCCAGCGACAGCATTCAAGGACTTCCTCTCAGCGGGGCACACCCCATTGTAAAATGTGGTGATGAGCTTTGGTTCTGAAAAACCATGATGTGGGCATTCACGCTGGTAGCTCTGGAATCTTTCCCAAGTCTCATGAAGATTCTCCGAGGGCTTCTGGGAATACCTCATGATCTTGTTTTGACATTTGATGGTCCTCTCAATGGGGAAGAACTTGGCGATAAAAGCATTGGCAAGATGATCCCAATCAGGGAGGCTCCCATCCTGTAAGCTGGTATACCATTCTAGTGCCTTGTCCCTCAGCGAGAACGGGAAGCACTGGATGTAGATATGTGTCAGCGGGACTCTGTTGATCTTAAAGGTGTTGCACATCCTCTTGAATGTCGTTAGATGATTATACAGGTTCTCCTCAGAGGTGTTTCCACTGATCCTATTATGCTACAACAGCTGGAGGAAGGAGGGCTTCAGTTCAAAGTTGGTGATGTTTAAGGGATGCATTATAATCGGGTTTCTCTCTTCATTAGCTAGAACTTGAACGAACGAGCAAAGAGAGCGAGCTTCAGGGACTTGGTCAACCATGACTTTTCAAGAGCTTGGATGACCTAGAAAGAAAGAAAAGAGTACCTAGTAAGAAACAAAGGTGTAAGAGTGTTGTATAAATTATGAACAGTAAATATTATGTGCAGTAAATAATTACAGTATTATATGCATATGTACAAGGTTTTGGCAAAGTGCAAGCGAAACTAAAGTTCATAGAACGGTTTTCTTTGCCATTCCCCGGCAATGGTGCCAAAAAGTTGATGAGTCTTAAACATGCGTCCAAGAAAGGAATCATGTCTAGGTTATCATACTTTAGAAATTTATAATACATGAATGTTTAAGACACATGTAACTATTACAAGCTCGAAGTAGTTCGGGGTCAAACAGAGGGATAGGAAAAATGGTGCTTCAGAACTTGAGTTTTACTTGTCTAAGCACATCAAAAAAGGGGGTGCAAGAAAAGGGGGTGCTGTAACATGAACTAAACATAAGGAAACAAATAAAGGCCCTATCTACAAAAGGAGTTACAAGAAAGATTTAAGTTTTGGGGTTTAGAGATTTTTATAGGTGTTTTAAATAACAGAATCTGAGGAGATAAATCTATCATTGAGGTAAAGCACGAAGGAAGAAAACTTAGGCATAACAAGCAACAATGGAAAACATCCTGCAGCCTCTTCTCTCAAAGAGGGTACCTCTAACTATGCACCATTTCCTTCTCTCAGGGGAAGTGGCCATTGATTAGAGTGGTAAGGTAAACTGAAGCAGCCCTGATCCTAGGTACTCTCGTACACCCAGATCAAACCAAACTCTAGAGTTGTGACATCCCCCTCTCAAGGGTGTTGAAATGGGAAACATGATTCAATATCTAGTCAAAAGCGTGATCCAAAAGAAGAAACTAGAGTTCAGATGCTATAAAGAAGTCATCCAACAAAAAGGAACCATACACAGAACAACAAGAGATAAACTCCATAGATTCCAATAAGCTTAAGGAGAGTAAAAAGGTTTAGTTACAATGCATAGGGAAAGGAAAGTAAAATGCAGTAAAAAGGGAAAGATAAGCATCGATCTCCTTGATTTAGGAGGTTGATATACAATAGCGGACCCCTAAGGGACTGCTAACCCAGTACCATGGAGGAGCTCTGCCTGATACACTCGTGTCGGGTAGCTAGCCCTCTCGAGTGACATACCGTAATGGTCAGGGCGTACTGAGAGAACTCCCTTCCCGATACGCCCGTGTCGGGCTGCTAGCCCTCTCGGGCGACATGCCGTAATGGTCAGTCCATATCGGGTTTGGTATCATGTCAGGTTAGGAGTCGCTTAAGTTCTCAGGTTCCTTGTATCAGGTATAGAGGGGCGAGCCGTCTTGGGTTGAGGTCCATCTAGGGACTCGGCACGGGAGGCCTTTCTGGTCATATCGTGTTGCTGCGGCTACTGGGATGGGTTCTAAGTGAACTCCTCCCACCCCTCTTGGGTTGGGGGTGTGTTCACCTAGTATCGCATGTCATGCCTTGGAATGCAACACACTAGCTCCTGGTGTCTTTTCAGAGTTATCTCTCGTGGGATTCCAATCTGTCCCATCGGAGTCCTATAGCTGCTATTTATAGGCAGCAACCGGTAAAGGTTGTGGTTCTCGTGGGGCCATGTGTCCTTTATCGACTCTGTTCATGTGGCTTCAGGGGAGGACCGACACATCTATCGCCCAACATGGCTTGCAGCGTGTGTCGGGTTGTGAGCAAATTACTTGACTGTTTTGGGTAATGGCCCTGGCAGGCAGCTGCTCCGATGAGTGGCTTCATCGCGCGATAGACTCTATCAGGGTGAATTGTGGCGGGCAAAGCTCCCTATCGGGTAGATGGTGTATCGCTCATCACAGCCCCTCGTGTGACACGTCTGTGTCGTGTTGCTGCCGTGACGGGCAGTGGCCGTGATAGGTAAGTGGGTGTGTCGTGCGGCCAGTAAAGGGCCGGTTCAGGTGCTCGTTGTAAGTGGGTCGGGACAGGTCTTTTTGTTGACTTTGGGTGGGAAATGAGGGAAAACTCTGTAAAAGATGGGAAAAGAATTAGGAGCGCAGTGTGGGTTATTCTTATGCAAAAACAGGATAAAACAGAGAGGAAAATAGTTTAGAAGGTAGGTTTGGCAACGAAATATGAGCCATAAATAGCCATAAAATGGGTGTTATCACAGATCAACTAGGACCAATAAAGAGATAAGAGATAAATGTGGGAAACTACAAGATTGATCCAGGGCTGGTGGAATTGGTCAAGTCACAAGCTTTTCATGGCCATAGTATTGAAGATCCAATGACGCACATAAGAAATTTCATGGAGAACTCTGATATGGTCAAGATAGATAGGGTACTATCTATTGTGATCTACCGATAGTTGTTTCCATCGTCATTGGTAGAAAATGCCAAATCTTGGTTCTACAACCTTCTACCTGAGTCGAGTGAGGCATGGGACCAGATGATAGACACTTTATTTGAGTGTTACTTCCCACCTCAGAAGACAAATGATCTGGTCAAAAAGATATAAAATTTCAAGTAGTAGATAGAGGATTCTTACTCTGAAGTGTGCGATAGATATCAGAACATGTTGAGGAAGGTCTCTCATCATGGGATCGATTTGTATGGCCAAGCAAAGATATTTCATTATGGGCTGCATTAAGCAGAAAGGATCACTTTGGATAGTGTAGGAACATGCTTCTTCCTCAACAACAAGCCATCCAAGTCTCATGAAATCTTGAAGAATAAGGCTAACAATCAGTATTGAGGAGAAGAAAGGGAAAGTCCATCATCTGTTAAAAGGTGTTGCAGAGTCCAAGGTGAATCCTACATTAAATGAGAAGTTGGACTTGATTTCTAAGAAACTATGTGCTAAGGATGGAAGCTCTTGTAGAGGAGAAGAAGAGGAGTGCATGTTTTCTCGTCAACAAAATTTAGGGGCAATGTCTATTCCTGGAGGGAAGGACCTAAGTTCTCTTGGAAAGGCCCCAACAATTTTTAGCAGGACCCATCACAAACACAACATCAAGCAAATGTACAGCAGCATGAGAGGGCTCCTAGAAAGATAGACTGAATAGAGGACATGCTTGGTAAGCTGGTTAGTCAGAATGAAGTATCATCGGCCAGACCCAGAGGGAACTACAAAATCAAGGCACACAGATTCACAGTATAGAAATTCAAATTTCTCAGATTGCACAAGAGGTTGCTTTCTTGAAGAAGACAAGTCAGCAAGGATTCTCAGGAAACACTAATATATCATCCGACAACCAACATGTGAAGGTTGTGTTGTTACACAATGGGAAGAAGTTGTTGAATGAGCATAAAATAGTTTTAGAGGCAAAGGACAAAGAGGATGACATATGATCACAGGTGATCACTGTTGTAGATAATCCAGTTGAGCTTGATACTGTTGTATAGGACAAAGACGTTGATAAAGAAATTGAGAAATAAAATGAGTCAAGGAAGGAGGCATACATTCCACCACACCAAAGGAAGCAGTTGAAGCCAGTGCCCTTTCCAAACACCTTGAAGGCAACCAAGGCTGAGCAACAATTTTAGAAGTTTGTGGACAGTTTTAGAAAATTGCATGTCACCATTCCTCTCATAGATGCAATTGAACAGATTCCTTCCTATGGAAAATTCTTGAAGGACATCATTAATAGGAAGAGGTGAATAGTTGACACAGATGTAGTGGTATTGAAGGAGCAGGTTAGTGTTTTTATATTGGGAACATTGCCACCAAAAAGGTAAGATCCACACTACTTCAACATATCATGCTACATTGGGAAGACAAAATTTGGAAACACTTTGTGTGATTCAGGGGCAAGCATTTATCTCATGCCATTAACCACTTCAAGAAGTTGGGTCTTCAGAGGTCTAAAAAAAGCATTATGACCATACAACTTGTATACAACTCAGTAGTTAGTCCATATGGTATTTGTGAGGATGTTCTTGTCAAAGTGGACAAATTTGTATTTCAGATAGACTTTGTGGTCATGGAGATGCAAGATGATCATAGCAACGAGTTACTACTTGGGAGACCATTTCAATCCATTGCTGACATGATTTTAGAGATGGGAAGAGGAAGGTTGATACTTAGGATCAAAGAAGACCACTTTGAAATCAAGATGCATGAATATGCACAAACAAGTGAAGAGAAGGCACAATTTCATATGAGGTAGTAGGTTCAAGGAAAGATGTCTCTATATCTTGGGAGGACATTCCTAGATATGGCTCACGTGATGACACAAGTCCACGAGTTCACACTGGTAGTGGATATCTTAGAGAACACAAAAGAAGTGTCATTGACAAAGTCAATTCAATTTCCTGATGATGAAGAGGAGAAACATTGTCCAACAACAATCAAAGAAGTACCTTCTTCCATGCTTGTGCAAGCATTTCCATAGTTGCCATTGGAGGCGTGTCTCAAGAATCTGATGGATGAATGCATCCAATCTTGTTTTTTGGAGGAGTGCATCTTGTACCTCAAGGCACTACTGTGTTACTACACCAAGCACTTTGAGGATCTAGGGCCACCTTCTCCACCATTGGTCCCATTTTTACTTAGTCCCCTAGGTCTAGAGCTGAAACCACTGCCTCCACATTTAAAGTAAACTTTCTTGGAAGTAGAGGAGAAGCTTCCGGTCATCATATCAGCTTCAATGAGCATTCGAGAAGAGGAGCAACTCCTTGTGATTTTGAAATCCCACCATGCAACATTCAGATGGTTTGCAGACATAAAGGGGATCTCCCCTAGTTTCTTCCAGTACAAGATCAGACTGAATAAAGGAGAAAATATGATCCTGCAACCTCAATGGAAACTCAACCCCATCATGACTGAGGTAGTGAAGAAGGAGGTAGTAAAACTTTTATCTACACGTATAATATATGTTGTCTCTAACTCTAGCTGGGTTAGTGCAACCCAAGTAGTTCTTAAGAAAGGGGGGATAATGATCACAACTAATTCAATGACGAATTGATTTCTACAAGGTTGGTGATTGGGTGGCATGTTTGTATCAATTATGCACGTTTGAATGCTACCACTTTGAAGGATCATTTCCCGCACCCCTTTATAGATCAAATTTTTAAGCGGCTCACCGACCGCTCTCACTTTTGTTTTCTCTATGGTTAATCTGGATACAATCATATTTATCCTGAGGCACAAAATCAAGATAAGTCAAACTTCACTTGTCCGTATGGCACTTTTGCATATCGTCATATGTCGTTCGGTCTTTGCAATGCACCAGCAACCTTTCAGCGATGCATGCTCTCCATTTTTTCCAATATGCTAGAGCGATGTATGTTGATATTCATGGTTGATTTTTTTGTGTATGGTGAATCATTTGATGATTGGCTTGACAATCTTGATAAGGTTTTGCAAACATGTGAGGACACCCACCTAGTTTAAAATTGGGAAAAATGCCACATGATGGTGAGTGAAGAGATTGTTTTGGGACACAAGGTGTCTAGTAATGGAATGGAGGTTGACTCAGTAAAAATAGAATTCGTCTCTAAGCTACCTCCACTATCATTGGTGAATTGAGTGAGGAGCTTTCTAGGACATGCAAGATTTTTTTGACAATTTATAAAATATTTTTCAAAGATCGCCAAACTACTTTTTGAGTTATTGGAAAAGGATGCCAAATTTAATTTCGACAAGCGGTGTTTAAAGGCATTTGAGGTTTTGAAGGAGAAATGGGTCTCCACACCTGTTGTCCAGGCTCCAGATTGGAGCCAACCCTTTGAGCTGATGTGTGACACATTAGATTAAGCAGTAGGGGTTGTTCTAGGCCAACACTAAGATAAGGTTCTTGTTGTCACCTATTATGAATTGAAGACTTTAAATGATTCCCAATTAAACTACACAACTACAGAAAAAGAGCTATTGGAGGTTGTTTTTTCTTATGAGAAATTTTGCCAATATTTGATAGGGGATAAGGTTGTTGTTTGGACAGATCATGCAATTCTCAATATCATACATATTTCTTATTGTTGACTATCTATTTAAGTGGGCGGAAGCAATTCCAACCCGCACCAATGATGCCCAAGTTGTATGTAGGTTTGTGAAAGAACACATCTTTTGTAGGTTTGAGGTGCCCAGGTTGATAAATAGTGATGGTAGATCTCATTTCACCAATAAGAAACTTGGTGCATTTCTGAGCAAATATGGAGTGAAACATAGGGTAGGTACTCCATGTCACCCCAAACACAAGGACACGTTGAGGCTTCTAATAGAGAGATCAAGAAAATCTTAGAAAAGATAGTCTCAACTAATAGGACAAATTGAGCATGTTGCTTAATGATGCTTTGTGGGCAAATACGAGAGCCTATAAGACACATATAGGAACCATTGTTCGGGAAATCGGTCCACACATATGCATATACTCCCGCATATACCTATTCAGTCACCCTACCGCACCACATATTACTAATCATACCACTAAGCGGTCATGGGCCGCATATACTCCCACTTGGCTGATTAAGCGGCCGATTAAACTCCGCTTTTCAAAAAGCCCACAACTAATGTTCATGCATTTCATACATACATGCATATATATACACACATTTCATTATATATATATATATATATATATATATATATATATATATATATTCAATTCTAGGTTGAAATTACATCTCGGTAAGTTGAGGTCTAGATGGAGTGGACCTTTTGATGTAGTTAATGTTTTTCCCCATGGGGCGGTAGAAATAAGTAATGGGGTTGAGCCATTCCTTGTCAATGGCCACTGGCTTAAATACTACTTTGGGGGAGATGTGGTGAGGAAAGGGGAGGTGAAGTTCATTGAGATTCACTAAGGGTTTAATTGAGATCGTTGATCCTATGAAGTAAAACATGGGTCTTGTTGGGAGGCAACCCAACCATCATTTTCTTTCTTTACATTCAGTTTTGTAGTTTCATAGTATTAGTTTTGTTTTATTAGTTTTTATGTAAAAAAATGTACCTAGACCAATTTTGTGTTTTGTGCAAGTTGAGTATCAGTCGGTACTACCGACGACGTCACAGGGAAAAGGATCGAGTCTCACAAAGAAACTCAGTACTACTGAACATCATGTCGATGGTATTGACGACATCATAGGGGATTCAGAAAAAAATTTAAAGAAACTTAGTGACACTGACCCAAGGTTCGGTAGCACTGACTTTTTATAGAAAAGGGGCCAACTTGGATGATAAGGACTCGGTACTACCGACCAAAAGTTGGTAGTAATGATAGAAATTGAAGTCCCAGGTCTGAAACACCGAGAAATTTGAACAAATCAGTACTACCAACCCAAAAGTCACTGACATGATGAAACACAGAATCCATGGAATTGCCATCAACAATTGAAAATGGTCACATCTAAAGGTTGGTACTACTGATCTGTGGCATGAGTTAGTACAATGGACTCACTATTGGTACTACCGATACATGGTGATCTACAAAAATAGACTTTGACGCAGAGGATCGTCGGTACCGATGGATGGTACTGTGGCACACAGATCTTGGAGGAAAAGTCAGTACTACCAACTTTCCTTCGATAGTACTGATGCGTGGACAACAGGCTGGTCGGGTGCTATATAAGGAGGGTTGTTTTTTCATTTTCTCTTCACACCTTCTTCACATCTCCTCTAAGCAAGTGTGAGCAAGAATCCTCGGGCTTTTAGAGTCTACTCTGAGCATTTTTCTCTCCATCTCTTTCTTATACCATCATTATGGCATCCAGGAGAAATGCTTCTTCATCGGCTGGGCAGACTAAGTCAATTCTAAATCCAAGTCTCATCACCCACCCCAACATTGACATGAAGAAGATCTATGAAGATCTACAGAAGAGGGGTATGGTTGTGACACGATATGGCAACCAGGCCTTCCTCACCTCCTTTAGCTTCACCAAGAATATGCACCAAGTATGCAAACATCAAGGGCTGGTGGATGACCATCCATTCTTTAGTGACTGGTTCACTTTTATAGAGCTCGTATGTGAGTTCCTGGCCTCAATGGACATCTACATCATCCCAGAGCATGGGTATGGATGGATTTAGGCATGCGTTAACTTTTGATTTTTCAACATCGACTTTCACCTAACGATGCGGTAGTTCAATGTCATCCATTGGTGGCCAATGGGTGAATAGCGCTTCGTCCCCAAAAACTTTGATTTAAAGGTTGCATGGGAGCTGTTAGTGTAGGTTCCCGAACGATGCATAATTTGCTAGAAAACAAACTCCATGACCAACATTGAGCATCCTTTTGCTTATATTCTTTATCGCCTCCTCACCAACACCATCTTTTCCAGGTCCAGTCAAGGGCAGGGGAAGACTATCCGAATTGACCTCTACTTCCTCTACAAATTGTTGGAATCAGGAGGAAGCAATTTGATCTTTAGTTCTTTCATCCTCCAACATATGATGGGCTTGAAGCGACTAGTGTAGAGGGCTCCTCATATCCATTTTGGAGGACTGATCATGCTAATAGTGATGCACCTGAATATTAATCTCTCCACATCCTAATCTTTGAATGTTGTTCCCAAGCTAGACCCAAAGCACTTCAAAATAACAAGCCTCCTCAATGTATGCCAGGATATAGTGTACACATGTTGTACACCAGATGACCAGTACAAGGAGAGGCCACTCTCGGATGTAGTCTTTGAATTGTAAGGACTCCACCTCATGAGGTGGTCTATAGATAGCTCTTTAGAGGAAGAAGAAGAAGAAAAGATGTTGTTGAGCAAGATCAACAACAGTCAGAACAAGAGGAGGAGGATGAGGATCCCACCATCCCCATCACGAGGAGGCAGGTTCCACACAAGCGCCCTCACCCATATGGAGCCTCTAATTCTTCTTCTCCATTGCCTTCACAGGAAGATTATTCATATTCCATGGCAGGAATATATGGAATGTTGTTGGAGATACAACAAGGGAAATAATAGTAGATGACGACTTTGTCGGGCATCCATGATGTAAAAGGATAGCTCTACCACAACCAATAGGAGATTTTTTTGAACAAGCAACTTCTCTTGGCCAACCTAGAGAATTTGCACACACATCTGCAATACATGGAGGGATACCAACATCTGTTCTTTGACAATTACTGGATCCAGGGTGACTTTAGTGGATATCCACAACCTCCACCAATACCACAATAGTCACTGAGTTTTGAGGGGATGTTCTACCCTTTTGATCCTACCATACCACATCCTCCACCACCGCCAATGTGATGAGTACCACTGTTCCATCTCTGAAGTTAGAATTCTGACTATATAGTCATAGTCAATTTCAAGCTTGAGGGGTAGTCAGAATAGTCTTTATCCTTTATTTTCTTTTAGTCTTTATTTGTTTTTAGCTTTTATTTTTCCAAGTTGTACGATCCACAATATATCTAGTGTAAAGTGTGGATATTGATTCATGGTTCATGTCATGTCATGAGCTTTAGGGTGTTTGAAATGGGAAATTAAGATTAAAAAATATATGTAAAATCTTTGGCTTAGTTGTAAACTCTTGATTTGCACCACCTAGATGAAGTGTATGTGCTAGTAAGCTTAAGGACATTTGATATGAATAGACATCTGAATTGTTCATGTGTTGTGGATGAAAATGGGGTTTGAGCCTGTAAAGAAGTGAAACAGAAAAAGTTAACACAGGCCTCAATCCGTACATACCCATGCTTGGGGATGATATAGATGTCCATTGATGCCAGGAACTCACATACGAGCTCTGCGAAAGTGAACTAGTCATTAAAGAATGGATGGTCATCCACCAACCCTTGATGCTCGCATACTTGGCACATATTCTTGGTGAAGCTCAAGGAGGTGAGGAAGGCCTGGTAGCCATATCATGTCACAACCATACCCCTCTTCTATAGATCTTCTTCACGTAAATGCTAGGGTGGGTGATGAGACTTGGATTTAGAATTGACTTAGTCTTCCCAGCCAATGAAGAAACATTTCTCCTGGATGCCATAATGATGGTACAAGAAAGAGATGGAGAGAAAATAGTCTCGGAGCAAACTCTAAGAGCCTGGGGATTCTTGCTCACACTTGCTCAGAGGAGATGTGAAGAAGGTGTGAAGAAAAAATGAAAAAAAACCCTCCTTATATAGCACCTGACCAACCTGTTGTCCGTGCGTCAGTACTATCGAAGGAAAGTCGGTAGTACTGACTTTTCCTCCAAGATTTGTGTGACAGGGTACCATCCATCGGTACCGACGATCCTCTTGTGTCAAAGTCTATTTATGCAGATCACCATGTGTCGGTAGTACCAATAGTGAGTCCATAGTACTAACTCGTGCCACAGATCAGTAGTACCGACCTTCAGATGTGACCATTTTCAATTGTTGATTGTGATTCCATGGATTCTGTGTCTCCTGGTGTTAGTAACGTTTGGGTTGGTAGTACTGATTTGTTCAAATTTCTCAGTGTTTCAGACCTGGGATTTCAATTTCTATCATTACTACCGACTTTTGGTCGGTAGTACCGAGTCCTTATCATCCAACTTGGCCCCTTTTCTGCAAAAGGTCAGTGCTACCGAACCTTGGGTCACTGTCACTGAGTTTCTTTGAATTTTTTTTCTGAATCCCCTGCGATGTCGTCAGTACTACCGACATGATGTTCGGTAGTACTAAGTTTCTTTGTGAGACTCGATCCTTTTCCCTGTGACCTCGTCAGTAGTACTGAATGATACTCAGCCTGCACAACACACAAAATTGGTCTAGGTACATTTTTTTACATAAAAACTAATAAAACAAAACTAAGACTATGAAACTACAAAACTGAATGTAAAGAAAGAAAATGATGGTTGGGTTTCCGCCCAACAAGCACCCATGTTTTACTTCATAGGCTCGATGATCTCAATTAAACTCTTAGTGAATCTCAATGAGCTTCAACTCCTCTTTCCTCACTACATCTCCCCCAAAGTAGTATTTAAGCCACTTGCCATTGACAAGGAATGGCTCAGCCCCATTACTTATTTCTACCACCCCATGGGGAAAAACCTTAACTATTCAAAAGGTCCACTCCATCTAGACCTCAACTTACTGAGATATAATTTCAACTAAGAATTGAATAGAAAAACCTTTTTTCCTGGAGTGAAAACTATGTAGGATGTGGATATCATGGATCTTTTAGTTATTTCCTTGTAGATCCTTGAGCTTTCATAGGCGTCAAACCTAAGCTCATCTAGCTCATTTAATTCTAACATCATTTTTCTCCCTGCATCATCCAAATTGTAGTTCATTTTTCTCGAGGGCCATTTAGCATTGTACTCTAACTCCATGGGTAAGTGAAAAGCTCTCCCACATATCAACCTAAAAGGGGTGGTTCCTAATCCTATATGTGTCTTATAGGCTCTCGTATATGCCCACAAAGCATCATTAAGCAACATGCTCAATTTGTGCTATTAGTTGAGACTATCTTTTCTAAGATTTTCTTGATCTCTCTATTAGAAACCTCAACGTGTCCTTGAGTTTGGGGTGATATGGAATACCTAACCTGTGTTTCACTCAATATTTGCTCAAAAACACACCAAGTTTCTTATTGGTGAAATGAGATCTACCATCACTATTTATCAACCTGGGCACCTCAAACCTGCAAAAGATGTGTTCTTTCACAAACCTACATACAACTTGGGCATCATTGGTGCGGGTTGGAATTGCTTCCACCCACTTAAATAGATAGTCAACAATAAGAAATATGTATGATTTAGAATTTGAAGACAATTCTCGCTAGTTGAGAAATATAAATATGTTTATAAGTAAATAGATATACGTTCCTACTATATATATATTAATTTATGATCTCGATATATTATTTTATATATAATTAGTTTATTGAAATAAAAAAAATCCAAAACCGCATATACTCCCGTATATACTCCTGCATATCGCATATACTCTATATAGTACCCTCTCCGCCCGTACACCACATACCGCTTTCCTGAACCATGATAGGAACCACCCCTTTAGGTTGATCTGTGGGAGAGCTTGTCACTTACCCATGGAGTTAGAGCACAAGGCTAAACGGTCCTTGAGAAAATTGAACTACAATTTGAATGATGCAGGGAGAAAAATGATGTTATAATTAAATTATCTAGATGAGCTTAGGTTTGACGCCTATGAAAGCTCAAGGATCTACAAGGAGATAACTAAAAGATCCATGATATCCACATCCTACATAGAGTTTTCACTCCAGGATAGAAGGTTTTTCTATTCAATTCTAGGTTGAAATTACATCTCTATAAGTTGAGGTCTAGATGGAGTGGACCTTTTGATGTTGTTAAGGTTTTTCCCCATGGAGGGGTAGAAATAAGTAATGGGGCTGAGCCATTCCTTGTCAATGACCAGTGGCTTAAATACTACTTTGGGGGAGATGTGGTGAGGAAATAGGAGTTGAACCTCATTGAGATTCACTGAGGGTTTAATTGAGATCATTGAGCCTATGAAGTAAAACATGGGTGCTTGTTGGGAGGCAACCCAACCATCATTTTCTTTATTTACATTCAGTTTTGTAGTTTCATAGTCTTAGTTTTGTTGTATTAATTTTTATGTAAGAAAATGTACCTAGACCAATTTTGTGTGTTGTGTAGGATGAGTATCAGTCGGTACTACCGATGAGGTCACATGGAAAAGGATCGAGTCTCACAAAGAAACTCAGTACTACCGAACATCATGTCGGTAGTACTAACGACATCATAGGGGATTCAGAAAAAAAATTCAAAGAAACTCAGTGACACTGACCCAAGGTTCGGTAGCACTAACGTTTTGCAAAAAGGGGCCAAGTTGGATGATAACGACTCGGTACTACCGACCAAAAGTCGGTAGTAACGATAGAAATTGAAGTCCCAGGTCCGAAACACCGAGAAATTTGAATGAATTAGTACTACCAACCCAAAAGTCACTAACACCAAGAGACACAGAATCCATGGAATCACCATCAACAATTGAAAATAGTCACATCTGAAGGTCGGTACTACTGATCTGTGGCACGAGTTAGTACTACAGACTCACTATTGGTACTACAGACACATGGTGATCTGCATAAATAGAGTTCGACGCAAGAGGACCGTTGGCACCGATGGATGGTACGGTGTCACACAGATCTTGGAGGAAAAGTCAGTACTACAAACTTTCCTTCGATAGTGCTGACGCGCGGACAACATGTTGGTTGGGTTCTATATAAGGAGGTTTTTTTTTCATTTTCTCTTCACACATTCTTCACATCTCCTCTGAGCAAGTGTGAGCAAGAATCCCTGGGCTTTTAGAGTCTTCTCCGAGCATATTTTCTCTCCATATCTTTCTTGTACCATCATTATGACATCCAGGAGAAATGCTTCTTCATCGGCTGGGCAGACTTAGTCATTTCTAAATCCAAGTCTCATCACCCACCCCAACATTGACGTGAAGAAGATCTATGAAGATCTACAGAAGAGGGGTATGGTTGTGACACAATATGGAAACCAGGCCTTCCTCACCTCCTTGAGCTTCACCAAAAATATGTGCCATGTATGCGAGCATCAAGGACTGGTGGATGACCATCCATTCTTTAGTGACTGGTTCACTTTCACAGAGCTCATATGTGAGTTCTTGGCCTCAATGGACATCTACATCATCCCCGAGCATGGGTATGGATGGATTGAGGCATGCGTTAACTTTTGCTTTTTCAACACTGATTTTCACCTGACGATGCGGTAGTTAAATGCCATCTATTGGTGGCCAATGGGTGAAGATTGCTTCGTCCCTAAAAACTTTGATTTAAAGGTTGCATGGGAGTTGTTAGTGTAGGTCCCAGAACGATGCATAATTTTATAGAAAACAAACTCCATGACCAACATTGAGCATCCTTTTGTTTATATCCTTCATCGCCTCCTCACCAACACCATATTTTATAGGTCTAGTCAAGGGAAGGGGGAGACTATCCGATTTGACCTCTACTTCCTCTACAAATTGTTGGAATCAGGAGGAAGCAATTTGAACTTTAGTTCTTTCATCCTCAAGCATATGATGGGCTTGAAGAGACTGGTGTAGAGGGCTCCTCATATCCATTTTGGAGGACTGATCATGCTGATAGTGATGCACCTGAATATTAATCTCTCCACATCCTAATCTTTGAAGGTTGTTCCCAAGCTAGACCTAAAGCACATCAAAATAACAAGCCTCCTCAATGTACGCCAGGATACAGTGTACACATGTTGTACACTAGACGACCAGTACAAGGAGAGGGAACTCTCAGATGTAGTCTTCGAATTGTAAGGACTCCACCTCATGAGGTGGTCTATAGATAGCTCTTTAGAGGAGGAAGAAGAAGAAAAATATGTTGTTGAGCAAGATCAGCAATAATTAGAAGAAGAGGAGGATGAGGAACCCACCATCGCCATCATGAGGAGGCAGGTTCCACACAAGTGCCCTCACCCATATGGAGCCTCTAATTCTTCTTCTCCATCGCCTTCACAGGAATATTATTCATATTCCATGGCAGGAATATATGGAATGTTGTTGGAGATACAACAAGGGCAGTAATAGTAGACGACGACTTTTTCGGGCATCCATGATGTCCAAGGATAGCTCTACCACAACCAGTAGGAGATTTTTTGAATGAGAAACTTCTCTTGGACAACCTAGAGAACGTGCACACACATCTGCATTCGATGGAGGGATACCAACGTCTGTTCTTTGAAAATTACTGGAGCCAGGGTGACTTTAGTGGATACCCACAACCTCCACCAATACCACAGCAGTCACTGAGTTTCAAGGGGATGTTATACCCCTTTGATCCTACCATGCCACATCCTCCACCACCGCCCATGTGATCAGTACCACTGTTCCATCTCTGAAGTTAGAATTCTGACTATATGGTTATAGTCAATTTCCAGCTTGGGGGGTAGTCAGAATAGTCTTTATCCTTTATTTTCTTTTAGTCTTTATTTGTTTTTAGCTTTTATTTTTCCAAGTTGTAGGATCCACAATCTATCTAGTGTAAAATGTGGAGCTTGATTCATGGTTCATGTCATGTCATGAGCCTTAGGGTGTTTGCAATTGGAAATTAAGATTAAAAAAATATATTTAAAAATCTTTGGCTTAGTTGTAAACTCTTGAGTTGCACCACCTAGAGGAAGTGTATGTGCTAGTCATCTTAAGGACATTTGATATGAATAGACATCTAAATTGTTCATGTGTTGTGGATGAAAATGGGGTTTGAGCATGTAAAGAAGTGAAACCACCTCTCTACTAAAATTTTTGAAAAACAAAACATCCATCCCAAACACACTCAAAAGGTATGCTGAAATAGGTGTAAAATTTTCAAATCTTATTAATGGTATTCAAAACTACCAAAGTATAGAAGCAAAATAAAAACTTGACTATATTCAATTATAAAACAAGGGAACATCTTAAACTTACATTATAAGGATCCATGAAGAGGAAATCTAAACCACCTCAAGATTGTCTCCAAGCTTTAACTTCTCAATCTAAGTCCACAACTTTATTCTGAGTCCTCCATGTCCTTCACTTAGGGTTGGAAGAATACCCCAGCAAGAAGAGAAAAGCAAAAGACATTGGCAAAGGCTAGTATGTGCATACTAAAAAGCAAATTGAGAAATTTATAAAGAATAAGGGACATAAAAATAAAAGGCTTCCCTTAGAAAAGAAAAGGACCACCCAAATGGGTATCAAGAGAAAAGGATTTGCAATCATATGATAACAAAAGAATACTTGTCGTTAATAAAACTATATACTTGTTCCACATAAGCACATCTCAAGATTTGGGCACATAACCCATCAAGATTTTTGGGCGCATAACCCATCAACAACTTTGGTACATAACCCATCATAATCATCATCAACCTACATGCATGTGAGATAAGCATATCCCTAGAACAATATAATTAATAATGGCGGCCAAGCCTCAGAAACTTGAAACTTGATAAAGAAAGGAATACTGTCAGTATCCCAAATATATAAAAATCAGCCAACCCTCATAAAGTTGAAAATCCTAGGTATGAGGTTCCTTTCCATCCCAAAAGAGAAGGAAATATCACATCTGTTTGACAGGAAATAACACATCTACCATAAACAAAACCAATGCAATTATACTACTATAGTGCTACTGAATCACATAGCATGCTAAATGTAGAGGCAAGTAGAAAGTATAGTCAGATTATACAAAATTTGCCATCACACAATGGACAACACAAACATATAAACATTCACTTCAAAGTGGGTACATATCATTATATAGGACCAACATGCACCAAGGCACAAGATAAGAGTCAAGAGAATATCCAAGATTACCACAAACAAGATAGTTCACAAGAACCATGATATCAAGAGAGTAGACATATGTGTAGGCCAAAGTAAAAAGAATGATAAGATGGGTGAATTGCTCAACATAGAGGAATAGGGGATACAGCATACCTCAACTTTAGAGTCAAACGATCCAAAGTCCATCTAGGTTCAAGCTTAGGCCTCCAAAGAACCTATGATGCATATATGTGGAATTAGGGTTAGGTTTCCATTCATTATCAAAACCCTAAAATTGCCTTTTCATATTAGTAGATTAGGTTATCAAAACTATTCCATGTTTTAGGTTATATTTTCCTGAGTTCAAAACATATTTTATTATATTTTTCTAACTTATAAATATTTAGTTATGAATTATATAAATTATTAAATTATTTAATTATATCCATTAAAATCACCTCTTTAAAACATGAGAGTCAGGTGACAAAACCAATATAATATGAAATCTTACAATTTTCTAAATCCAACGAGTATTTATTTGTAATTTTTGGCCCAATAGATAATTAGTTATGAGATTTAGAATTTCAACCAATCAGATAGTTAGATAATGCCACATAGGCGAGAAAATCTATGAAAAGCAGACCGGGCCCACATGACTTGGCCCAATGAACGATGGCCAAGTCAGCGAGTCAATGGCTTGCTTGACTCACTCCAAAGCAATAGATAAGAATGCAAAATGACCAAAATGCCCCTCGATGATAAAATAAAGAAAGAAAGAAGAACGAGATTTAGCACAATCAAATCATGCGGAGGATCCTTCCTCTCTAGGCCACGCCATGGCTGTCACCCCTTCGAACTGTAGGTTGCGAGGAATTGTGTGTAATCGCCAGTCATGACATTTTAGCGATTTGAAGCCGTAGAAAAGAAGATCAAGATGCCACAAACTCACACGAACCATCAATTTGGATGTGGGTGCTGCCGAGAGAAGGGGAGGAGAGCTGCAAGCCTAGAGGGAAAAACTCAATCGGCTGCTAAGAAGTAAGAGAAAGTAGATAAATTGAGGCGATAGGCACATTGGATACGGTGCGGCGGAACCAGGAATCTACTCCCCAATTTATATGGTTGAGTTCTTGGGCAATACTACTTCGGCCATGAGAACTTGGGGGTGAAGGTTTGGGCATTTCCATAAAGCTCAAAAAAATGACAAGTATAATAGCTCAACACATGCATAATTTGATCTTGAGTCTAAAGAACCAAAAATTTCAGAAAATTGTCAAGAGATGACCAAGAAAATCATGATTTACTGAGTACCCCCGCCGCGGGTACTGTTCATGTGGGTGCTCTCCTACTCAAGGTAGGAGATGCAATCCCAACCATCTGTGTGGAGATCTGACGGTCCAGAAAAAATGAAAAAACAAGAAAATGCAGCTTAGTGTGTGACAACCAAAATCAAGTTCGACTAAAGCGATGCTTACATTTATTTATTGTTTTTTCTCTCCTAAATTGAGGGTACAAACGATCCCAAATTAGGTAAAATTTTACATAGAGGTTAATTAAAACATGTAGATTCTAGATATAAAATTGGATTTGCCTTTTGAGAACTTTTAATGTGTTAAATAAATCAAAACCTAATTTCTATTTCCTCCTTCATTAATGACATAAGGATTGTCCAAATTTGATTAAACTTGACCTACAAGTCATATTTCATGTGTTGGATACAAATTTGCCATTAATTGTATATGTTGGAGTTGTTTGAGCATTCATTTAATATTTTGAAGGTTCTACACACTTTCTCTCTCCTGATTTCACCTTGTCAGCAAACGTTCTCCAAATTGGATGAAAATTCATCCAAAGGCTATATTTATTATGTACATTATGAATCTAAGATTATTTTCCTCTTTTGGAGTCATTTATTATTTTATTTGATATTTTAGGGAAAACACATATCTTCTTTTCTAATTTGAATTATATGAATTATTATTATGTGAATAAAGTAAAACTTGACTCCCAATGCAATTGTAACCCAAGGAACATGATTTTAAACTTAGATTTTACTTTTGAGATTTCTTTTTATGAGATATGTCATATGGCCCATTAGCCACATTACTTAACCAATTAAGCCCTTTATCTTCTTATTACCATCCAAATAAATTATGTGACATATTAGATTACATTATCCATGCATTAGATTATTAGGATCATACTAACCTCGACCTTGTTTGGCTAAGTCTAAAAGGTCAAACTTCTAGGGTAGGGTTTGAGATCTGGTATGTTACAAAGCATAAATTGATCAAACAATCAACATGATCTTAACTTGAAGTTTAAGAAAGAAACTCTAAGGTTACCCTATTCACAGGTCACTAGAGAGGGACATATCATGCTTCATGAAAGGTATTGTCTCTTAATTATATGATTTCATCCATTTTCCATTCATTTTGACTCACCACCTTAAGATGATCAAGTAATCTGAATTACTTCCTCTTGTTTGCATTGCACGACATGATAAGTTACATGATAGTTAGTTTCTCTTTTAGTGCATTAGCTTCAAATTGAAGAAAAAAAATAAGTGCATAAACAATCCTTGTCCATATCATTTAGTTGCATAACAATTACATGTAGATAGCACGTATTTTTCATCATTCATTTTCATATTTGTTTTCCTCTGAATTAAGAATGCACGGATATACATCCCTACCCTTAGAAGAAAAATAAGAAAAAAATGAAACGAATGATGTATGTGAGGGAAGACCAAGCATAATTTTCCATAATGCTAAAATAATGGTCCAATGAAAAAAGGAGAAAAAATTTATTAGTGATGTTAATACAGAGGGAGAAAGGATGCCCTAAACTCTTCACAAAAGAGATGGAAACATTCACGTGATGCATTCTTTTCTTTACACCATCTTGTCAACTGGATGAGATATCTGATACATGCATCATTTTGCCCAATAATATTAGGCATTAGGATTCATGAATTTTTCATTATCTTCACCATAAAGGTTCATCATGTTTTATTTTTGCTTAAATAATTCGGATTCTCCTTTTGATTCTTCATAGACACCTAATTTATGCCATCCATTGCTTTTCTCGGTAGGCCACTTAAATGATTATTCTCCTCAATCATTCCTATAAGGATAACTTCTTCCAAGTAGTTGGTAGTTAGGAAAGAGCAATGTAAATAGGGAATCACATGATGCACCAAGTGAATGCTTGATTAATTATGATATTAATTGCTCTCTTAATATGTTCCTTGATCTAAGGGTGGACAACTTTTATGGATATTTTTGGTTGCTTTAGAGCAGTTGATTGTTTGGTGGTCAGTAAAGGCCGATTTGGGACCGTTGAGTGGGGATAGTTGAGGAATGAAATTCATATTTTATGTCCTTTTTTCAGACTTGTTCAAACAAATCCAAGGGTTTGTTGCTCGAGATGAGCAACATTTAAGCTTAGCGGAGTTTGACACACCAGATAAATATCATTTTCACAGGCTATTTATTATGGATTCATGTGCACTTATTGTTCACTTTCATATTAATTTGTGCATTATTTACTCTCATTATCCTGTGATACTTATTTGCATCAAATAAATGTAATTTTAACGTTCTTGAATGATTTATTATATTTCAAGATATTATGTTCAATTTTTGTGTATTTCAGGTAAATTTGCAAGAATTTACATAGCTCGGTACTACCGACTTTGGAGTTGGTGGTACCAATACTTGCTTAGTTTAGAACAGGTTGATATCAAGAAGGCTCGATAGTACCAACCCAGAAGTCGATACTACCAACAACATCATAGGGAAAAATCAAAAGTTCACGAAGAAACTCGATACTATCGACGTCAAGTTCGGCAGTATCGGTAAAAGCCCAAGCGACCGCACTTATCGAAGGTGTGAGTAGTATCAACAACCAATCAGTAGTACGGACACAGTTGGATCACATAGATATGAAAATTAAGCCTAATCCAATGGTTGGCAATTAATTATGTACTAAGTCACTTATATGACTTAGAGGGATTTCAACCAACCCTAAGAGTCCCATTCTATTTCGTTAGATGGCAGTTGAGACAAAGGACAGGAGAACGCGTAGAACAAGGCCACTTACTGGATAATTTGGGAACTTTAAGTGGAAGGATTTGCAGTTAGAAGGTAGCAAATTAACACATATGCTAAAGGGGGTCATTTGGACCATATTCTTCAGGGGTTCTTTAGTTTTACTAATGTGTCCCACGTTTTTCTACTTCTCTCCTATGTATTTGACAATGGAAACCATGCGAGGCTAAACCCTTTATTCCTTAGGACCTAGGTGTAGCCCGGTTATACATTGTAATTGACTTTTATGCATTAATATATCATTTTCTCTTAATTTATGGACTTATTTCTATGAGATTTTCATGAACTCTCCATGCTTTATCACCATAGGTAGTTAATTAGACCTTTAACTGCTTTAAAAAAAGGAAATTAATGGTTGGAAAACTCATAGAAATAAATATTTGTATCTCCCTATGAGAAAGGTGGCTTACAATTTGAAGAGATTATCCAGAGCTTTTGATAAAGTGCCTAACTAATAATACAATTGATACGAGAATGGGATTGGTATTGGATTACGTAGTGAATTATGCCATGAGAGCGGGTAATTCTTGTTATAGCCTCTTAGTCTAGGATTAGGAGAGATATTTATTAATGTTATACTACTAATTGCGATGTTAACTAAGGTGAAATTGTAAGCCTAAGGAATTCACACCAATTAAGACCAACAACCAATAATTTAGATTTAGTTTCTTCTTTAGATAAATAAGCCATTCAACCAAGTTTTCATCCTTCTAGTTGATCGCATAATAGTCAATAATAGTTTATGGATTTATGTTTCCCCATGTTCAACATGTGGGCCTCATTGTCCTATATTACTCTGATAGCGTTCACTTGCGTTTAAGGCATATAGTAAATACCTATCAGTGTTACTTTAATTATTTCATTTTCTCTCTCTTCAATTGAGTGTAAAGAAGGACCAAAATAAGTGAAAATTGACACCTAGGCTAATTAGGACATGTAGAATCTGATTGTGACATTAATTTTCACTTTTTAAGAGATTTCATATTTTATTTAATTATTTTATATTATAACATATATTCTCTTTCTTTTATAAATTTGATGCATCTAGAAACTCTCCAGAAAAGTGAAACTTAGACCATAAGTAAATCAAAACATGTAAAATATGATTTTACAATTAACTTTTCCTTTTGGTGATATTTAACATGTTATTTAATATTTTGGGCTTAAAAGTACATTCTCTTTCTTAACTACATTAGAAAGGCAAGTTTGTCCAAATTAGATGAAAATTCACAAATAGGCTATTATTTGTTTGCATATTTCAAGTCTAAGGTTTAATTCCACTTTTGGAGACTTTAGTAATTTATTTAACACTTTTTTCTTTTATCTTATTTTATTTTCCAAATAGATATAATATAGTTATTATTATGCAAATAATGTGAAACTTGGCTCCCAAGGCAATTGGGACCAAAGAACACATTTTCACTATTTTATTTTTATTTTGAGATTTCTTTTTATGAGTTATGGAACAATTAAGACATTTGACACATTATCATTATAGTTATCAAAACATAATATCAACACTTAATTGAGTCATATTAATGTCACATTGTTACTTGAGACTTATATATTATTATTATGCAAGAAAATTTACATTTTACACATTATGTTCATTAACTCCTTGTTTATTTAAATAATGAGACATTATTAATATTTATGAATAAGAACTTACCATTTGTTACTCCAAAGCATATTATTTATTTTTAATTTAGCCATTATATTAGTAAAGAGAATATATGCAATATATTTCATGAATTTTTTTACATGTTGCCACATAATTAAATTATTATGTAAATATGTTCTAAATTTTAATCCTTGTTTGGTCGCATCTAAAGAACAAACCTAACTAGCTTTCTAATCAAGGGATAGGGTTGGAATCTAAGTTCTGGTCCATTACAGGTGCTATCTTGCTCTTCTTCTTGGTCTTGGTAACTAGTCTCCCTCTTTACCTACGTTTTCCTTGCTTCCCTATCCTTCTTCTTTCTCTTCTTGTTTGAACCCATGGTATTCCGTGGTAGTGCTTGAGTTGTATCTTGAAGAACTTCTCTTTCCTTGCCTCCTTGACCTAAGGTTTATTTCTTTCTTGGAGGTGGAGCTAGTTGGGCTGAGAGGAGCGCTCAAGCTAGGGTTCCCACCTTTCTTCTTCAAGCTAACTTGTTTTTGGAGTTTCTACATTAACTCTAAGGTGAGTTATTTAACTTTCTCCGTGATTATTACTTCTATCTTTGCATGCACGTGTTATACTCTAAAATGTGGTTATGAGTAGAAAGATAATATCCTATAACTAGGTTGTGTTTACATGATGATTCTTGAGTAGTATATCCTCTTAGATGAACCCTAAATCCTTTTGAATGAATCTTTTTTTGATGATGGAAGTTTTTATACTTGTATGTATGTGGAAATGATGGTTTTTAGTCTCTCTCATGATGGTTGCTATTTAGGGTTTTGGATTTTATCATCTTTCTTGGAATGCATCTTGATGACCTTTTTTATTTGTAGTAGCTACCAACCTATTTTGATCTCTTCATGGTTGCCATGGTTTTTGGTACTTATGGTTTATGAGTTTGAACCATGTTTGGTCACCAAGAATTTTTTATGATTGTGGTCGCCAAGTTTTGAGTCATAGAGATTACTAAGATCTTAGACTTTTTATCAGCTGATGAGTTTTAATGTTATGTGGTCATTGAGTTTTGGATCTTTTAGCAGTCAATGAAGTTCATACATGTTCGATTAGTCTCCAATGTGGTTTAACCTTAAGTGGTCATTGAGGTAGTCACTCTTCAGCAGTCGATGACCTTCTTGATATTCAAAAGTCGATGAAGGTTCTGATTTATGTTGGTCGATGATGTCTCTAACCCTAGTTTCAATGTTTGTCAACTTTTCTGGTCTTTGGTGGTCGCCAACCACCTTGCTTCCTAGTGGTTGATGATATCCCTAGCCCAAGTGGCTGATGAAGATTCCTAATCTATATGGTTATCATGTTGTGTTGACCCAATGATGGTGATGGTTGACCTAAGTGCTTTTAGGCATGATAGAGATGATAAGAATTAGGGTTTTCCTTTAAGGGTTGTATAGTAAGCCTAATTCGTTAGTGCTTGGTTATACATGATCTATAGGTCTTACCTTTTCCCTCAAATAAATACAAACATGAGGATTTAGTAAATCATTGTTTGGAAATGTTAATTCAACTACTCTCATGGACCTAACCCTCATACAAGTAAGTGATGATGTTACATAGTGTCTTATGTGGCTAGTAAGATGATAGAATGCTTTCTCTCTGCTAATGTTGTTGTAACCCTAAATTTTCTATCTTATGGGCATCATGGCTCTTAATGTAATATGGTCTTGAACTTATGATGATATTATGTATCACATGTATGGTGATGGTATGATGAGCCTTGATTAGGCATTGAAAGATAATGATGTTCTTGTAAGGAACAATGTGAATGGTCTTATGACCTTGGACATGGCTTTGTACCTTAATTGAGGTTGTATGATGTGACAAGGATTTAGTCCTATGATGGTATGATGATGAGCATGGTTATATGTATGGTAGTGGAATGGTACCATATGGTGATGGGATAAGCATTATACCCCACACATTCTATATATTCTGTAGTTGCAATCTACCAATTTTTTTGTAGAACTCTTTTAGGGTGTGTATGTAACTTGATTGATGCAATTAAAATATACCTAGTTGGCATTAACTAATGAAGTAGAATCCAAATCATGTAATTCCATGTTCCATAGACCCATTCCAGTGTCATAACTTGTTCGATGGTGAAATGAGTATTACAAAAGGATATTAGCAGTGCATATTGTTGAGTATGTGGGGTGCTTGAGACTATGTGTGCTTGTCATCCTAATCCCAAGATTTGAGGATGCCAGTGGTCATACCTCAATAGGAGAGCGGTTGCGATCGTATCTCAGGTTTTGTATATATGATGAGATGGAGGACAGTTGTGGTTGTACCTCTAATATTTGGGTTTTGTATACCTTGGTTTAGTAGTTCCATGACCTATATACCAAGCACTTACTGGATGTTTTGCAACTAGACTTATATGTCACTTTGGAGGATTCCTACTGACTGAGGACATATGAGATTATAGGAGTCTATCTCTCCCAGATCTTTTATGGCACTAATTTTGACTTAACATTAGTCAATTGGAGTTGAGTGGTATACCATAATTCCTCAGGGATTAATAAAAGATGTAATCAATCTATAAAGTATATTTTTTTAGGGTTAAACATACTTCACATGGGATGTAACTCTTGCATTTTTCTTATATTGTTTAGTTATTATATTATGATCTAAGAGAAATGAACTATATACAAAGTGGTAGTCTTACCTCTTTTCCCTACATATTGTGCTAGTCATGATTTACATGTTTTAGTTACTTTGCCTTCTTAACTTGTTTAAACTAATTAATTGGCTTAATCTGCTTAACCTACTTAGTTAGTTGAATCTTCTCATCCTATTTAATAAGGTTATTTGTTGTAATCAATAATCATTAGTTGAGAGTTATATATGTTGCTGGGGCATAGATCTCACCCCGTGGGTCACAACATCTTTTTAGGTGGTTGTCAGCGGCGTGGTCAAGATCATGGTGTTGAGAAGGAGGATCTTGAAGAGTAGTAGAAGAATAAGGTTGGATAGTAGTAGTTTGTAGAGTCCTAGAGTCGTCCATGTACTTTCAGGTTCAGGAAGGGGATGTTTTCTAGATGATGTATATTGACACATGGTTTAGCAGCATACCTATGTTTTATATATGGCATGTATATGTGGAACATCTCTTTTGTGATATATGTTTTTGTGCCTTTACATAATGTGTTTGAACATGATAGTAATGTTGAAATCAATTTCAATTTATCCATTGATCTGGGTATGTGGTTAATTAGCTGATTGATCGCATGTTTTGTTTTGAGTAATCTCATTTGGTGTGGTAGCTTGCCACACATGATAGGTTGGTATCAAAGATTTAGGTTCACTGAGTCTACAGGGGCCATAGGACTTAGGTATGTATCTATTCTTCATCGTCCAACATATCTGATTATAGGTTATGCTTATTCTTATGCAGATATGTTTGGAGAACATGAATAACATGCTAAGAGTAGTTATGATGTTCCAAGAGGTAGACTCAGAGGTAGGCACGAGAAGATAGAGTGCTTGAGATAGGGCCAGAGTAGCCTGTGCTGCCTTAGTTCGACCCTACAATCATGGAAAAGCATGCTTTTCAGTCCATGTTTGGACAGCTCATGGCCACGATTACACATGGCAAATAGAGTGCCCTTACCTCAAGCTAAGGTTGTTGTACCTAACATGGAATCTTAGGGTTCTGAGAAGACATTCGAGAGGTTGAGACATATCATAGAGATTGAGTATGCGGGTACATCAAAATAGGTAGATATAGATATGTGTCTAACAGAGCTTGTGAAGGTGTTCAAGATCCTCAATATCCTAGAAGAGGACAAGCTGAAGCATGTGGTTTATCATTTGAAGGGTAGTGTTGTCCACTAGTGGGCCATAAAGGAGGAGAAGATACTTAAAGTTGTGGTTGGTTGGAAAGAGCTTTGGAAAGAGTTTGCGAGCTGATACTTTCTTGAGATGTATCTAAATGAGAAGATGCCACAGCTTGAGAAGATCTGAAAGGGCTCGATGACCATCAATGAGTATGAAGTGAATTTTATGGAGCTTTTGAGGTTCTATCCTCACATGGTGGAAACTGAGAAGGAGAGGATTTAGAGGTTTGAGAAGGATTTGAGCATGGAGTTTCCGAAGATGGTGTCTGCTTTTGAGAATAGGGAGATATTCTCTACCTTTGTAGTTTCGGTTAGGAGGATTGAGAGGTCTTCTATCGAGAAGCGTGAAGCCAACACTAAGAAGAAGCCAACTCATTTTCATGGGAAGTCGTCTCATGATTTCAAGAAGCCAAGGTTTTCTTCACCTCAATCATAAAAGAGATCAAATTTTTTGAGTTGAGGTCACGAGTATTGTCACAGTGGTCCCTGAGTAAGGGTAGAGGCCATAGTTTTCCATTAATTGGAACATGCAGTACAACGTATGTGTCAGTGATAGGGTCATGTAGGCCACAATTTGATTTGAGGACTTGTCACAAGTGTGTTCGTCTAGGGCATATCAGGTGAGCTTACCCTATGAAGGATGAAGAAGTGACATAGTAGTCGAGGCAGAGTCAGTGAGGTCCATAGCAGTAGGAGTTCAATTTTTGTGGTGTTAGAGGACGTGACTAGGCATCGCACGAGGGGTCTTGTAGACCAACTAGTAGAGGATGAGGATGACAATAGGGGACGACTAGATTTCGTGCTATGAGTTAGCCGGAGGGAGTGGTCAATCTGTGGGTCATAACAGGTTAGATGAAAATTTTTCATTCTCTCTTATCTACATCTTCATTCGTATATGTTTTGGTTGACCTGGGTGTGGTGCACTCTTTTATCACCAGAGAGGGATAAGTATTTGTTATTTGCATGTTTTTAGTAGATCTGATAGTGTTCGGCTAGAAAGCCCTCTCATTGGTTCTGTTGAGTTATGAGAGGTGTGTCTATCTTGCATTCTTTCTTTCCCAACACAACATTCAAGTGGACCTTATGCCACTTGAAATTCACGGATTCAATGTGATCTTAGGGATGGGTACCTTGGAGAAGTACAAGGTCGTTTTGGACTATAGTTTCAATGTGGTGGCATTCCATGATAGAGGTATTTTGTGGATATTCCAAGGAGATAGGAAGATTCTCCCTACATGTTGGGTGTCAGCTGTGACAACAGAGAGGTTGATGAGATAAGGGTGTGAGGCCTTCTTAGCACATGTTGTTGATATCAAGGTGAGGAGTACTAGTATATAGAAGGTGTCTATAGTGCGAGAGTTATAGGATGTCTTTCCTGAAGAGTTTCCTAGTGTTTCCCCTCCTATAGATGTTGATTTTGAGATCAATCTTCTTTTTGTAACACAACCCATAGCACAGTCACCCTACAATGATGGAACTAGCAGAGATGCATGAGTTCAAGAAATAGTTGAAGGAGTTATTAGAGAAGGGTTTAATCAAATTGAGCACTTCCCCCTAGGGTTCTCCTGTGTTGTTTGTTAAGAAGAAAGATGGTTCCATGAGGTTGTGTATAGATTTTCGACAGTTGAATAAGGTCACAATAAAGAACAAGTATCAGTTGTCACTGATTGATGATCTATTTGATTAGCTTAGAGGTGTCGCAGTGTTCTCCAAGATAGATTTGAGGTTAGAATATCACCAATTGAGGATCAAGGTGGTGGACATACCTAAGAAAACTTTCAAGAATAGGTATGGTCACTATGACTTCGTGGTCATGCCGTTCAGACTAACCAATGCACCAACAACATTTATGGATTTAATGAATAGAGTTTTCAAATTGTATCTATATTAGTTTGTTCTTGTGTTCATCAATGATATCTTGATATAATCCAAAGGATAGCCAGTAGAATGAGCAGCACCTTCATCGGGCATTGACGTTGTTGAGGCAACATCGGTTATATGCCAAGTTCAGTAAGTGTGAGTTTTGATTGACTGAGGTGTCTTTTCTGGGGCATGTCATATCTACTAAAAGTGTTTGTGTGTATGCGAAGAAGGTAGAGTCACTGATGGAATGTGAACAACACAAGACACTAACCTAGGTTCAATGTTTCCTTGGCTTGGCAGGTTACCACAGGAGATTCATTAAGAATTTTAGTGTTGTAGTGTTACCCCTAACCAAATTGACTAGGAAAGGTGTTCCTTTTGTGTGGGATGATAAGTTTTAGCATTCTTTCCAATTGTTGAAGTAGCAGTTGACCAGTGTACCGATGTTGGTTCTGCCATAGCAAGGGAAAGGCTACATCATCTTATGTGATGCATCAAGGAACGACTTTAGTTGTGTGTTAATGAAAGATAAGTACATGATTTATTTTTCTTGATGACAACTTAAGAAACATGAGGAGAACTACCCGACATATGATCTGTAGCTTGCAGTTGTGGTGCATGCCTTGAATATCTAAAGACACTATCTATATGGAGGAAGTGTCAGATCTTCTCGAAGTAGGAGTTGAACATGAGACAAAGGAGATAGATGGAGTTGACCAAGGACTATGATTCCATGATAGATTACCATCCAGGGAAGGCATATGTGGTGCCTGATTCTTTACTTAGCAAGTCATCTTTGTTGTCTTCTATAGACCAGGCACTATTACATGCTTTAGTGTGTCACAAGCGGGACATCTTGCTTTCATTTCGGCAGATCTACATTTAGTTGGAATTTTCCTTTTTGGTAGGCATGTTAGCATAGTTGCAGGTGAAGCCTACATTGATGCAATAGATCAAAGATGCACAACGGAGTGATACTGTGATACTGAATATTAGTGAAAATGTAACATACTAGATCTCGGACCCTACCCTAGAAGTTGACATTTTGGACTTAGCCAAACAAGGTTGAAGGTTAGACCTAAATATATCTTTAGCATAATGCCAATGAGCTAATACATGTATATATCACCTTAATGTAACCTAATGTTCTAACATTAATCTAAGGTTTATAATGGATACATAAAATATGCCACATAACTCATTTTGGTGGTAATATGAATATAAGAAACTTAATTGGATGAATAATTTAGATAATGGGTCATATGACATATCTCATAAAAAGAAGTCTTAAAAGTGGAAACAACTTCAAATTCGAAATCTACATATCAAAATTAGCCTACATGTCAAATTTCATCTAATTTAAACTACCTTGAAATATTAGGATAAGTTTAGGAGAGAGAAAATGAGTAAAAGACATAAGTAATTAATAATGTGATTATATAACCTCAAAATATGTAAATAATGAAAAATTAATATTCAAAACTTCAAATATAACTTGTGTATAAAGTTTGGTCCAATTTGGTGTTGCTTGTGCAAGTTATGCAATTTTAGGTACATTCTGGACTTTTCTGCAATTTACCCAATTGGGAGGTTTTCTTTGTAAATTTTCACATGCATTATAATCCTTATATATTTCCTTTCCATTATCGATATTTTGAACCATGGGGCACTTGGTTTCACCTTGGTTTGAAGGTGTTTCTCTCCAAGGGAATTATAGGGATTGCCCTCTTTATAAATGAGCTTATCTTTAAAAGCTATCAACCAATGGGGTTATTTCTTTGTTTGAAGGACCGTGGGGATGGCCTAGAAGTCTCCATGGGCTTTTAGGACCGACTTTTGATAATAAATAAGCCTATATGAGCAGTACTCTTGCATGGACATGAAACCCCTAGGCTAAGGACACATGGAAAGCTCCATGAACACCTCATGCTTGACTTCTTCCTTATCCATAAAGGTTTGCATGTCCATAAACAACCTTACCATTGGACACATGGAAAGTAACTTGAAACATTGTGCTTGAATTCTTACTTATCCAAAAAGGCTTGCATGTCCATGGACTTCCTTATACATGACACATGGAAAATCACATAGACACCTCACATTTGACATCTTTATATATATAGCCATATGTACCCCTTCCCAACTCTAAATTTGAAAACTCTTGCTCTTCTTTGTTTCCTCTAGCTTATAGAAAAACTCCTACTCCATTTGGCCATGAATGTTCTGTCCCAAAGTAAAAGAAGGTGCCTACCTTGGTGAAGAAGCCTCTTAGGGTTCCAAATTTGCTCTATTTAGGGTTTCTAAAGCTCCTCCTTGGTTATTTTGACCAAAACTAGTAAGTTTTCTCATTTCCTTCCCTATTTTCATATTATTAGTATTCCTTCCAACTTCCTCCAGGTCAAAACCATGGCCTTCCATGGTGAAACCCCAACTAGAACCCATAAACACCTCATCTCGGTATTCTTTTGTTAGGGTTATTCACCTCTAAAGTGGAGAAGGTGCTTTTTTCTTGAGATAGGAGCTTAGTTGGAGAAACCAACCTTTCTAAGATTGGCAACCTTACTTATTTTACATGTCCACCTTTCCTAGAGGTTCTTTGGAGTCCTAGGCTTGACTTGGACTGTTTAGACTTTGAAGTTGAGGTATGATGTATCCCCTATTCTTCTATGTTGAGCAATTCACCTATGATTATTCATTTTCTTTGTCCTATGGAAATTAGCCTATACACAATGTCTGTTCTTTTGAAAATCATGGTTCATGTGAACTACCTTATTTTATATTAATCATGTGACCTGGCCTGTGTTGCACAAATGGTTGAGCATGGTAGGTCCTCCTCGGGGGACCCGGGTTCGAACCTCCCATTGCACATAGTATTTACCACCCTTGCAGTCATCCGGGCTCTGGCATTCTCTTTGAGGGAGGGGGGAGACTAATGTCTCTCATAACTCAAAAAAAACGATATTGATCATGTGATCATGGATATTCTTTTGAACTCTTATCTTATACTTTGTTAATGATGGAACTCTAAAAGATGACATGTGATGTCTTTTTCCCACTTGTGAGGAGGATGTATATGTTGGCCACTTATGTGGTGACTAGTTTATATATTCTGACTATACTTTCTACTTGCCTCTACATTTAACATGTTATGTGATTCAGTAGCACTAGAGTAGTGTAATTGCATTGGTTTTTATGGAAGATGTGTTATTTCCTGCCGAGCAGATGTGATATTTCCTACTCTTTTGGGATTGAAAGGAACCTCATACCCACGACAAGATGTGTGATTGTTTTCCCATGTTTTATATATTTGGGAGATTAGCAGTATTCCTTTCTCTATCAGGTTTCAAGTTTATGAGACTTGGCCGCCTTTGGGTTTATATTGTTCTAGGGCTATGTTTATCTCACATGCATGTATTTTGATGATATGGGGTGTGTGACCTAATTCTTTACATGTGCTTGTGTGGCACAATCTTTATGTTTTATTAATGGCAAGTATTCTTTTGTTATCATATGATTTCAATTAATTTTCTCTTGATACCCATTTGGGTGGTCCTTATCCTTTCTATGGGAAGCCTTTTATATTGGATGTCCTTTATTCTATATATTGCTCAATTTCCTATTTAGTATGCACATACCAGTCTTTATTGATGTCTTCTATTTTCTAGTCTTGTTGGGGTATGCTTCCAACCCTAGGTGAAGCACTTGGATGATAAGGCATGAAGTTTTGGACTAGCTTAAGGAGTTAAAGCTTGGAGTCAAAGTTGTCATGGTTTAGATTTCCCTCTACTTAGATCCTTATGTTGTATCATACATGTAAACCCTTATGGAATATTATGATGTACATTTGTAATCTTTTGCAAAAATTGAATATAGTCATTATTTTTATTCTGTTGTTATACTTTGGTTGTTTTGAATACCATTTATTAAAGTTTAAAAATTTTGCACCTATTCTATCATACCTTTGAGTGTGTTTGGAATGGATGTTTTATTCTTCAATTTTTTCTTTAGTTAGGGGGTGATCCCGCCTCCTTACAACATGGTATCAGAGCCCATGGTAGTCAGAATCTGACTATTTTAATTTTGTCTCCCTAGTTAGAATACTTGCCTTACATTTAAGTGGCATGTTTGCCGTAGAGTTGATCAATATATGATGAAAGGTTGATTTAGGGTCATATAGTTTCAAATTAGAATAATGACGAATAGATCCTTAAAATACTTACAAGTAAAAGATGCATTAGTAACCATAGTAACTTGAGGTTGTTTACTTGGCCTTTCGACAACTACTAGGATATGAAGTTGTAAGCAAAGGTGTCTAGAAAGGATCAGGGTTCGGGGGCTGGCAAGATTTTCCTCCGCACCACTAGCTTGGTTTATGATGACTCCCAAATCCATATGATACCGGTCTGGCCTGTGCTGATATGAATTGTTCAAAATAGCAAGCTTTTAGGAAATAGTAGCCTTAGACATCTATATGATTTATCTTTAGGGACCCTAATATGTTGAACTAGTCTTCTAGGTGTAAATACTTGTTTGAGGATGGACAAGACCAAGTTAACCCATAGTTCATAGTTAGTATTTATAAGTTATCATTTTTTTTCATGATGCTTATGTAGTTGGATGAAAGGAAGTGTAGTTGAACCTTTTGTACCTAAAGAATAGTTTTGACTTAATAAGATGAATCCTTTAAGGGGTGGTGAATAAGTTGTTTTCTTATATGTGGATTTTTTTTATTTCGAGGATGAAATCCTTTAAGGGGTGGTGTGTTGCAACATACTAGATCTCATACCCTACCCTAGAAGTTGACATCTTGGACTTAGCCAAACAAGGTTGAAGGTTAGACCTAAATAGATGTTTAATATAACCCCAATGAGATAATGCATGTATGTATCACCTTAATTTAACCTAATATTCTAACATTAATCTTAGGTTTATAATGGATACATAAAATATGCCACATAACTCATTTTGGTGGTAATATGAAGATAAGAAACTTAATTGGATGAATAATTTAGATAATGGGCCGTTAATGGGCCATATGACATATCTCATAAAAAGAAGTCTCAAAGTGGAAAAAACTTCAAATTCGAAATCTACATATCAAAATTAGCCTACATGTCAAATTTCATCTAATTTGGACAACCTTGAAATATTAGGATAAGTTTAGGAGAGAGAAAATGAGTAAAAGGTATAAATAATTAAGAATGTGATTATATAACTTCAAAATATGTAAATAATGAAAAATAAATATTCAACACATAAAATATAACTTGTGGATGAAGTTTGGTCCAATTTGGATGTTGCTTGTGCAAGTTATGCAATTTTAGGTACATTCTGGACTTTTCTGCAATTTACCCAATTGGGAGGTTTTCTTTTCAAATTGTCACATGCATTATAATCCTTATATATTCCATTACCATTCTCAAGCTTTTGAACCATGGGGCACCTGGTTGCACCTTGGTTTGAAGGTGTTTCTCTCCAAGGGAATTATAGGGATTACTCGCTTTATAAATGAGTTTATCTTTAAAAGATATCAACCAATGGGTTTATTTATTTGTTTGAAGGATGGTGGGGATGGCCTAGAAGTCTCCATGGTATTTTGGGACCAAATTTTGATATTCAATAAGACTCTATGAGTTGTCCTCTTTCATGGCCATGAAATCCCTAGGCTAAGGACACATGGAAAACTCCATGGACACCTCATACTTGACTTCTTCCTTGTCCATAAAGGTTTGCATGTCCATAGGAACCCTTAGCATTGGACACATGGAAAGTAACTTTATACCTCATGCTTGAATTCTTCCTTATCCAAAAATTCTTTCATGTCCATGGACACCCTTATACATGACACATGGAAAATCTCATAGACACCTCACACTTGACCTCTTTCTTTATATAGCCATATCTACCCCTTCCCAACTCCAAATTTGAAAATGATTTCTCTTATTTCTTTCCTCTATCTTAGAGCATAACTCCTACTCTGTTTGGCCACGAAGGTTCTGTCCCAAGGTAAAAGAATGTGCCTACCTTGGTGAAGAAGGCTCCCAGGGTTCCAAATTTGCTCTATTTAGGGTTTCTAAAGCTCCTCCTTAGTTATTTCGACCAAAACTAGTGGTTGTTCTCCTTTACTTCCCTATTTTCATGTTTTTAGTCTTCCTTCCACCTTCCTCTAGGTCAGAGCCATGGCCTTCCATGGTGAAACCCCACCTAGAACCCATAAACACCTCATCTCCATATTCTTTTGTTAGGGTTTTTCACCTTTAAAGTGGAGAAGGTGCTTCTTGCTCGAGATTTGAGCTTTGTTGGAGAAACCAACTTCTCTGAGGTTGGGAACCTTACTTATTGGGCCTATCCACCTTCCTTAGAGGTTATTTGGAGGCCTAGGCTTGACTTGGATTGTTTAGACTCTGAAGTTGAGGTATTATGTATCCCCTTTTCTTCTATGTTGAGCAATTCACATATGCTTATTCATTCTCTTTGTCCTATGGACATTAGCCTATACACAATGTCTTTTCTTTTGAAAATCATGGTTCATGTGAACTACCTTATTTTATATATATCATGTGATCATGGATATTCTTTTGAACTCTTATCGTATGCTTTGTTCATGATGGAACTCTAAAAGATGTCATGTGATGTCTTTTGCCCACTTACGAGGTGGATGTTTATGTTGGCCACTTATGTGGTGACTAGTTTAAATATTCTGACTATACTTTCTACTTGCCTCTACATTTAACATGCTATGTGATTTAGTAGCACTAGAGTAGTGTAATTGCATTGGTTTCTATGGCAGATGTGTTATTTCCAACTGAGCAGATGTGATATTTCCTGTTGTTTTGGGATGGAAAGGAACCTCATACCCAGGGTAAGATGTGTGATTTTTGGTCCATTTTTATATATTTGGGAGATTGGCAGTATTCTTTTCTCTATCAAGTTTCAATTTTATGAGACTTGGCCATTTTTGTGTTTATATTGTTCTAGGGCTATGTTTATCTCACATGACTGTAGGTTGATGATATTGGGTGTGTGCCCTAATTCTTTACATGTGCTTGTGTGGCACAATATTTATGTTTTATTAATGGCAAGTATTATTTTGTTATCATGTGATTTCAATTCCTTTTCTCTTGATACCCATTTGGGTGGTCCTTATCCTTTCTATGGGAATCCTTTTATATTGGATGTCCTTTATTCCATATATTCCTCAATTTCCTATTTAGTATGCACATACCAGCCTTTATTGATGTCATCTTGACACGTGAAAACCATGCGGCAAATGCAAGTGTACGTAGAGAAGTAATATAGGCCTTGTGAGGCCCGAGTCGAACTCAGGGAATGTGAATTTCAGAAAACTACTCCTAACTGGTTGCGATCAGCTAAACCGATGGAAAAGTTGATTTGTTTTGGAAAATAACATAAAATAAAGAGAAAACAAAATAGCGATGATTAAATGTTGGTTTAATCAATGAAGATGGGAATCCTTAGGATTACGGTTTCATCGCGAGGTCTCACTACATGCAATTCTACACAACTAACATAACTTGTCCCGTATACTGGATAGAGGCATGTAATCAGAATTGCTCGCTTCTGCGATGCAATCCACTACCTAGTTCTAGGTCAGTTCCATGCCAGTAGTAACTTATACCCTAGATCTAAGTAAATTAATTATTCCTCTCGGTATCCACCATTAACTGTACATTACCTCGTCTAAGGAATTTATAGGTTAACGTGTTAATCGTGCCTTTTCAACCACTAATCCTCCATCAAGAGCAATTAAAGGTATTAGAAATTAACTATGGTGATCAAGCATAGCAATTACGATAGAGAACATGATAACATATCCAGGAAAAATGAGAAGAATTATACTAATCCATGCAAAATGTAATACAACGATTCCCCAGGCTACTCCCAGGTCCTAAAGATCAAAGGGGATTAGCCCCCCATCTTCATCTTAATAGAATACATGGAGAAGGAAGAAAAAAACATGGGAAATAGATAGAAATATTGTGTAACCCCTGGAACGGGTACGAGCCAGATGATCCTCAGTGTGAGACGCCCGTTCTACAGCCTTTCAGTGGTAGAATCGTCAGTCTACGGCTCTTGAATCCTTCGAAACATTGCTTTCAGCTCTATTTTTTGCTATCCTCTCCTTCGGGACACGTGCGGCGGAATAGAATGTGATACCCTGGTCTGGGCCATCTTTCTTTAAGTATAGGTACGTGATAACCTCCTATTTTAGTAGTTTATCTTAGTCTTTTTCTTTAGTTTTCCATACTCTTTCTACATTTATATTGTACTTAAACCTAATTTTACCCCTTTTTGTAAATACATCGTCAAACTAACTTTTCCTTTTATAATTGCAGAAAAAGCACAAAAAAATAACAAAAGAACAAACCAGCCCAAGGGTCGAGTAGATCCAAACGGTCCCAAGACCGCATGGAGTCCAAACGGTCCCAAGACCGCATGAAGCCAAACGGTCCCAAGACCGCATGGAGTTCAAACGGTCCCGAGACCGCATGAAGCCAAACGGTCCCAAGACCGCATGGAGTTCAAACGGTCCCGAGACCGCATGAAGCCAAACGGTCCCAAGACCGCATGGAGTTCAAACGGTCCCGAGACCGCATGAAGCCAAACGGTCCCAAGACCGCATGGAGTTCAAACGGTCCCGAGACCGCATGAAGCCAAACGGTCCCAAGACCGCATGGAGTTCAAACGGTCCCGAGACCGCATGAAGCCAAACGGTCCCAAGACCGCATGGAGTTCAAACGGTCCCGAGACCGCATGAAGCCAAACGGTCCCAAGACCGCATGGAGTTCAAACGGTCCCGAGACCGCATGAAGCCAAACGGTCCCAAGACCGCATGGAGTTCAAACGGTCCCGAGACCGCATGAAGCCAAACGGTCCCAAGACCGCATGGAGTTCAAATGGTCCCGAGACCGCATGAAGCCAAACGGTCCCAAGACCGTTTGACGCCAAACGGTCCCAAGACCGTTTGATGCCAAACGATCTCAAGACCGTTTGACGCCAAACGGTCCCAAGACTGTTTGAGCCCAAACGGTCTCCAAACCGTTTGGATCTCACTCAAAGCCTATAAATAAGACCTCAGGGCCGTTCATGGGAGGTCCAGACGTCCAGAGGCTGTCTTTCCACTACCAGAACAACTCCATCCATCACTCGAGGCTGCCGGTCTGAGACTCATGTCCATTGCAAGCTACTCTCTCTCTCATCAACAAGGAAGGTGAGAGGAGAAGATTCGTCATCAAGCAAGCTACAAGGGGTGTAGATCGTTGCTCTCTCCACCAAGGGTTCAACCTTCTCTCCTCAGTGGAGATGATGTTCTTTCTATCTCTTCTTGCCTCCTTCTTTGTTGCTCCCTCTATGAGGAGCGAGTAGTTCCATCCACTGGGGCGCGGGGACTAGCCCCGCTGCCCATGTTTTGTATTATGTACTGTAAAAAAGATGTTATCATTTCGTTTTAATACTAAATCGTTTCACACATGCTTGAATGATGGCCACGTTCTTGTATGCATTTATTGTCTTTCGTTGTGGTTTGTCTACGACCGCTATCGAGGCTTGAATACCGATTTAGTGTTGGTTTCTGGTGTGTGTATCCACCACGCATCCGTTTCGATGTCTAGAAGTGTATCTCAAAGAGTGGAGTAAACTCACTATCATCTGGCACACTCCCATCTGTATGGAAGAGACCTTTGGTAAGTCGAGGAACACACTTTGCGAGGGGAATGATGTAAAGCATGTGACCATTCGTTCGGGGATGGCTGGTGTTGCATCATTCCCGCACTTCTCGTAGCTAGGTTATCCCTCACCGGAAACTAGGCCTACAAAGACGCTATTCGATTTGGTAATTATCGCTCGCTTGTTAGTTTTAGATGTACGTTTCTTGAGGTTGAGTAAGATTCTCTCTTCGGAGACTGCATCCTTCAGTGACGCGTAGTGATGTACCGCATGAGAGTTACTTAACCCTTGGAGGATGAGATGCATTGCCCTTTTCTTATATGGGCATTGGTCTTGTGGAACATCGAAGGGTGCAATGCATCGCTCTTGTCTTATATGGGCATCGGTCTTGTGGAACACCCTTGGATGCAACGCATCGCTCTTGTCTTATAAGGCATCGGTCTTGTGGAAACATCCATGCATCTAGCTTATAAGTCCTGCTTAGTACATATACAATGCATGTGTAGCGGTGGTAAATACCTGCTTAACCCCAGTGATTCATCATCATTTGTTAAACTCTTAAGATTTACTTGCTTTATTTACTTTCTTGCTTTACTTTCTTTGTATTTAGTTTAAAACAACCAAATCAAACTATCGATCTAAATATCAATCTTTAAGTTGTTAAGTAAAGACTAAACGTTTTCCATCTTGACTTCGTTAAGACCGTTGTCCCGAGGATTAGACCCTTAACTATACTACGATAAGACTTCCACATGTCTTAGCACATGTGGGTGGAGTTCTTACCATAGTACTAGCAAGGCTAAACTTAGAGACTCATCATCTCTAGGATTTTTAGTGGTAAGTAAAACTACCATCAAAAATTGGCGCCGTTGCCGGGGACAACGGAACTTTTTAGTTTTTACTTACCAATTTCTTGGTTGATTAGGATTTTACACTTTTTTTTTTAACCAATCCAATATTTCTCGATCTTTTTCATTTCCTTCCATTTTTCCTAACTTGAGATTTTCCTTCTACTCAGGTAGAAAACGTGTATGCAACCCCCGCATAGCATCGAATTCTCCCCTGAACCAGAATACGATTCTGAGGTAGAAAGAAGTTTTCACCGAAGGAATAGACTAAACTGCCAAAGAGCCAGACAGATGGCCGAAGAGCAACGCCTTGTTGCAGAAAGAGTCAACGCCGCCATAGCAGCACAACGAGCACAACTCATTGCTGACACTCGTGCTCAGGTGCAAGCTGAGATCCGAGCTGAAGTACAAGCACGCATCCAAGCAGAGCAAGCTGCTGCTCAACTCGCGTTAAGAAACAAGCAACTTCGGGATTACGCCGTCCCGAAGAATTACGAAGATAACCATCCGGTCCGGCCTCCGATCATTAACATCCCACACTTCGAGATCCGGACCCAATGGATTCAGATTATGCAAGGGATTTCTTTCTCTGGAAGTTCTGGAGACGACTGCATGGACCACCTGAAACGGTTTAAGGCATTATGCCGACTGGTCCCACAAGCTGGCATCGCTTTCGACGCAATAATGCTCCATCTGTTTCATTTCACTCTATCTGGAAGGGCCTTAAGTTGGTATAATTCATTGGATAGAGAACCCATTATTACCACCTGGGCCCCTCTAGAGGAGAAATTCCTGGAGAAGTTCTTTCCACCCTCGCTTACTTATGAAATCAGAGGGCAGATCAACCATTTCTCTCAACTTCCTGGAGAGACCCTCGCCGAGGCATGGGAAAGATTCAAAGAACTTCTTCGAAAATGCCCTCATCATGGGATTTCGCAAAATCAACTGATTGAGACCTTTTATCGGGGGGTAAATGATGACATTAAACAGTTCCTAGATTCCTCATCTGGAGGAAATTTCATGAGGAAAAACTATGAAGACGCCTGGAAGATCGTCACTTTAGGGGCTGAAAACCAGTCCAACTGGGGGCGAACAGCCGGAAAAGGCGTCCTCAAAGTCTTTAAAGCTGAGGAATCCACAGAATTAAAGTCAATAGCAGAGGCTCTGAAAGCAATCGCCCATAAACAGCAAACCCTTGAATCATCTCTAGGGGAATTCAACAAGAAACAAACCCCGCAGCTGCATCAAGTCAAAGCTGTCACAGGTTCCTGTGAAGCTTGTCATGCATCAGATCATCCGACCTTATCCTGCGGAATGCTCTATAGTGTGATGATGGATCTTCATCCACCACCACAACCCTATGAGGCCATCACTAATCAGATTGAAGATCAGACTCCGGAGCAAGTCAACTCTATCCATACTATTCCCGGGCAAGTCTACTATAATCCCAATCAACCAAGGAACCATCCTGGATTCCAGTATGGGAACCCTTCTGGGACTGCAAACCCGCAACACCAGACTCAAGGGGGATTTGACAGTAGGTTGCCTCCTGGGATACCAAACAATCAAGGGAATCCAAGAAACAACTTCCCTAGGGTTAACTACCCTAGAAATCAGTCAGCCTACTACCAGTACACTCACCCCCCGCTTCACCCACAATTGCATGTTCAACAATACCAACAACAAAATTCTCAGAAGAATGTTACCACGCAGCCGAAAGATGAACTATCTTTGATAAAGCAAATGCTTCAGTCTCAGCAAACTATGCTAGCTAGCCAGCAAGCCCAACAAAGGGCAGTTGAAACCCAGCTAGCTCAGATTGCTGCACAGTTGAAGTCTTCAGCTGGCGTTTCTGATAGGCAGCCTGAACCAAATGGGCAAAATGAACACGAACAGCTGAACGCCATCACCACAAGGTCGGGACGCATTCTGCCTGAACCCATCAAGATCACTCTAGATGATGATGATGTGCCCATTCTTTTGACGAAAGAGATCTCACAACAAGAGATTGGGAAATCTCCCGAAGACACCGAGGACAAAAACAGAGAGTATGTACCCGCAGAACCCAAGGTCCCGCAATTCAAACCAAGGATTCCATATCCAGGTAGACTGCAAGAAACAAAAATGGATGCCAGGTTTCAGAAATTCAAGGAAGCAATGAAGAAACTTTATATCGATATCCCACTCCTCGACGCTCTATCCGAAGTACCAGCATGGGCAAGGTATCTCAAAACTTTGCTATCACGTAAGTATATCACCAAAGAGCAGGAAACCGTCAAGCTTGCCCAAACCACCTCTGACATCATCTTGAACAAACTGCTCAAAAAGAAGAAGGACCCAGGTTCTTTCGGAATCCAATGTTGCATTGGAAACGCATCCACAAAGAAAGGATTAGCTGACCTCGGGGCTAGTATATCCATTATGCCTTTTTCAATGTGCCAACGCCTCGGTTTCACAGATCTGCTACCTACAGCAATGACTATTCAACTTGCTGACTCCACCATAACCGCACCTTTGGGAATCATTGAAGACGTTCCAGTAAGAATAGGCAAGGATGCTTACGTTCCATGTGATTTTGTCATCATGGATATTAAAGAGGACTTGAGATATCCGATCATTTTCGGCAGGCCTTTCCTAGCTACAGCCAGAGCACTAATCGATGTCGAAGCCGGAACCATCATCCTTAGGCTCGGAAAGGAAGCCATTCAATTCCGTGTCCTTGACAGCATGAAAGGCCCTAACATTCAAGAAGAAGTCTTTCTTTTAGACGCAATCCAACAAATGTCGCAACTAGAAATCTCCGAGCCAATCGACGAACTTGAAAATGCTCTTATCAATCCCGAAGTCAAGTTCTCTGCAAATGAACTAGTCCAGCAATGCATCCAATATCTAGAAAAGGTAGAAGAAGCACCAAAGGCTACCTTTGAAGAGCTTAAAGCCATAACGACTATTGAAGCAGCAGAACCACCAAAAACCCCTGAATTGAAGACCTTACCCACAGGGCTCAAATATGTTTTCCTGGATAAGGAAGAGCTATGCCCAGTTATTATCAGCTCCACCCTCACCGAAGACCAAGAAGTCAGACTTCTAGACAAACTAAGGAAACACAAAAAGGTCATCGGTTATAAAATAACCGACCTCACAGGCATAAATCCGGCTCTGTGTATGCACAAGCTTCCTATGGTTGAAGAATTTAAACCCACTCGCGAACATCAAAGAAAACTGAACCCAAATTTAAAAGAGGTAGTCCGTTTGGAAGTCCTCAAACTGCTTAAAGCTGGTATGATCTACCCTATCTCCGACTCTCAGTGGGTTAGTCCAGTTCAAGTTGTCCCAAAGAAAGGGGGCACTACTGTAGTGATCAACGATAAAAATGAGCTCGTACCTACTAGGACTGTAACGGGGTGGAGAATGTGCATCGATTATAGGAAGTTGAATAAAGCTACAAGGAAAGACCACTACCCTCTACCCTTTCTAGACGAAGTCCTGGAGCGCTTGGCCCACCAAAAATATTTTTGTTATCTCGATGGTTACTCTGGGTTCTACCAAATACCCATACATCCAGAGGACCAAGAAAAAACCACCTTCACTTGCCCCTTCGGGACATATGCTTTTAGAAGAATGCCATTCGGGCTATGTAACGCTCCTGCTACTTTCCAACGCTGCATGTCCGCCATTTTCGCCGGATTAACTGAATCTATTATGGAAGTCTTTATGGATGATTTCTCTGTTTATGGAGAATCTTTCGATAACTGTCTAAATAATCTCGAACAAGTCCTGCAACGTTGCAAGGAAACAAACCTTATCCTGAACTGGGAAAAATGCCATTTCATGGTAACAGAGGGTATCGTCCTCGGACATAGAGTAAGTGATAGAGGGATCGAGGTCGACAAAGCAAAGATTGATGTCATCTCGAAGTTGTCACCTCCGAAGGACATAAGAGGAGTTCGAGCTTTCCTAGGTCATGCCGGGTTTTACAGAAGGTTCATCAAAGATTTCTCAAAAATAGCTAAACCCATGACCCAACTCCTGACAAAAGATGCCGAGTTTATTTTTGACCAAGAATGTATGCAAAGTTTCTCCACCCTTAAAGAAGCACTAATTTCTGCACCTATTCTAAGGGCTCCAGACTGGTCGCAACCCTTTGAAATTATGTGTGACGCAAGTGACTATGCCATAGGGGCCGTTTTAGGACAACGAATCGACAAGAAACCCTATGTCATCTACTATGCGTCCAAAACGCTTGATGAAGCACAAAGAAACTACACGACCACGGAAAAAGAGTTCCTAGCTATCATCTACGCCTTCGAAAAATTCCGCTCTTACCTGATCGGCTCTAAGGTGATTGTCTACACTGACCATTCTGCTATCAGACATTTGATTCAGAAACAAGATGCCAAACCCAGGCTCATCCGCTGGGTATTGATGCTTCAAGAATTCGATCTAGAAATCAAAGATAAAAGTGGCGTAGAGAACGTTGTCGCCGATCACCTCAGTAGAATCGAGGTTGAATACAAAGATAAAATCCCTATCAGGGACTCTCTTCCTGATGATCAACTTATGAAAGCCACTCATACTTTCCCTTGGTTTGCAGATATTGTCAACTATCTGGCCACAGGGATCATTCACCCGTCTGCTACTTATCAAGATAAAAGGAAATTCCTTCATGACGTAAAACGTTATCATTGGGATGAACCCTACTTGTTCTACCTCTGTGCCGACGGACTTTTTCGTCGATGCCTTCCAGAAGAAGAAATAACATCGGTTTTGGAACACTGCCACTCCGGACCCACGGGGGGGCACATGGGCGCCAAGAAAACTGCCATAAAAGTTCTACAATCTGGTTTCTTTTGGCCCACCATATCAAAAGACTCACATAATTTTGTCAAATCCTGTGATAAATGCCAATTTTCGGGCAACATATCAAAAAGAGATGAAATGCCTCTTACCATGTGGCAGGAAATTGAGCTGTTTGATGTATGGGGGTAGACTACATGGGACCTTTCCCCTCATCATATGGTTTCTCGTACATTTTGGTCGCTGTGGATTACGTCTCGAAGTGGGTCGAAGCTGTACCCACTACATCTAATGACTCCAAACCTGTTGTCAAATTGTTCAAAGAAACCATTTTTCCAAGATTTGGAGTCCCAAGAACGGTCATATCTGATGGCGGAACCCATTTTCTGGAACGAAGTTTCGAAGCATTACTAAGAAGATATGGAGTCCATCACAAAGTTGCCACACCTTACCACCCGCAAACTAGTGGCCAAGTGGAAGTATCCAATAGACAGATAAAAGCGATTCTTGAAAAAACAGTGAACAAAAATTGCACTGATTGGTCCACCAAACTTTCTGACGCCCTCTGGGCATATCGTACGGCTTACAAAACACCTATTGGAACAACTCCGTTCCGCTTGGTGTACGGTAAATCATGTCATCTTCCAGTAGAACTGGAACATAAAGCCTGGTGGGCCATCAAGCAACTAAACTTCGACCTTAAAAGTGCAGGAGAGAACAGACAACTTCAACTACAGGAGCTAGAAGAACTCCGCATGACAGCATATCACAGTGCCAGAATCTATAAAGAGCAAACGAAAATGTGGCACGATGGACACCTTAGGAGAAAAGATATCACCGTTGGTGACAAAGTGCTCTTATTCAATTCCAAGCTCAAATTATTCCCCGGAAAGCTTCGAACAAGATGGTCCGGACCCTTCACTATAAAACATATCTACCCAACTGGAGCTGCCATTATCATCAACAACAATGGAGGAGAACGAACGGTCAACGGACACCGTTTAAAAAAATACTACACTCAGGAAGACAAAACACATCAACAAACCCTCGATGTCAGAAACGCTACGCCCACAATTTCGTCGAGCCAGTGACGTAAAACCAAGGCGCTTCTTGGGAGGCAACCCAAGACCTGAGTATCAATTTCTCCAACTTTCTAGTTTTATTCTCTCTTAATTTTGTTTTGCTTCTTTAAGTTCTTTCATTACTAAATCTAAAAATACAAAAAAAATATATACAAATATTTTTATGCTCCAAAAGGTCTTAAAACCGTTTGACCAAACGGTCCTCAAACCGTTTGGGACCAAACGGTTTTGAAACCGTTTGGGACCAAACGGTCCTGAAACCGTTTGGGACCAAACGGTCCTCAAACCGTTTGGGACCAAACGGTCTTGAAACCGTTTGGGACCAAACGGTCTTCAAACCGTTTGGGACTACACGATCTTGAAACCGTTTGGAACCAAACGGTCTTGAAACCGTTTGGGACCAAACGGTCCTCAAACCGTTTGGGATCAAACGGTCTTGAAACCGTTTGGGACCAAACGGTCCTCAAACCGTTTGGGACCAAACGGTCTTCGAACCGTTTGGGACTACACGGTCTTGAAACCGTTTGGAATACGATAAGTCACCGCTATAAATACCGACCCCGCATCCCCATCTTCCTCTCTTTGAATCTTCGCACTCTACAGTCTTTTCGTGCGCAGCACTTCACCTTTTTGCTTCTGTGCCTCCGCGCAAGCTTCTCAATCCACCTCCCACAAGATTGTCCGGCGACCCCAAGCACGCTGCTCACTCCGCACCACCTTCGCGTCGTCGTCAAAAGATGTTCTTCGTTGCCGTGCCGTTCTGTCGCCACTATCGCGCCAGTCGCCGTTTCCTCCACCCACCTTCAAACCCTCGCCCCGTTCCACCTTCGCCCCGTTCCACCTCCCCCCCCCCCCGCGCCGGCGACCTGCGGCTCCTTGCTTTCCAAGCGGTCCTCCAACCGTTTGAGACCAAACGGTCTTCAAACCGTTTGGGACCAAACGGTCCTCAAACCATTTGGAACTTTCGTGTACTCAAGCAGCACATATCGCCGTGCACTCCTTTGCAATTTTGTCTTGATATTGTCTAGCAGATTCGTTGCTAGAATTGCAGATTTCGTCTACAATATCAAGACACAATTGCAAAGGAATGCACTGCGACATCCATAAAACTCCTGAGTCAGCGCTACAAGGCACCCCAACTCACATCCACTCTACTCCAATCTCCAGGGGTTACCGCAATTTTGGCCTAGCTCGCAGCCCTTGTTCAAATGACTTCTCAACCTATCACTTTCCCACTCTGAGGACAGAGTGTGTGATGAGTTAGGGGGGGGGGGGGGGGTCATCAGACAAGGGCTAGGTATCAATCTCTATACACCCTTTTCCTTAAAATAAGTCACCTCAACTAACTCTAGAATCATGTTAGTCTCTACAAGTATTTAGCACGTAGACATCAAATGGTGATTTATCGATCCCCATCCACTATGGATCCTATATTTTTGCTCTTTATCTGACTCTCCATAGGTCAAAATCAGGGCAGAAATAAGCCGAGATCTCAAGGATGAGAGGGAAATCAGGCAACTTCCAAGTCAAAAAGCTCTGCAAGTGGACCACAAACCAAATAAGTGCATGCTGAAAAACTTTAAGAACAACTTTCCTCTCTTCAAAATAAAAGAGGCTTGGCCACCCAAAATAAATCCTCATCCCAAAACCCAAGCCTGTGAGTTTTTGAATAAAAGCCAGAGAGACGAATAAAATCATGAGAGTTGTGCCACGAATAAGGACCTATATAAAGAACTGATAAAGGGCTCACCCGGCCGGCACATTCCGCTGTCCTCACAAAGGCAGATGCGTCGCGTCCGGTAGTGAAACCCTAAAAGTTCCAAGTATATGAAAAGGCTAATAAAGGACTTGCCCGGCCGGTACATTCAGCTGCCCTCATAAAGGCAGATGTGTCGTGTCCGGTAGTGAGATCCTAAAAAGCATAGACAGCCCCTCCCCCACTCGAAGGGGAGTTACACTTCAAAGCCTTTAGCCAACCCTCATACCCTCTCTAGCTTCCAATAGGTTTCTAGAGAGGTATAAAGTTGATTAGAGTCAACAGCATGCACAAAATAAATGTGGTCCCAAGGCGAACTTTGAGATACGAAAAAACCTGAAACCCAAGCAACTCTCAAAATCCAAAAGGATCAAGGCATGCAATAAGCCTCGATACGACCCCTGGGGAACTCAGGTCAAGAATTGGAGCAAGACTATGGAAATTTTAATCAAGATCGCCGCGCCATTTCATGTCTCAGCTCTATCTAACTTGAGGACAAGCTAGACTCTAAGTTAGGGGGGTGATAACCTCCTATTTTAGTAGTTTATCTTAGTCTTTTTCTTTAGTTTTCCATACTCTTTCTACATTTATATTGTACTTAAACCTAATTTTACCCCTTTTTGTAAATACATCGTCAAACTAACTTTTCCTTTTATAATTGCAGAAAAAGCACAAAAAAATAACAAAAGAACAAACCAGCCCAAGGGTCGAGTAGATCCAAACGGTCCCAAGACCGCATGGAGTCCAAACGGTCCCAAGACCGCATGAAGCCAAACGGTCCCAAGACCGCATGGAGTTCAAACGGTCCCGAGACCGCATGAAGCCAAACGGTCCCAAGACCGCATGGAGTTCAAACGGTCCCGAGACCGCATGAAGCCAAACGGTCCCAAGACCGCATGGAGTTCAAACGGTCCCGAGACCGCATGAAGCCAAACGGTCCCAAGACCGCATGGAGTTCAAACGGTCCCGAGACCGCATGAAGCCAAACGGTCCCAAGACCGCATGGAGTTCAAACGGTCCCGAGACCGCATGAAGCCAAACGGTCCCAAGACCGCATGGAGTTCAAACGGTCCTGAGACCGCATGAAGCCAAACGGTCCCAAGACCGCATGGAGTTCAAACGGTCCCGAGACCGCATGAAGCCAAACGGTCCCAAGACCGCATGGAGTTCAAACGGTCCCGAGACCGCATGAAGCCAAACGGTCCCAAGACCGCATGGAGTTCAAACGGTCCCGAGACCGCATGAAGCCAAACGGTCCCAAGACCGTTTGACGCCAAACGGTCCCAAGACCGTTTGACGCCAAACGATCTCAAGACCGTTTGACGCCAAACGGTCCCAAGACCGTTTGAGCCCAAACGGTCTCCAAACCGTTTGGATCTCACTCAAAGCCTATAAATAAGACCTCAGGGCCGTTCATGGGAGGTCCAGACGTCCAGAGGCTGTCTTTCCACTACCAGAACAACTCCATCCATCACTCGAGGCTGCCGGTCTGAGACTCACGTCCATTGCAAGCTACTCTCTCTCTCATCAACAAGGAAGGTGAGAGGAGAAGATCTGTCATCAAGCAAGCTACAAGGGGTGGAGATCGTTGCTCTCTCCACCAAAGGTTCAACCTTCTCTCCTCAGTGGAGATGATGTTCTTTCTATCTCTTCTTGCCTCCTTCTTTGTTGCTCCCTCTATGAGGAGCGAGTAGTTCCATCCACTGGGGCGCGGGGACTAGCCCCGCTGCCCATGTTTTGTATTATGTACTGTAAAAAAGATGTTATCATTTCGTTTTAATACTAAATCGTTTCACACATGCTTGAATGATGGCCACGTTCTTGTATGCATTTATTGTCTTTCGTTGTGGTTTGTCTACGACCGCTATCGAGGCTTGAATACCGATTTAGTGTTGGTTTCTGGTGTGTGTATCCACCACGCATCCGTTTCGGTGTCTAGAAGTGTATCTCAAAGAGTGGAGTAAACTCACTATCATCTGGCACACTCCCATCTGTATGGAAGAGACCTTTGGTAAGTCGAGGAACACACTTTGCGAGGGGAATGATGTAAAGCATGTGACCATTCGTTCGGGGATGGCTGGCGTTGCATCATTCCCGCACTTCTCGTAGCTAGGTTATCCCTCACCGGAAACTAGGCCTACAAAGACGCTATTCGATTTGGTAATTATCGCTCGCTTGTTAGTTTTAGATGTACGTTTCTTGAGGTTGAGTAAGATTCTCTCTTCGGAGACTGCATCCTTCAGTGACGCGTAGTGATGTACCGCATGAGAGTTACTTAACCCTTGGAGGATGAGATGCATTGCCCTTTTCTTATATGGGCATTGGTCTTGTGGAACATCGAAGGGTGCAATGCATCGCTCTTGTCTTATATGGGCATCGGTCTTGTGGAACACCCTTGGATGCAACGCATCGCTCTTGTCTTATAAGGCATCGGTCTTGTGGAAACATCCATGCATCTAGCTTATAAGTCCTGCTTAGTACATATACAATGCATGTGTAGCGGTGGTAAATACCTGCTTAACCCCAGTGATTCATCATCATTTGTTAAACTCTTAAGATTTACTTTCTTTATTTACTTTCTTGCTTTACTTTCTTTGTATTTAGTTTAAAACAACCAAATCAAACTATCGATCTAAATATCAATCTTTAAGTTGTTAAGTAAAGACTAAACGTTTTCCATCTTGACTTCGTTAAGACCGTTGTCCCGAGGATTCGACCCTTAACTATACTACGATAAGACTTCCACATGTCTTAGCACATGTGGGTGGAGTTCTTACCATAGTACTAGCAAGGCTAAACTTAGAGACTCATCATCTCTAGGATTTTTAGTGGTAAGTAAAACTACCATCAGTACGACTTACGGTCACCAACAGATCGTAGTTGTTTGATCATGATGATTCTGAAGAAAATTATGATATGACGGCGTCGATACTATCGACGAACTGTCGATAGTATCGACACTTTAGGACACGCGTTCTTGCTTCTAAAATGGAATCTGTTCTGTTGACATATCGATACAATTGACCATGTGTCGATAGTATCAACATACTGCTATTTCATTTTCTGGACTAATCTCGAAACCATCGACACGGTGGGTCACTGGTATCGACTGGGGTGTTCTTCTCTAGCTTGACCGCCTGATGCATTTTTGATAGTATTGACAACCTATTAATAGTATCGACAGGTTCTGGAACATAAGGTACCTAAAAAAGTGAGAAAAACACAAGTCAATTTGGGAAATTTCACAAATCATAAAGAATATGATAAAATAAGATCAATTTGATGCACAAAGTGTTTATAGGCTACTGAAAGTGAATCATGCTATTATAGTCAAGAAAATTACAAATAATAACACAAAACAAATATGAAATCAGCCTATAGATACAACTCAAAATCTCTGCATCACATCTATTTTCTCATCTTGCTGGGGTATGCTTCCAACCCTAGGTGAAGCACTTGGATGATAAGGCATGAAGTTTTGGACTAGCTTAAGGAGTTAAAGCTTGGAGACAAAGTTGTTATGGTTTGATTTCTCTCTACTTAGATCCTTATGTTTTATCATATATGTAAACCCTTATGGGATATTATGATGTACTTTTGTAAAAATTGAATATAGTCATTATTTTTATTACGCTGCTATACTTTGGTTGTTTTGAATACCATTTATTGAAGTTTGAAAAGTTTGCACCTATTTAGGCATACCTTTGAGTGTGTTTGGAATGGATGTTTTATTCTTCAAATTTTTCTTTAGTAAGGGGGTGATCCCACCTCCTTACAGACAATGTTATAGCCTATGGAAGTTGGGTTGGAGGAGGATGTATCATATGTTGAGGGTCTTGTGTTGATCATGGATAGGAGGGTGAAGAAGATGAAGAAGAAGGATGTAGTCTTATTTAAGGTTTTGTGGCATCACCATGGTGTGGACCAAGACACGTGGGAGTTAGAGGATGATATTCATAGAAAATGCCCGTCTTTGTTCGTATAGGATTTCAGGAGAAAAATCATTATTAGGGGTTTATATATGTAAGACCCTTGGCCTTGATTTTTAGTTGAACATTCTTTATTGTAATAATTTGGTGCTTAAAACCCTTAATCAAACCTTTTGATGTGATTTGGTATCATTTAGCAAGGTAATATTTCAGGTTTGGTCCATTTTAGACACTATTTGAGCTAGTTATGCATATATGTGCTTTTTTTTGACATAATTGCAAATTACCCACATATAGGGTTTTTCTTGCAATTTTTCACATTCTTGTTGTGATTCATAGGTTTTGATATTATGTTGGATATATTCAAGCTTTAGGTCACCTTATCACACCTTGGTTTGATGTGTTGACATCTCATGTTGAGGTTAGGTTTGCATGGATGCCCTAAGTTGATGGTTAATCTTGAAGTGTGTTACATCGATGATCACCTTGTTTTTGGCAATCACCAAGTTTTCCTAAAAAAATTTAGTCTTGTCGAACAATGACGTTCCCTTCTGCATCCCAGGATTGGTGATCGATGAGGTTCCCCATTCATCTGGGTCACCAACATCACCTAGGGTTAGAGATTGTTTGCTTTCCTTGATCTCTTCAGTCACCAACATCTAGGTTCAGCAACCATTTCTTTTTTTGGGTCAATTGGTCTATTGTTTTTCTTGGTGTTGTCTCCCTAGTTTCATGGATGTGTATGGTTCTTGTATGGGCGATATATCTTGGACACATGGCATGTTTAGCTTGACACCTAATCCCCCTTTCTCTCTCTCCAAACCTAAGTTATATAAACCACTCTCTTTGCATACAAGTAACCTCTTTACACACTTATTTTCCTCTCTCTCTCTTCTTACATAGTTGTTGTTAGAGCTCACCCCCTCTTTCTTTGTGGTGAAGGAGGAGCTCAAGGTTGAAAAAGGTGGGCTAATCTCCCTTGCATGTGGAGTTAGGGTTCACATATACCCTTTTTATGATCGTTTGGCACTATCTAGCTCTTATTATTGGTCTTGGAAGTGGTCTCCCTATTTACCTATGTTTTCCTTGGTTCCCTACCCTTCACTTGCTCTTATTGGCTGAACCCATGGTGTTCCATGGTAGTGCTTGAGTTAGAGCTTGAAGAACTTTTCTTTCTTTGCATCCTTGACCAAAAGTTTGTTTCTTTCTTGGAGATGGAGCTAGATTGGCTGAGACGAGTACTCAAGCTAGGGTTCCTACCATTATTTTCAAGGTACCTTTCTATTTGTAGTTTCTACATCATCTCTAAGGCAAGTTATATAACTTTCTCCATGATTATTGCTTACTTCCACTTTGCATGCATATGTTTTATCCTAAAATGTGGTTATAAGTAGGAAGATAATATCCTTTGACTAGGGTTGTGATTGCATGATGATTCTTGAGTATTTGTGTTCTTAGATGAACCCTAAATCCTTGTGCACGAATCCTTCTTTGATGATGGAATTTTTGCTACTTGCATGTATGTGGAAATAATGGTTTTACTTTCTCTCTCTCATGATTGTTGCTATTTAGGGTTTTGGAGTTGATCTTCTTTCTCGTGATGCATCTTGATGACCTTTCATATTCATAGTACTTACCAACTTGTTTTAGTCTCTTTATGGTCACCAGGGTTTTTGGTACTTATGGTCAACAAGTTTGAACCATGTTTGGTCGCCAAGAATATTTTATGATAGTGGTCGTCAAGTTTTGAGTCATAGAGGTCGCTCAGATCTTGGACTTTTGATCAGCGGATGAGTTTTGATGCTATGTGGTCACTGAGTTCTGGACCATTTAGCAATCTATGAAGTTCATACATGTTCAATCAGTCACCAATGTGGTTTAACCTTAAGTGGTCATTGAGGTAGTCACTCTTCAGCACTCGATTACCTTCTTGATCTTCAGTAGTCGATGAAGGTCCCAATTTATGTTGGTCGCTGATGTCTCTAACCCCAGTTTCAATGGTTGCCATCTTTTCTGGTCTTTGGTGGTCTCCAACCACCTTGCTTCCTAGTAATCAATGATATTCCTAGCCTAAGTGGTCGATGAAGATTCCTAACCTATATGGTTTTCATGTTGGTGTTGACCCTCTAATGGTTATGGTTGACCTAAGTACTTTCAGGTATGATGGAGATAATAAGAATTAGGGTTTAGCTTTAAGGGAAGTTTAGTAACCCTAGTTCATTGGTATTTGGTTATACATGATCTATATGGCGTACCTTTGATGTTGAATAAATACAAACTTGAGCTTTTAGTAAAGTGATGTTTGGCAATGTTAATTCAACTACTCTCATGAACCTAACCCTGATACAAGTAAATGATGATGTTACATAGTTTCTTATGTGACTCGTAAGATGATAGAATGTTTTCTCTCTCCTAGTGTTGTTGTAACCCTAAATTTGCTATTTAATGGGCATTGTGGTTCTTGAATGTAGTATGGTCTCAAACTTATGGTGATATTATAAATCACATGCATCGTGATGGTATGATGAGCCTTGATGAGGCATGGAAAGATATTAACATTCTTATAGGGAACAATGTGAATGGTCTTATGACCTTGGACATGGATTTGTGCCTTAATTGAGGTGTTATCCTTTGAATGATGTGATAAGGATTCAATCATGTGATGGTATGATGATGAGCATGGTTACATATATGGTAGTGGAATAGTACCATGTGGTGATGGGATAAGAATTATGTTTCATACATTTTATATCTTCTAAGTTTGCAATATTCCCATGTTTAGAATTCATTTAGGGTTTGTATTTAACTTGTTGATACAGTAAAATATACCCAATAAGCATTAACTAATCAAGTGGAATCCTAATCATGTAGTGCCATGTGTTACCCTAGAGGTTATACATTGTCCGTATTTTGATAATGACTTAAACATTCCATTCATATGTATCTAATATGTTTGTTCAAGATTGATTCTAGGCTTTAGGTACATGAAAAAGATCCAATTACACAAGCCCTAGCTTGTCCAAGTTCAAGTCAAATGCAATGCAAGTGTGCTAATAAGGAAATCACTTCAAATGACCTTAGAAGATTTTTGTAATCACTTGTCTTGATGATAAGACTTGTAACTAAGATGAGAAAAATATGTGGGACACTTAATACCAAGTTTTAATCACTTTATATCCAATTTAGAAAATTGATCACATGTTGTTGATCGGTCAAGTTACAATCTCAACCGATCCTATGGTTGATTTTCTGAAGATGGTTGATTGGTCGAGTTGTGCATTCACAGAACTCGACGGACCGAATCACTGACCATATTCGATCTTGGCTAATTGGTCGAGTTCCCCAGAACAAACTCAATCAATAGTTTGAAAATTGGGTTTGTCTTTTAATCGATCGATCGAGTTAACTTTATTGAAACACGATCGAATGCACTGTATAGAAAATGCAAAAAAAGTGATTATTACTGTTGGTGAGTTGTTTGAAGTGAAACTAGATTCGTTTCTTTGAGGAAAATAGCTATATTTTGATCCTAAGTGTTCCCCAACTCAAGAGAGAACCCCCAGCTATAAATAGGACCCCTTGGAGTTCATTCCAATTTTTCTCATTCAAGATATTCAAGGTCCTTGCTATAGTTGAGTGTGCTACTACTCCTTGAGCCCCTTTCTCTCTTTAGTTTACACTTCATTTCGTGATTTTTGAGTGAGTTAGGTATATTGTAAGAGAGATCCACCCTTGTGCATGTAAAGCTCTCATATTCTCCTACTTCCCTATCCCCTTCCTACATGAAGAAAAGGTGAAGCAAGCCCCATCGAGTGAAGGAGCTATAGCTGGTACTCTTCAAGGTTGATGAAGAGGTGGTGATCTTCTCCAGGTGAAGGAGAAGGCAAAGGCTGAAGATCCAAGAGGAGAAGCAAAGTCCTTCAAGATAGAAGACTTGAGATTGAGTGGGTAAGACCTTGGTGAAGGCTGAAGACTCAATCTAAGTAGGTAAGTCCCTTGGTAAGGTGTATATCTCCTTGTGGTTGGATGGGTAAGTCCTTTGGTGATTTTGTGTTATAATCTCTTTGGTGATAATATAGAGAAAAGCACTTGCAAAGTCCTAGAGGTTGACGTCTCTAGGTAGTGGACTGACTCATTTCTAGTTTGAAGTGTGGAACCACTCTACATCCCTTTGTCAAGTACTTTTTATCAAACTCTCTCATCCTTGGTATGCTTGTTAGATAAGACTTCAAATTGACATCTATCTATTTCTCTAAAATAGATACAATTTGAAGGTCTAATCTATTTTGTGAGAAATTTTGTAGCTCTATTCACCCCCTTCTAGAGCCCTTAGATCCAACAAGTGGTATCAGAGCTAAGGTTCTTATCCAACAATCTCCCACAAGACAAGAAGATGGGCGACAACCTACTGGATTCTCTCAACCTAGAGGGAGGTTTCTCCATGCATCCTCTGGTCTTTTATGGCACCAAATCCCTCTATTGGAAGAGGTGTATGCAGTTCTACATTCAAGGGATGAACTTTGACATGTGGAAGGTGATGGTCACACCTTACAAGGAGCCAACTGGAGCTATAGCTACATGGAGTGAAGTTGCACTCAAAGAAGCTCAACTCAATGCCAAGGCCATTAGCATCCTCTACGCAACCCTCACCCCCACGGAGTTCAATCGGATCTCATATTGGGACATCACCTATGAGATTTGGGACAAGCTGTGCATCACATATGAAGGAACAAAGTAAGTCAACGAGGACAAGATCTACATGTTGAATAGCCTCCTAGAGAACTTCAAGATGGTAAGATAGAAGGGATTGCAAAGATGTATTCAAGACTTAATGTCATCATCAATGGGTTGGCTGCTTTATGCAACACTTTGGATAGAGGCATCATCAACTCAAAGATCTAGAGAACTCTCCCAAAGAGATGGGAGTCAAAGGTCACCTCCATTGAAGAAGTGAGTAGCCTTGGTTACATCCCAACTGAAGAACTCATTGGCAATCTTCAAGACCATGAGGCTAGGCTTAGCAAACAAGAAGAAGAAGCCAAGCAAGAATAGAAGGAAGCCAAGAAGATCAAAGATAGTGCTTTCAAAGAACAAGTGGAGGCTTTCATCATTCAACAACAACTTGCTTGCCAGACTTCTCCCTCCTCCTCTAGTGAAGATGAAGGCCCTAGTAAGCATGAAGCCAACTGCATCAAGGGCAAGCACTTCAAGGGAAAGCAAGCTTCCTCCTCCTCTACTATGAGATTCTACAAGTGTGGTCAAAAGGAGCACTATAGGAGTGAATGCCCAAAGTCAAGAAAGTCACACCACAAGAGTAGCTTAAGGAAGGAAGAGGATTACAAGAAAGAGAGCAAACTTAAGAGGAAGGAAAAAAAGGAGAAGAGGCACAAGAATCAACTCATGCGGCTTGGGAAGCTGCATCTTGAAGCATCTCAAGCTCCGAAGAAGATGGAGAGTGCCACCTTGATCTCATGGCCTCTATAAGTGAATATATTGGTGAGGCAAGTGAGGTAAGAAAGGTAATCCTGCATGAATTGACTAACAAAGATATTATTGACATGCTTATTTTTACCAGTTCATCTTTTGCTAAATGTAAATATAAAAGAAAATGGTTAGGAAAAGTTATTGATGATCTTTATGCTAAGCTTGAAACTCTTGAATTGAATGAGAAAACCAACCTTGAGAGTATTGATGATTTTCAAGTGTAATACCTTTATCTTGAGCTCCAATACAATGGGGTTGAAGCTGAGAATGGTATCTACCTTAAGAACATTGAGAATCTTAAGGAAGAAAACCAAAATCACCTTAAAGAGCTAGATTTGCTTAAAACTAAAAATGTTGAATTTAAATTACTTATTGATGCTCGTAGAGAAGAGAGAGATGTCTATCTCAAAGAGATTCATATGCTAAAATCTAAAAATTCTAGGTTGATTAGTCAAGTAAATGATCTATCCTCTAGACCTTTGTTGCCTAGTATTAATGTTGCTTCTATCTCTCTTGAAAAGATTCATATCTTACTAAAGCTTTATGTCTTGAGGCTGATCTTATGCATGCTAGCGATGACATATCTAGTTTATCTTCTACTATTGTTTCTTTGAATGATGATAACCATACATTGAGAGCGTCCCTATAGAAATTCCTCAAAGGGAAGAACTCCCTAAATGAAATCCTTGACCATTCTACCAAACAAAGTGGTACTAGGGATTTGGGATTTGTAGAGGGAGCCTCAAAGGGAAAGAGTAAGGCCAAGGTAAGAAAAAGAGAAAGGAGACCTCTTTCTTTGTAGGAGAGTATTCAGGAACTAAGAATCTTATGGTTTGTTCTCATTGTAAATGTGATGATCATTATTCTACTTATTGTCCTTACAAGCCTAAGGGGACAAACCCAAAGATGAAATGGGTCCCCAAGCTAACTCCAGATCCCAAAGTTTGAATTGGGAACCAACATTCTCCTTTCTTGCAGAAAAAAGGTAGATGGATTGTTGATAGTGGCTACACAAAGCACATGACCAGTGACATAAGCCATTTCAACAATTTCACCAAGAAGAATGGAGGATCTGTCACCTTTGGGGACAACAGGAAAGGTAAAGTCAAAGGTGAGGGTGATGTAGGTGAATCCTTGTACATCAAGAATGTTCTTTTTGGCCTACATCACAATTTAATAAGTGTTAGTCAACTTTGTGATAATGGTTACCTGGTGCTTTTTAATTCTTTTGAATGCTTGATTCTAGATTCCCTCACCTACCAAGTTATATATAAGGGAATTATAAGTGGTAACCTTTATGTTATTGTCATTAACTCTATTAATCATGTGGTTGGTAGATTTCTAGTCATCAACTCGAATGATATTTCTCTTTGGCACCGCTGGCTTGGTCATGTAAATATGCATCAATTGAAGAAATTGAGCTAAAAGGACTTGGCCAAGGGACTTCCTAAATTAGATTTTGAAAAGGATGAGGAATGCCAACCTTGTACACAAGGAAAGCAAACCAAGTCCTCCTTCAAATCCAAAGGAGTCCTTATCACCCAGAGAGCTCTTGAGCTTTTTCATATTGATCTATTTGGACAAATGAGAATGCAATCGCTTCGTGGTTTCAAGTATTGTCTTGTTATTACCAATGATTTCTCTAGATATTCTTGGACCTTCTTTCTCATTTCTAAAAGTGATACTCTTGATGTTATCTCGTGCTTTTGCAAACGAGTTGAGAATGAAGTTTCTTATCATATTGTTTCCATCCGTAGTGACCATGGGGGAGAATTTGAAAATGAGCTTTTTGAGCATATTTGTCAAGAATCGGGTTACGTACATAACTTCTCTTCACCTCGAACACCTCAACAAAATGGGGTTGTAGAGAGGAAGAATAGGTCTCTATAGGAGATGGCTAGGACCATACTTCTAGAGTATGATACTCCTAAGAAGTTTTGGGCTGAAGCTGTCAGTACCTCTTGTTTTGTGCAAAACTATGCTTTTACTCATCCTTCACTTAAGAAAACTCCATATGAAATATGGTGTGGTAGGAAGCCTTCTATCGAGTATTTTCACATTTTCAGATGTCCTTGTTTTGTTTTGAATATGAAAGATTCTCTTGACAAGTTTGATCTAAAATTGTGCAAGGCTTTCTTTCTTGGCATTAGCACTACTAGCAAGGCTTATAGAGTTTTTAATGTTGATCTTGTCAAGGTGGAAGAATCCATTAATGTAAAGTTTATTGAGACTAACCCCTCCATTCCCAAAGATATTGTTCCAAATGATGATGTTGCAGGTGAAGTAATTCCTATTCTTAAAGAACTCAATATCACCTAAAAGGGAAAAGAGGTGGCTACTCAAGAAGAAGACAAAGATGATGAAAAAAAGGATCCAACTCCCTAGTTTGCAAAGAATCATCCAAAGCAGCTGATTATAGGTGATCCATTTGAAAGAGTGAAGACATGGGTTGCATTCAACAAAGAACAAACCAACAATGCCTTCATCTCTCAACTCGAGCCTAAAGATGTCAAGGAAGCTCTTGGGGATCAAGAATGGATCCTGGCTATGCAAGAGGAGCTGGAGAAATTTGAGAAGAACAAAGTTTGGACCCTTGTGCAAAGACCAAGTGATAGAAATATCATTGGCACCAAATGGTTCTACCGCAACAGGCTAGATGAAAGCGGCAAAGTGGAAAGGAACAAAGCAAGGTTAGTGGCTCAAGGTTACAATCAACAGAAAGGTATTGATTTTGATGAAACATATGAACCTATAACTAGACTTGAGCCCATTCGTATGTTTCTTGCCTTTGCTAGTTATAAAAACTTTCTTTTGTATCAAATGGAAGTTAAAAGTGTGCTTTTGAATGGTACAATTGAGGAGGAAGTGTATGTTGTACAACCTCCGGGCTTCGAACATGATAGTCTACCCAACCATGTTTATTTGTTGCAAAAAGCTCTCTATGGACTCAAACAAGCACCAAGGGCTTGGTATGAGAAATTAAAGAACTTTTTGTTAGATCATGGTTATAACATGGGCAAAGTGGATTCTACCTTATTTATAAAACACACTTCTAACAATTATCTTATCATTCAAATATATGTTGATGATATCATTTTTGGTAGAATTAACCTTGATCTGTGCAAAGAATTTAGTGATCTTATGCAGAGTGAATTCGAAATGAGTATGATGGGTGAACTCATATTCTTCCTCGACTTTCATATCAAACAAACAAAAGATGGGAACTTCATCAACCCAGGCAAGTACACAAGTGAACTACTTAAGAACTTTGGGATGGAGAACATCAAGCTGATGGACACACCTATGTGAAACACTGCCAAACTTGATAAAGATGAAGAAGATAAGAAGGTAGATGAAAATATCTATAGAGATATGATTGGAACTTTACATTACTTAACTGCCTCTAGACCTGATATAATGTTTAGTGTTGGCTTGTGTGATCGCTTTCAATAAAATCCTAATAAATCACATATTATCATTGTTAAGAGAATTCTAAGGTACTTAGCTAAACCCCCAAATTTTGGACTATGGTATCCCAAGTCAAGAGACTTTACTCTTACAGCCTATAGTGATGTCGATTATGCAGGGTGCTTGGTTGATAAAAAGTGCACAAGTGGCACTTGCTTCCTCCTAGGACCATGCTTGGTGTCTTAGTTCTCCAAGAAATAGAGCATTGTGGCATTATCAACCACTGAGGCTGAGTACAATGCAATCGATAGTTGTTGTGCCCATGTCCTATGGATGAAGCAAATGCTCCAAGACTTTAACATTCATTTTGATGCTTCTCCTATCTATTGTGATGATACTAGTGCAATTAACTTGTCTTACAATCCTATATTGCATAGTAGAGATAAACATGTAGAGGTTCACCATCACTTTCTTTGTGATCACATTTCCAAGAAGGATATTTATATCATGCATGTAGACACAGAAAATCAGGTGGCAGACATTTTCACTAAACCTCTACCTAGAGAGCAATTTCAGTTTATTAGATCAAAATTGATTATAACTACTTTGAATGAATCTGATATGCCTTCTAGCTATTTGTCATCCATTATATATGTTTTGTATCTATCTTGATCATCTTTGCTTGCTAATATGCTTAAAATTGGTTTTTCATGTTCATTTTGCCTTATTTTTCTCTTATTTTTGGATATTTCTCGCAAACACATGTTTTATCATAAAATAGTACCCAATGATGAGTGATATGTGCCTAAGTATGTATAATATGCATAATGGACTTGAAAAATAAATTGAATTGGCACTCAAATGGCTAGAAATTAAATTTGATGGTTTTAGGTCATGTTGACCATCGGTTGAGTTTCCGTGGTGCAAACTCGATCGATCGATGGTTGAGAGCTTTTTAAAAAGGGATAGTTGATTGAGTTTTTGAGTTCACAGAACTCGACCGATCATCAGGATGGAGCTCACTTAAGTTGGGTTCGACTGACTATTCTCCCTCTCAACTAGAGAAAAGTCGACCGATTCCACTCTCGCAAGCCTTAAGCTCTCAACCCTCTACCTTCCCTTCCCTTACCTAGCCCTAATCCGACCTAGGAAAACCTTCCTAGACCTTTCAACTGCTAAACCTAGGTGTGTGAACATTTTTGGTGGAGTGTTTAGTGTGTTTGATCTCTTCTTCCTCTCCATTATGCATCCATGTCTTTTAATAGAAGGAAGAGAGCAGCCCCTAGCAGAGCACCATCCTCCTCCTCATCCTCCCGCTTTATCCCCTTTGATGAGACCTTCTTTGTCTCAAATGAGGTTGATAACCAGTATAAGGATCTTCTTCCATGGAGTTCTTTTCCCTTTAGAGCCCTCTTTGAGCTTAGCCCTAGATGCCAAGAGGTCATAGATCAAGTGGTAAGGTTGTTTCAAGTTCACCACCTATCCACCTTGGGTGTCAAATGTGCGTGCTTCAATAACTCCATGACTAGCACGAAAGTCGTTCACAAATTATAAGCAAACTTGCGTTGGAATTATGACACCTTGTACCCCCTCCTAATACTCAAGTCATCCTTACATCAATGATAGTCGGGAAGAAGTTCCAAGTCTCAGAGGACATCCTGAACATCTTTTTGTTAGGTGCCGATGAGAATGACTCCTGGCTAAGGATTATGGTGAGTATTTTGAACTTCTTGACCCTAAGGGTTTCTATAAGCAATATGATATCACCCTTCTTGACATCCATTGTTACTAGAAGAAACCTCAGGTCCCCTATAAGAATAAGAGTACCCTTCCCTCCTCTACCTTAGATCTCAAGAAGCGTATACTTGCCCTAGTGGTCAATTGCAACATCCACCCCAAGAAAAATCAAACAGATATTGTAGAGAACATTGCGGTGATAATGTACTACATCTTAGAGAATGTCAGAGTCAAGTGGCCTAGATACATCCTCCACCACATGACTTGCTTCGACTCTGGAAAGAATACCCATGGCACCCATACTCCATATCTTGCCTTGATATGTGGTCTTTTCCAGTTCGCCACAGAAAAATCTCTCTTCCACGACTTCCATTACAAACCTTCCCAGAAGGGAGTATGTACCAATGAGACCACTATCCAAAAGTTTGTGCCTATCCTTTCCTCCACCACACATGGTGCCTCACCCTCTCCCTCTGCCTCAGTTGCACATGCTTCTACCTCTACTCGAGCACCTCTACCTCCTCAGCCTACCCGACCTAGCCGTGCCTCATTCTGTGTGTCCAATGAAGCCCTTATGGGTTATATGATACACCAACAGGCATACAACCTCTAGGTCCAGGAGCACCTGTATCAGGATTTATGTTCAATCATGTCTACCATAAACTTATCCTGTACACACCCATACCCTTCCTACCAACCATACCCAGGTAGTGATTATGCATCCTATGCATACAATAACTTTTACCCTGCCCCTCCACCTACACCTTCTCCTTCCGCTGGTGCTCCCACACCCTTTGCTATTGGTGGACCTGCTCCAGTCATACTAACTTTACCTAGTTGGCCCCTTGGCCACTCTACTTGCCAATTTTGGTGATTATGCTCCTGCCTTCCCATAGGCCAATGAGCTCTATGCTCTTGGTATGTCTTGGGATGAGCAGAATGCTCGTTGCCCTGATTGTTGCTTTAGACCTTTTGTTGGTGAAGAAATGTTGGACCAGACTGATTTCGAGACTACTGATGCTATTGAGAATATTGGTGATGGTGAGGATGATGGTGTTGCATCTGACAATGGTGATGGCTCTGGTGGTTCTGCTGATGACTCTGGTGATGAAGGCTATGTTGTTGCACCTTCAGACGGAGATGATGACTACGATCTTAATGCTGAGGATGATGATGTTGTTGATATAGATTGCTTAGATGTCTAGATGTTCTTAGTTTTTAGTCTAGTTTTCTGATCATATATATCTTTCTAGGGTATTTTTTATTAGAAACATCTGGGTACATGATTTGAGCTATACTATTTTATCATCTTAGTTTTCCTCATTTTCACTTGTAGTTATTTTATGAGAACTTGCATTCTGGGTTGTAATCTATATTTTGTGCACTCTTACTCTTTGATTTTTTATATCTTATGAGTTGGTGCCATATTTCACCATATTTTGATTATGACTTAGCTTGTTTGTTTATCTCGTCTCTGTTCGGTGTATGTTTAGAGATTGAATGTTTTGGATATATGCTTGGTTGTGCTTGGAGAAGACCTACTTTTATTCTCTTCTACCCCCCTTTCCTTTTTGATAATATCAAAAGGGGGAGAAAATTTCAATGTTTTGAATCTCAACCATATTGCCTTTATTGCCTATGTGGTCATTTTTTTGTTCATTATATGTTTTATCATGTGACTTGCTGAAGGACCATATAGAATGTATGTGTTATATTGCTTTGTGTAGATAGACTATGTATGCAGGTTTAAGTAAGTATAGATTGAGGGGGAGCAATTCACATTGTTCAAATCTTGAAACCCATTACAATTCATAAGGCAAAGGTATAACTTCAATATACTTAATAAAATGATTGAGGAATGGTTTATCAGTGTCAAAAAGAGGGAGAATGTTGACCTAGAGGTTATACATTGTCCATATTTTGATAATAACTTAACCATTCCATTCATATGTATCTAATATGTTTGTTCAAGATTGATTTTAGACTTTAGGTACATGAAAAGGATCAAATTACATAAGCCCTAGCTTGTCCAAGTTCAAGTCAAATGCAATGCAAGTGTGCTAATAATGAAATCAATTCAAATACACTTAGAAGATTTTTGTAATCACTTGTATTGATGATATGACTTGTAAATAAGATGAGAAAAATATGTGAGACACTTAATACCAAGTTTTAATCACTTTATAGACAATTTAGAAAATCGATCACTGGTTGTTGATCGGTTGAGTTACAATCTCGATCGATCCTATAGTTGATTTTCTGAAGATGGATGATCGGTCGGGTTGTGTATTCATAAAACTCAACCGACGGACTCACTGACCAAATTCAATCTTGGCTGATCAGTTGAGTTCCCCAGAACAAACTCGACCGATAGTTTGAAAATTGGGTTTGTCTTTTAGTCGATTGGTCAAGTTACCTTTATTGAAACTCGACTGAATGCATTGTGCTGAAAATGCAGAAAAAGTGATTATAACCATTGGTGACTTGTTTGAGGTGAAAATAAATATGTTGCTTTGAGGAAAATGGCTATATTTCGACCCTAAGTGTTCCCCAACTCAAGAGACCACCCCCAGCTATAAACAAAACCCCTTGGAGTTCATTACAAGTTTGCTCATTCAAGATATTCAAGGTCATTTCTATAGTTGAGTGTGCCACTACTCCTTCAGTCCCTTTCTCTCTCTAGTTCACACTTCATTTCATGATTTGTGAGTGAGTTAAGCATATTGTAAGAGAGCTCCACCCTTGTGCATGTAAATCTCTCATCTTCTCCTACTTCCCTATCCCCTTCTTACATGAAGAAAAGGTGAAGCAAGCTCCGTCAAGTGAAGAAGGAGCTGTAGCTGGTCCTCTTCAAGGTTGATGAAGAGGTGGTGATCTTCTCCAGGTGAAGGAGAAGGAAAAGATTGAAGATCCAAGAGGAGAAGCAAAGTCCTTCAAGGAGGAAGACTTGAGCTTGAGTGGGTAAGACCTTGGTAGAGGCTGAAGACTCAAGCTAAGTGGGTAAGTCCCTTGGTAAGGTGGATATCTCCTTGTGGTTGGATGTGCAAGTCCTTTGGTGGTCTTTTGTTTTAATCTCTTTGGTGATAATATAGAGAAAAGCACTTGCAAAGTCCTAGAGGTTGACCTCTCTAGGTAGTGGACTGACTCACTTCTAGTTTGAAGTGTGGAACCACTCTACATCCCTTTATCAAGTGCTTTCTATCAATCTCTCTCATCCTTGTTATGCTTGTTAGATGGGACTTCAAATTGACATCTAGCTATTTCTCTAAAATTGATATAATTTGAAGGTCTAATATGTTTTGTGAGAAATTTTGTAGCTCTATTGACCCCCCCCCTAGATCCCTTAGATCCAACACCATGTGCCATAGATCTATTCCAGTGTCAAAACTTGTTGTATGGTGAAATGAGTATTCCTAAGGGAAACTTGGAGAGCATATTGTTGAGTATGTGGGGTGCTTGAGGATAGGTGTCCTTCTCATCCTAATACCAAGATCTATAGGATGGATGAGGTCATACCTCCATAGGAAAACAGCTGCAGTCGTATCTTAGGTTTTGTATAAATGATCAAATGGAGGACAAATGTGATTGTACCTCAGATGTTTGGGTTTTGTATACCCTGTTTCACTAGTTTTGTGACCTATATATCAAGGGAGGACTAGATTGTTTTACAGTTGGACTTATATTTCATTGTGGTAGACTCATACTGACTAGGGGCGTATGATATCATAGGAGTCTGATTCTCCTAGATCTTGTATGGCATTAATTTTGACTTAGCAGTGGTTAGTTGGAGTTGAGTTTTATACCTCAACTCCTCAGGTATTAATAAAATTCATAATCCAACCATGTAATGTAATATATCTATTTAGGGTTACACACACTTCAAATTGGAAGTAACCCTTGAGCTATTTCTAATAATGTTCGGTATATTATGCGGTAAGATAAATAAAATGCATAGAAAGTGGTAGTGTTACCTATTTTCCCTATATATTGTGCTAGTCATGACTTAAATGTTTTAGTTACTTAGCCTGCTTAACCTATTTAAATTGTTTAATTTGCTTAATATGGTTAACCTGCTTAGTTATCTGAATCTTCTCATCATGTTTAATAAGGTTATTTTTTGTATCAATAATTGTTGGTTGATAGTTATGTCTCTCACTGGGACATGGGTCTTACCTTGTGGGTCACTACATCTTTTTTGATGGTCGTCAGTGGCATGGTCAGGATCGTTGGTGTTGAGGGGAGCAACTTGGAGGGTAGTAGAAGTAGAAGGTTGGATAGTAGTAGTTTGTAGAGTCCTAGAATCATCCATATACTCTTAGGTACAAGTAGGGGATGTTTTATAGATGACGTATATTCGCATGTGGTTTGGAAGTGTACATACGGTTTGTATATGGAATGTATACTATGTGGAACATCTGTTTTGTGATACAGGTCATTGGACCTTTACATACTGGTTTTGCACATGATAGTAATGTTTAATTATCAATTTTTTGGTAGTGATTAATTAGATGATTGATCACATGTTTTGTTTTAGTAATGTCATTCGACAGAGACAGGGTGTCGCAATAATGAGATTGCCATCAGGAAACCTCTTAATGTAAAAACATGGATTTGCACTTTTCTTCTAGCACTCATGACTCTGAATGAAAGAATCAAACTTCTTATAACCCTTCCTGGGAGCTTGTTTCATACCATGAAAACTCTTCTTTAATATGAAAACTAAGTGGTCCTTCCCCTTGACCTGAAAACCATATGGCTGCTCCATGTAGATCTCCTTAGCTAGGTATTTGTGAAGAAATGTTGTCTTCACTTCCATCTAATCAAGATCCAGATATAGGCTAGAAACCAAGCCTATAATCAATATAAGTCATTTTCACAATAGGAGAAAATATCTCATCAAAATCCACCCATGGTCTTTGACCAAAGCCCTTGACAAATGTTTGGCTCTGTATCTGATATCCTTGTTGTTGTCATATCTCTTTAGTTCTATAAACCCACTTTTTCTTTAGTGCTCTTCTACCCTTAGGAAGTGCCATAATGTCATAGGTATCATTCTTCTATAAAGAATACATCCCCTTCTGCATCTCCTAATGCCACTATGCTCTATCTCTAAGAATTTAGGCCTCATAATAAGTCTCTGGGTCCCCCGGATCAGTAAGGAGAATGTATTGAGGTGTTGGATATCTGGATGAAGGATGAAAAACTTTGTTAGACCTCTTAAGTTGCTTCTCTAAGGACTCTTCTCGGTGATTATCTTGCTCCCCCTTCCCAAGTGTCTCTAACTATGAATTTGAATCACTCATCTGTGCATCTAGAACATGCACACTAGACATGCTTTCACTATGTTTCTCAGGATGATCATGCTACTCTTCTTCATCATCTGAAGACTGCACTGGTGAAGAAGTTGAGGCATCCTCATACTCATAATTAGAAGAACTCTCAAATAATCCTACAGCCTATGCATCATCACTCTCAGGCTTTGTCACTGTCTGACTCTCACAAAATTGCACATCTCTATGTTGGCTTGTGGTCTTTTTAATAGGATCCCATAATGTTTATCCAAACTACTAATTTCAATATCCAAGAAAGATACATGGCACTACTTTATCATCAAGCTCTTCTTTTCCTTTGGAACATGTAAATAAGTCTTGAAAAAACACTAGAGGGGGGTGAATAGAGTTTTATAATATTTTTTAAAATAATTCAACCAACAGACAACCACAAGGATGTTGAAGAAAGAGACAAGGGTTTAGAGTGGTTCCACCCTTAGAAAAAACTAAGGGAGTAAATACACTACCCAATTGTTTCCAATTGGGATTTTAAAAGTATTTGAATTTTATTACCTTCTCAAGAATGTTACACAAAATTACAAATACCTTCCCAAACCCTTTGGATAGCCTTCACCTGAAGTCATCTCACCAACCTTGAAGCATCCTTCACTTGAAGTAACTTCAAGCTCCCCCTTGAAGTAGCCTTCCTCCTTGAAGTAGCTTCCCATTGAGACGTTCTAGAAGTAGTCCAAAGTCATCCTTCTCCACCTGAGAAGATTTCACCCTCTTCACTTCGCAGCCTCCAACCTAGGAGTAGCAAGGAGAGTATAATGTAATAAGAAAGAATAAGAAAGGAAAAGGAAATTACAATTACCACTTAAGCACAAGGCTTGAATCCTATATCAAGCATTTTGATCTCCTATCCAATGTGTATGAAAGTGGAAGTATAATGGGTAGGAGATTCTAGCCTATAGGACACGAAATGCCAGCAAGTGTTGAAGTTGCTCAATTTCTCACAAGAATTGATTCTCAATTGCAAGTATGTGTAATCAAGTGAGTTTAGGTGTCCTAAGGCATATACTATTTATAGGAATGGCCTACTAGTGCTTAGGGACGTTCTAGACACTTTCTAGGGGGTCTTAGTGCTCAACTAGCCGTTAGATATCCACTAATTGCATTTGTAACGACTAGTTAATTAACTCTGAAAAGTGCAGACAGAAACCTTCTCGGTTAAGAAGTTTGTCAAGATGGAGCAACGTTCAACTCAACTTCCAACCACTTTTTCCCACTAACTTTAACAACTATAGAACTAAGTCTAACGACTATAGAACCTGCTCGAGATATTGTCTTGGTCGAAGTAAAGTTTGACCAAGCCTTTCTCTGTGATGGCTTTTAGCAGGTTTTGCAAGATGTTCATGCTTTAGACTTGGGAGTTTCTCGGTCGAGAAAATGTTCGACCGAGAGTATCTCGGTCGAGAAAGTGTCGACTGAGACAAACTCTGTTTCAAAACTTTAACTCATATGCTAAGTGTAAGAAATGAATGTGCAATTGTGATGTTCACTTAGGGATGACTTAACTAAGTATTGTGTGTGGATAGGGAAGATCTAAATGCTTGTTTTACATGATATCTAAGTACTTATACATTATATATTTGTACAAGTTTACATTTGACTACAATCATGAAAATAAAGCAATTTAAGCATGTAGATCTTCCAAAACTTTGTCATCTACTTTGTTCCTGAATTACTCAAGTAGCACGTTAGATCCACAAGAATGAAATATTTTTTCAAAACAAAAGGGATTTCGATGATGTCCATTTAGCCAACAATATCCCCCTTTTGAAGATGACAAACAGTTCTAAATATAACTCAAATACGCTTGAATAATATTGAGTTGAGTTTCATACCTAAAATTTACCTTATGTATACCTTCTCTTGTTTATGGAATGTACTCTTTAGGGAATATAGCAATATTTGATGTGAAGCCAAGAGAGTATGTATGAAACTCATTGATTGAGTATTTAAGATTTATATTATTTCTCCCCTTTGTCATTTCAAAAAGATAACCGTTAAAAACATTTGTTAAGACTCCCCCTTAATTGGTTCTCCCCTTTCAAAAAGATAACCGTTAAAACATGCTAAAAGATGTCTATTTACAGCCAAAATGTAAGGATCGGAGAAACCAACCGATTTTAAGAAGCATAAATGTCAAAGAAAACATCTTCTAAGGGAGTGATAAGCAATTTCTTACTTATGTTATTAAATTGATCTAATGAAAGTGGTTTTGTGAAAATAACAGCCAACTGATCTTCCGTATCAACATGATGAAGGGATATATATTTTTTAGAAATTTGATCCCTTAGAAAATGATGACGGATTTCAATATGTTTGGCACAACTATGTAATATAGGATTATGTGTGAAGTTTAGAGCACTTGTATTGTCACAAAATACTGGCGTAGATGAAAATATAAAACCATAATCATTTAAAACTTGTTGCATATAAAGCACTTGAGCACAACAAGACCCAGCTGCCATATATTCAACTTCAGTGGTAGAAAGGGCAACCGTGTTTTATTTCTTGCTAAACCATGATACTAAGGCTCTTCCTAATAAGAAACAACTTCTGCTTGTGCTTTTTCGGTCAAGTCGACAACCATCGTAATTGGCATCGGTATAAGCTTTCAGATCCAAAGATTGTCTTTTAGAATACCATAAACCATAGTTTGCGGTGCCGGCTAAGTATCTTAGAATCCTTTTGACAGCTTGAAAATGAGTTTGCATGGGTTTTGATTGAAATCTAGCACAAAGTCCAACAGAAAACATGATATCTGGTCTAGAAGCGGTTAAGTAAAGCAAGCTACCAATCATGGCCCTATATAAGGAATCATCAATGGGTTCCCCATTTTCATCCTTTTCAATTTTAGTAGAGGTAGCCATTGGAGTGTTAGCATGTTTGCAATGTTCCATCCCGAAACGTTTTAAAAGTTCATTTCTATACTTCTCTTGGCTTATAAAAATCCCAGTGGGTGTTTGCTTTATTTGAAAACCAAGAAAGAAAGTCAATTCTCGCATGAGACTCAATTCAAATTCCTTTTGCATAATATCACTAAATTGTTTACATAAAGATTCATTTGATGCACCAAATATAATATCATCAGCATAAATTTGAACAATTAGAAAGTCAGATTCATATGAAAAACTATTATCAAAGAGATAATTTTTTAGTTTTTCATACCAATTTCTAGGTGCTTGTTTTAAACCATAAAGTGCTTTCTTAAGTTTGTAAACATGATCATCTTTACCAGGAATTTCAAAACCAGGTAGTTGGGCAACATATACTTCCTCTTGTATTATTCCATTTAGAAATGCACTTTTTACATTCATTTGGAACAGTTTGATGTTTTTGTGGGTAGATATAGCTAGTAGCGTTCTAATGGCTTCAAGTCTTGCCACCGGTGCATAAGTTTCATCAAAGTCTATTCCTTCTTGTTGAGTATACCCTTCTGCTACCAACCTAGCTTTATTTCTTATTACTTCCCCGACTTCATTTAACTTATTTTGAAAAACCCACTTAGTTCCAATAATGGTTTTATCTTGAGGTTTAGGAACTAAGTCCCATACATCATTCTTAGTGAATTGGTTTAATTCTTCTTGTATTGCCATTATCCAATAATCATCTTTTAGAGCTTCAGTCACTTTCTTAGGTTCAATTATAGATACAAATGCCATATTTGCAACATCTCTAAAAGATGATCGGGTTTTTACTTTATCTTTAGGATTTCTAATAATTAGTTCTTGAGGATGATCCTTAATGAGTCTAGGGATGGGTTGTTGTGTCTCAATTTGTTGATCATTTTCAGCATTTTGATCATCTTTAGTTGATATGGTTATATCTTCAATTTGATGAGTAATATCAACTATTTCATCACTTTGTTTTAGTCCTTCATGAAAAGTAATTGAATGGATTCTTCAACATTTCTAAAGATGGTATTGTAAACTCTAAATACTTTGCTAGAAGTTGAATATCCTAAGAAAAATGCTTTTTATGATTTAGAGTCAAAATTTTCTCTATCCTCTTTTGTGTTTAAGATATAGCAAGTTGAGCCAAAAGTATGAAAATAATCAACCCTTGGTTTCTTATTATAAATGAGTTCATATGGTGTTTTCTTTAAATAAGAATGTACGGTTACTCTATTTACAACATAGCAAGCTGTGTTTACTGCTTCAGCCCAAAACGTTTTAGATGTATTATGTTCAAGCATCATAGTCCTAGCAATTTCTTGTAAGGACCTATTCTTTCTTTCAACTATGCCATTTTGTTGTGGAGTACGTGGAGCTAAAAATTTGTGAGTGTAGCCTTGAGATGTGCATAATTATTCAAATATATGATTCTCAAATTCTCCACCATGATCACTTCTAATTGTGCATATTTTATTTTGTAATTGATTTTGAATCTTTGAGAAAATTTGTATGAACACTTGTACGGTATCATCTTTATTTGCAAGGAAATGAACCCATGTATATCTACTGTAATCATCAACAACAACAAAGAAATATCTTTTTCCACCAATAAATTGTGTCCTCATAGGTCCAAATAAATCCATATGAATAAGTTCTAGTGATCTACTGGTGCTAAGCATGTTTTTGGGTTTAAAAGAAGTTTTCATTTATTTACCCAAAGTAAATGGTTCACAATTTTCAGATTGATCAAAAGATAGCTTAGGCAAACCACGAACAAGATCATATTTAACTAGATTTTTGATAACATGTAAACTAGCATGACCTAATTTTCTATGCCATAATTGGAGAGAATTATCTTTTGCAAGTAAACATTTTCCAACTACATATTGCATAGAGTAAGGTCTAAGAATATATAGATTTCCAATTCTTTTTCCTTCATACACAACATTTGTAGTATTCTCTATTAGTAACTTGCATCAATTTTTATTGAATAAAACATCATATCCAGTATCACATAGTTGACCGACACTTATTAAATTATGGTGCAGACCATCAACAAGTAAAACATTTTTTATTTCAAGGTTTGTATCAATATTATCTATTCTAACAATTTTACCTTTGCCATTGTCTCCAAAAGTGACTGTTCCACTTTTCTTTTCTTCAAAAGTTTGAAAAGTGTCCTTATTGCCGGTCATGTGTTTGGAGCATCCACTATCAACCACCCAATCTTACAAAAAAATATGGATTTTGGTATCCATGTGATGGTCCATTATGGTTAGGTACATTTAATAATAAACAGAACATGATTACATAATTTAAGCTTCTCAGAACCTCATTCGGTCGACAAATACTTCGACCGATCTTGTCTTGGTCGACAATTTCTCGATCGGGATTGTTACTGTTTTAACTGTAGATTTCAGATTTGGTACAAGAATTCCTTCGGTCGAATAATTTCTCAACCGATAAGTGTCTCGGTCGAACTATTTGTCGACCGAGATTGTTTCTATTTATTTTCAGCAATATGTTTATGTCAGTTTGGGCTTAAATCATTGTAATATGCTAAGGTACCATTCTATTTAGTTGAGATGATACATTAAGATATTCAAATGAAGTGTTAGGTCAAATCTCAACTTAATCATATTAAATTTACTAAGTTTGGGGTCTTGGAAGCCATACTAACTCAACATCCTTTTTCTTATAAGGACATGAGAAGGAATAATATCCAAGACGTAAGCAATAATGACAACAAATTGAATCAATTTCATTTCTCTTTCTAGGATTTTGAGTTGTGTTCTTGGGTACAAACATGATCTTGGTCTTGGGTGCTTGAGTTCTCCTAGGTTTGGGTTGATAAGAGTTTTCTTTTGGAACATATCATAAACCTCCTCTTCCACTATAACCAGAAGAGTTCTTTAAGATCTTATCAAGAATATCATTATTTCTCAAGCTACTAAATTCTTTTTGTAACTTAGCAATCTCATCCATTTTCTTTTTGATATCTAACTTTGCTTGATCTAGATTAGATGATAAAGCATCTCTTTCTTTAACAACAACATCAAAATCTAGATGAGTGCATAGGATCGGTTGAGTCTAAAAATTATTTAGTTTTGCAAGCAATTCAACCTTTTCTTGAGAAAGAAGATCACAGTTTGTATCTAAAGTAAGAAACTTCATATTTCAATCATTTAAAGATGATTTCAAAGTAAGGTTTTTAGAAGAAAAAAATAGTCCTTTTCAAAAGAAAGATTATTTAATTTAGCATATAAATCCTCATTACTTCTAGTAACCTTCTTTAGTTTCTTTTTGCAATCAACATATTTTTCATGAGTATCTTGAAGACTAACAATTAGATCTTCTTTTGGAAAATAAAGAACGCTTACCTCTTGAGAATCATCACTATCATCTTCTTTGGCCATAAGACACTCCACATTCTCTTCTCCACTCTCACTATCACTTGACTCATCCCATGCAGCTTTGTATGCTTTTTCTCCCTTCTTCTTAGATGAGCTTTTCTTCCCTTTCTTTGCTTTAGGACATTCATTCTTAAGATGTCCCTTCTTTCCACATTCAAAATACCTAGGAGAGTAAGAAGAAGAAGAACCAATAACTTTGTTAGATTTAAATCTTATATATTTCTTACCATTTACAATTAGAGCTTCTTCTCCTTCATCTCCATCACTTGTCTCATCACTTTTTGAGTGATGACCTTTGTAGCCTTGAAATCCATGTCCTTCTTTCTTCCTTGTTGAAGTTCATGCTCTCGTATTTCTTCTTCCTCCAAGGTTGCCTCATGTGCTTCTAAGTTGCCAATGAGTTGCTCCATCCTTAGTCGGGTGAGGTCATTGGCTTCTTCAATTGTGGTTACCTTAGGCTAGTATTTAGGAGGAAGAGACCTAAGAATTTTTGACACTTGATCTTCTTCACTAATGGCTTTACCTAATGCATTTAAACCATTAATAATAGAAGAAACCTTTGCATACATTTCACTAATAGACTCATTTGGTTCCATACAAAACTGTTCAAACTTTTGTTTAAGCATGCCAATTTTAGAATTTTTTACTTGAACAGTTCCTTCATAAGTAATAGAGAGTCTATGCCATATCTCATAAGCAATTTCACAATTTGAAATTCTATTAAACTCACCTATGGAAATTGAACAATAAAGGATACTTACAGCTTTTGCATTTAATTGAGCTAATGTCACCGTGTTTGCATCCCATGTAGCATATTCAGTTTGAGGAAGATCATAGGCATTCGATACCATTCTCTAAAGATCCCAGCTGATTCCTTGGAAATAAAATTGCATCCTCCTCTTCCAATAAGTGTAGTTGGTGCCATCAAATGGTGGAGGCCGATCTACAAGAGTTCCTTCCAAGTTGAGGTTATTTAGAACTCCATCCCCCATCTTCGTCAAGACTCGATTAGAGCTCCTTGAAGCCTTCTCTAATACCAAATGAAAAAACACTAGAGGGGGATGAATAGGGTTTTATAATAATTTTTAAAAGAATTCAACCAACAAACAACCACAAGGATGTTGAAGAAGGAGACAAGGGTTTAGAGTGGTTCCACCCTTAGCAAAAACTAAGGGAGTCAGTCCACTACCCAATTGTTTCCAATTGGGATTTTCAAAGTATTTGAATTTTATTACCTTCTCAAGGATGTTACACAAAATTACAAATACCTTCCCAAACCCTTTGGACAACCTTCACCCAAAGTCGTCTCACCAACCTTGAAGTAGCCTTCACTTGAAGTAACTTCAAGCTCCCCCTTGAAGTAGACTTCCTCCTTGAAGTAGCTTCCCATTGAGACCTTCTAGAAGTAGTCCAAAGTCCTCCTTCTCCACCTGAGAAGATTTCACCCTCTCCTCTCCACATCCTCCAACCTAGGAGTAGCAAGGAGAGTACAATATAATCAGAAAGAATAAGAAAGGAAAAGGAAATTACAATTACCACTTAAGCACAAGGCTTGAATCATATATCAAGCATTTTGATCTCCTTTCCAATGTGTATGAAAGTGAAAGTATAGTGGGTAGGAGATTATAGCCTATAGGACACGAAATGCCAGCAATGGAAATGATTAGCAAGTGTTGAAGTTGCTCAATTGCTCACAAGAATTGATTCTCAATTGCAAGTATGTGTACTCAAGTGAGTTTAGGTGTCCTAAGGCATGTCCTATTTATAGGAATGACCTACTAGTGCTTAGGGACGTTCTAGACACTTTCTAGGGGGTTCTTAGTGCTCAAATAGTCGTTAGATATCCACTAATTGCATTTGTAAAAACTATTTAATTAACTCTGACAAGTGCAGACAGAAACCTTCTCGGTCGAGAAGTTTGTCGATCGAGTTTCTCTCGGTCAGAGAATTTGTCGACCGAGGGTAAGTCTGGAGCAACATTCAAATCAACTTCCAACCACTTTTTCCCACTAACTTTAACGGCTATAGAACTAAGTCTAACGACTATAGAACCTGCTCGAGATATTGTCTTGGTCAAAGTAAATTTTTACTGAGCCTTTCTCTGTGATGGCTTTTAGCAGGTTTTGCAAGATGTTCGTGCTTTAGACTTGGGAGTTTCTCGGTCGAGAAAATGTTCGATCAAGAGTATCTCGGTCGAGAAAGTGTCGACCGAGACAAACTCGGTTTCAAAACTTTAACTCATATGCTAAGTGTAAGAAATGAATGTGCAATTGTGATGTTCACTTAGGGATGACTTATCTAAGTGTTGTGTGTGGATAGAGAAAATATAAACACTTGATTTATATGATATCTAAGTACTTGTACATTATATATTTGTACAAGTTTACATTTGATTACAATCATGAAAATAAAGCAATTTAAGCATGTAGATCTTCCAAAACTTTGTCATCCACTTTGTTCCTGAAATACTCAAATAGCATGTTAGATCCACAAGAAATGAATGTGCAATTGTGATGTTCACTTAGGGATGACTTATCTAAGTGTTGTGTGTGGATAGAGAAGATATAAACACTTGATTTACATGATATCTAAGTACTTGTACATTATATATTTGTACAAGTTTACATTTGATTACAATCATGAAAATAAAGCAATTTAAGCATGTAGATCTTCCAAAACTTTGTCATCCACTTTGTTCCTGAAATACTCAAATAGCACGTTAGATCCACAAGAATGAAATGTTTGTCATTTGCAAAACAAAAGGGATTTTGATGTTGTCCATTTATCCAACAAGTCTTACGCCCAAATACTCAAAAATGAGCATAAGAAGCATCCTTGAACGTCCATACCTTCTCAGGTAATATGAAAACCCAAAGGAATTGTAAACTTTGATTAATTAGATAGTAGAAAATACTCATTGCCTCACCTGAGAATGTCTTTGGAAACATTGTAGTCTTCAACACGCATATGACTTTCTCCACTATGGTATGGTTCATCCTCTCAGCTTTAGCATTATGTTGTGGTATGATGAGCTATGTCCTTTTATGTTATGTCCTATGCTACACGCAGTAATCCTGGAACTCCCCAGAGGTGTACTATCCTCCATTATTTGTACGGAGACACTTCAACTTTTTCTCTATCTTCCGCTCTAACATGGCATGAAATTTTTGAAAACATTGAAAGACATGATCCTTGGTCTTCAGCAAGTAGACCCACACCTTCTTAGATGCATCATCAATGAATGTGACAAGAAACCTATTGCACCTAGTGATGCCACCTCAAACAGACCGCAGACATACAAATGAATCAACTGTAGAACTTTTAGATTCACCTTTGATCTTGTCTTGAAAGAAACGCATTGATGCTATTTTGTCTGACATGAATCACATGAGCTGAGACTGGTGTTCTTGCCAAAAGCGATCAACCCCTGGTTTGATAGTAGTTGTAAGCCTTTCTCACTCATGTGTCCTAGCCTTCGATGCCATAGATCTTTCTATTGATCCTCAAATGTATGTATATCGCGGCCTTTAAGCTCTTTAACTTTTGTCTTGTAAAATGTGTGACACAATTTACCTCGTATAATGACCAAATCCCCCTTGGTGATTGTTGGTTTATTACACTAATGAGTTTCAATCATAAGAATGATCTTTTACTCAACTATCTATTTCCCACAAGTATACAAGAGTAGTTGTAGTCGAGGTTGAACACAAGGAGCGTTGGTTAGCTAGGCACAAGAGTTATGATTTTCAATAATCTATATCGTTGTACACAAGATGATAGGATTAGAACAACTAAATTATAGATTTAAAACAAACAATGAATTCTCACTTAAAAAAGGTTAAGATTCAGTTTTAGCAGGATCCTAGACTTGGGATTTCACTATCACATCATATCTTATATTAAAATATGAATTTAAACATGTTAATTAACTTGCAACGGAGGTTTGTAGTCATCACTCAGTTCCCAATGAAGTGACGATGATTCTAACTCCATACATCACTCTCGTGTATGTATTTCATTTCGAATCACAAACCTTGCTCCTCAACTTAATCCTAACCACTCTCGCGGTCAAGGACAAGTTGCCAAAAGAGTAACTCTATACTCTCAAACACATCTTCTCAGATTATGAAGGAAAGCATAAAACATGCAAGTATGATGGCCAATCACACAAACACGTATTTTAGATTTGAAACAACTCTTGGAACATGCAAGCAACTAACATTTAGTATGAAATTCATATGTTCATACACGCTATGACATGGGAGTTACTCTCCCATGTCCAAGATTCAGATTTTACTCATCCATGGCTAGAGAAAGAAGGTACAACCAGTAGAAAACATCAAAGGACATAGTAAAAGAGTAGAAAGAACTAGTATGTCTATGAAAGTAGTAGAACAAATAAGAACTTCGGCTAGAAGTCAAGATCCGTCCTTGCTTGCTGCACTTTCTCTAGATTTCTTCACTCCCAAGCGGATAGAAGAGGAAGAAGAAGATCCTTGCTACAAATAGTGAAGAAAAAGGAAGAAGAAGAGGGCTCTCTCTCGAGTAACCACCTCCTATCTCCCTTAGTCTCCTCCAACTTCTCCTGGACTCCCTCCAGTTGATTTTCCCTCCAAAAAGTCTGTCCTAAGCCATGGTAATTGTCCCAAGATGAGTTGGGGTCGTATATACAAGTGTGAGATAGTTAAATTCGTGTTTGAGTGAAATCTGTAGGTCACACTGTGTGTCTTATACAACAAGTGAAGTTTGGATCGAGTTCTGGGAGGTTGCACAATGTATCTTTAATAAGACACGACATGTCTTTAATAAAACACAACGTTTTGCTGCAAATCTAGAGTTCTGCATTCAATTTCTAGACTGAGACATGGGGTGTCTTTAATAAGACATATCGTGTCTTTTTAAGACATGGGGTGTCTTTTTAAGACACGACATGTTAATGGCTGTTTTGGGCTGTTGTGTATTCTGCTCATAACTTACGGTGTATAGGTCAGTTTTACATGTCGTAAAAAGTGGTATTTGTGCACTTTCAAACCCCAAAATATGTAGATACTTGAGGAGCGATCCAATAAGTGATAATATGATATATTCCTCATCATTTCATTGAAAAATGTAGTACCTACAATCCAAACCATAAGACAAGTAAGAATAGCTAATAATATAGAATCTAGCATGAATGAGAGTGATAATTGAGTCAAAACAACATGGATATGCAACCGAACATGATCTGAAAGATGATATGAAATACACACATAAAATCCCCCTAATCTTAAACCATTGCTTGCCCTCAAGCAAAAAGAGCATAGAAACCCAAATGAAGGAATTGTCAAGTTCATTCATAAATCAAATGAACTGAAAGATGTCTATATGACCAAACCAACCATGATCAACATGTTTATACTCATAGCCATCAATTCAACTTAAACACCCAAGAAAGAGATTTTTAGTTCAAATGGGCCAGTCACAATTAAATGAATCAATCAATTAAACAACACTAAGTAGAACTTGGATGACCAAGCCAAACAATTAGCGGATGTGCAACTCGAACTCTCAACTATTAACGATATAAATGATGAAATATTAGTTAAAATCAACAATTTTAGTTGTACTCTCCTTCTTTCCCAAAAGTGATATGATAATGGATTATGGGTTCCGACACTTTGCTGTTAATGTAGGCTTATGCACATGTAGAGTGTCGGTTGGGGTATTTTACCCTCTTTTAAAGCATACCACCTAATCATCGTGGCTAGATCGGACTTATACTAGGCTAGCATGATATGTGGGTGGTTTAGCCATCTTTTATGTAGTATAAAGATGAGATAAGCCAAAAGAAATTTTAAAATTTTTCTAAAACATAGGAGATTCAACTAAATTGCAACATTAGCTAGATTTCATTCATTTGTTTTGAAAATTTTTCATTGAAAGTGTGGTTGAAAATGCACTAAGAGCTTGGCAAGGGCATCTCGTATTCCAAATGATGTTGTAAAGTTGATTTACTCACTAAAATTGAAACCATTACATGTTTTAAGCAATCAAAGATGTGAAAGATGAATGTTTAGGCTAGAAGCATAAACCAGAGTTAAGCACGTGTTGATGGCAAAAAGGTTACATTTGATTAATGCATGCATTTTACAATTTCTCCAAATGATATTTCTCATCAAAAGAGAACAATCAATTAAGCATAGGAGTTTTATCCACATATAAAAGATAAACCTCATATCATACTAGATTTGCCACCATAAGAGAAGAACTGAAAACAACAACTAAGAAAAAGATGATAAAAGAGAAATAAAACTACACTACCAGCTGGTTTCTCTCCCCTAAGCTTGAAATTTGTAGTGTCCTCACTGCATATAACAAACTCAAGAGGATTGCAACTGGATACCTGTCATGGTGAATGATGAAGATTGAGGTCCATTTCTTTGATTGGAGGATGGAAATTGTTGTGCTAAAGATTGATGCCTCATTGCAAATATGTCCTTGATTTGGGGCAAGTGAAAGCACCTATGATCTGCAACAAGAATAGTCTTTTGTATGCCAATACTATTTGTCTTTTCATTCTCCTTTGAAGCATCATCAAAATATGAGTTGGGAAGAGTGTTCTCATTATAAATCAATGTGTCATCTAGAGTGTGAGGAGGAAGGACATGTGGCTTGCTTAAAGAATCTAAAAGTAGATCATGTGTTGTAGCTTTCTCCCCTTGATTTGTAGCTTCATAATCCTCATAGGTATCAACATCATCATACCTTGAAGGATGTAATTCTATGACAACGCCATTCTTCAATGTCACTAGCCTGAAATATGTAGGATTCATCTCTGATGGACTAGGAAAGAAAGGTAGAAATGCTTCTTTTCTAGAAAGAGCTTGCTGGGCAATTTATTTCTCCAAGATGTGTGCATGAGTGGCAATATCATCCACCTTAGAAGAGAGTTGGCAAATGGCACCCTTCATTGATTGTCTTTGTTGATGGAACTACTCATTTTGCTACATTTGAGTTGAAATAAATGTTGCAAGCATGGACCCTAATCTAGAAGTTACTTGTGGTTGTTGTTGCTGAATGAAATTCAGGTTCGCATTGCTTTGTGACAAAGTGTCTAGCCTTGCTACAATCAAGTCTATTGTACCAACCGTGTGATCTTCCACTTGCATTCCAGAAGTAGTATGTGAAAAGGATGGGTGGTATCTTATAGCCGGACTCCATTGGCAATTATTTGCTACCATATCTTCAATAATATCATAGGATTCTCCATAAGATTTGTTCATTAGAGCTCCATTTGTAGCTGTATCAATAGACATCCTTGTATTGTAGCACAAAACATTATAGAAAGATTGCAATAGAAGCCAATTTCTTAGACCATGATTTGGACAAATATGTTGGAGATCTTTGAACCTCTCCCACGTATCATACAAGTTCTCTCCACCCCTTTGAGAATAATTGATCAGAGTTAACTCCTCAGCTGTAAAGTTTTTCTAGGTGGAAAATATCTTGCCAAAAAGACCTTTAGAAGCTCCTCCCAAGTGTCAATTGACTTCTTTGGAAAAGTATAGAGCCATGCATTGGCTCTATCTCTAAGAGAGAATGGAAAAATGATTAGGCGTATCCCATCAATAGGAACACCATATATCTTTATGGTGCTTAGCAACTGCAAACATTCAGCAATGTGGAGGCTTGGATCCTCCATTGGCGTCCCTCCAAATACATTCATCTGTAGTAATTGTATGATGGCTGGGCTGATAGAAAACTCCTCTACCTCAAATTCTAAAATATTAATAGGCCCACTCATGTATATTACAGTTGTATCAAAGTAGTCCTTAAGAAGAAGGTCATCCTCCTTGACTAGTCCTTCATGTGGATTCAGAGGATTAGGTGGATGTGGCGTAGATGGTGGTGGTGTATGTTGTATGGATGAAGGTGGTGGATATGAGGGTGTGGAAGAATGTGGTATGGGTGTTGGTTGTGTATATGATGGTGGTGAATTAGGTGTGAATGATGGTGGTGTGTATGAAGGTGACATGGGTGAATGTCGTTTGGATGATGGTGACATGGATGATGGTTGTGTGGGTTGTGATTCCTCCATACATGTTTGGGTTTCACTCCTTCTTGCTACATGAGGGTTGCAAATGATGTATTCATTTTTTGAATGTAGAGATATGCACGGTTCAAGGATCTTTTTATGAACACCCCTTATGCTCCTGAAAATTAACAAGGTGAGTGAGATACAAAAACAAACATGGAGGATACAAAAAATTATGATGATCATGATGAATTATGATTTATGGATATGATGGTGGATATAAAGTTTTGATCTAGTCTCATTTACTTATGAACAACTCTTACTCTAATAGGAATACTGATGCTCCCTGGCAACAACGCCAAAAACTTGTTGGTTTATTACACTAACGAGTTTCAATCATAAGAATGATCTTTTACTCAACTAACTATTTCCCGCAAGTATACAAGAGTAGTTGTAGTCGAGGTCGAACACAAGGAGCGTTGGTTAGCTAGGTACAAGAGTTATAATTTTCAATAATCTAGATCGTTGTACACAAGATGATAGGATTAGAACAACTAAATTACAGATTTAAAACAAATAGTAAATTATCACTTAAGAAAGGTTAAGATTCAGATTTAGGAGGATCCTAGACTTGGGATTTCACTATCACATCATAGCTTATATTAAAATATGAATTTAACCATGTTAATTAACTTGCAAAGGAGGTTTGTAGTCATCACTCACCTCCCGGTGAAGTGACGATGATTCTAACGCCATACATCACTCTCGTGTATGTATTTCATTTCGAATCACAAACCTTGCTCCTCAACTTAATCCCAACCACTCTCACAGTCAAGGACAAGTTGCCAAAAGAGTAACTCCATACTCTCAAACACATCTTCTCAGATTATGAAAGAAAGAATAAAACATGCAAGTATGATGGCCAATCACACAAACAAGCATTTTAAATCTGAAACAACTCTTGGAACAAGCAAGCAACTAACATTTAGTATGAAATTCATATGTTCATACAAGCTATGACATGGGAGTTACTCTCCCATGTCCAAGATTCGGATTTTACTCATCCATGGCTAGAGAAAGAAGGTACAAGCAGTAGAAAACATCAAAGGACATAGTAAGAGAGTAGAAAGAACTAGTATGTCTATGAAAGTAGTAGAATGAAGAAGAACTCCGGCTACAAGTAGCTCCGTCCTTGCTTGTTGTACTTTCTCCAGATTTCTTCACTCCCAAGAGGATAGAAGAGGAAGAAGAAGATCCTTACTGCAAATAGTAAAGAAGAAGGAAGAAGAAGATGGCTCTCTCTTGAGTAACCACCTCCTATCTCCCTTTGTCTCCTCCAACTTCTCTTGGACTCCCTCCAGTCGATTTTCCCTCCAAAAAGTCTAAACTAAACCATGGTAACTGTCCCAAGATGAGTTGGGGTCGTATATATAAGTATGAGATAGTAAAATTCATGTTTGAGTGAAATATGTAGGTCACACAACGTGTCTTTTATAAGACACAGAGTGTCTTATACAATAACTGGAGTTTGGATCGAGTTCTAGGAGGTTGCACGACGTGTCTTTAATAAGACACATGGTGACTTTAATAAGACACTACGTGTCTTTAATAAAACACGATGTTTTGCTGCAAATCTAGAGTTCTGCATTCAATTTCTAGACTGAGACATGGGGTGTCTTTAATAAGACACGACGTGTCAATGGCTGTTTTGGGCTGCTGTGTATTCTGCTCATAACTTACAGCGTGTAGGTCAATTTTACATACTGTAAAAAGAGGTATTTGTGCAGTTTTGAACCCCAAAACATGTAGATACTTGAGGAGTGATCAAATAAGTGATAATATGATATATTCCTCATTATTTCATTGCAAAATTTAGTACCTACAATCTAAACCATGAGACAAGTAAGAATAGCCAAAAATATAAAATTTAGCATGAATGAGAGTGATAATTGAGTCAAAAAATATGGATATGCAACCAAACATGATCCAAAAGATTATATGAAATACACACATATGTGATCTTGCATTTGCCACCATCAAAATCTAGATGACAACCTTTTCTATCAAAGAAAGAACCAGATATTAAACTGAGCTGCAAATCTAGAACATGACGAACATCCTTCAGTGTGAGCGTGCAACCGACACTTGTCTGAACACAAATGTCTCCAATCCCAATAATTATATAGAAGATATAATTTCCCATGTTCACCCTCGTGAAGTCTCCCCTCATGTATGAAGCGAAGAACTCTTTACTCGGTGAAGCATGATAAGAAGTTGTAGTATCCACCACCAACTCAGAATAATCATCCTCGGCATGTAAATACTACTCCTTGATTGTCAAGACCACATCGTCATCGTAGTCTCTTTCATGTGAAATTGTTGTTGTAGTATTCTTGTCATCATGCTTCTTGTCTTTGACTTCAGGCCCATGTTTTCTTTTCTAAACCTTGCAATCCTTCTTGAAATGACCCAGTTTACCATAATGGAAGAACCCTCTACTCATTGACTTGGATCTACCACAGGACTTCTCGTGGTCTCATGAATCATTGTGGCTTCGAGATCTTCTACGGTCTTTTACTCAGTGCCCCTGCTCTCTATGAAATGCACCTCTGACCCACTATCGCTTGAGGATCGTCGTCGAGTCTCTTCATTCAGTAGATTGTTCTTCACTTGGTCAAGTGTCGACTTACCTTCCTCTGTGGAATTTTTGACTATCACAATGAGCATCTCTCAACTAGCAGACAATGATCCAATAGAGACTGACGTTAATCATCAAGAACCATCTTTATAGACCCATTGATTTACAAGGCTTTGGAATTCATTCATGTGCTCGGCAACGCTTGTACTGTTCCAATACTTGAGGTTCGCCAACTTCCTAATCAAGAAAGATTTATTTTTGGTGGTATTCCATTCATATAATTTCTTAAGCTTTTCCCACAGATCTTTGACATCGGTCTCCTCTGATCATTAACACTGTTTCAACTGTCTTCCTATTTAGTTTCTTCTAATCTGCATCATTAATATTCCTTGACTTTTGTCCCTCTATTAGATCAAATAAATCCTTGCAATAAAGAATATTCTCCATCTTGAGTTTTCAAATATGCCAATTTGTGCTCGTCAATTTTATCATCATTGCATCATCACCTTTCCCTATATGGATTTGGATCTGTCCAACATGGGCTCTGATGCCACTTGATAGGTTTGTTAAATGGGGAATATGTGCACGTAAGTTATGCAACCAAGATATAACAAAAATGAAATATATGTGGAAGCGTAATCAACGAGCCTGTAAACCCAAGATAATAATCACAAGCAGATAGAAGAGAAAAGAACATATTTTTATGTGGAAAATCCTCACGATGTGTGGGGAAAAAACCACGAAGCCAACCACGGACAAATCCACTATAAGAAACAAAGATATAATTTTTACCTCTCGAGTTTTGACCTAAACCCGAGATAATATATCAAGAAGCAGAAATAAGAAGATATCACACCGTAGGAAGAGATCTATATAATTCCAGTGTAGTGCAGATGGTTCGGCCCGGTCTGTTCTCCCCGGGGGACCCAGGTTCGAAACCTCCTATTACGCATTGTATTTACAATCCCTTGAGTCATCCGGGCTCTGACACCTGTTTGAGGGAAGGGGAAGACTAAGTCTCCTTCTAACTCAAAAAGACATACTCTTTCATAAAGTGCATTGTAGTACCTAATCCGAAGAACATTCACATGACAGTCCTGTCCTACTTCCGTTCTTCTTCCTTTTCTATTTCTTCCTTCTTCTTCTTTGCTTTCCTCCTCGTCTCCAAGGCAGCGGATGGTAGCAAAATGTTGCCTTTTACTTTGTCTGTGTCTTGACGGCTGCTTATTGCCCTAGTGGCTGCTTGCTAATTGTTGTTGGCGGCAGCCCTTACTTCTCAATTGGCTGCATATCAATGAGTGGTTGCGGCTGTTTATATAGCCATGCGCTGCGAACTAAGTAATGCCCTAATGGGCCATGGAACTTGGACTGGAAACATAGGCCCAACAATTTAATTATGAACTACAAGAGAAGCAACAAATGTAGTAAATTGATAATAGTTTATGGTTTATGTAATCTAATTGTTTAGAAGAAAAAAGAGAAAATTTAGAACATTTTGAGTTTATCATATTCAACTTTATAGTATGATGGTTCATCATTTTTGGGTTTTTAGGATTGGGAATATCCTCCCCCACCCCTCCTCTACAAAAAGGCTCGAATTTGATATAGGTAGAAGCAGCCAGTAATCTGAATATCTTATAAAACCTATCGTTGCCCTCGGGTATGGCCAAGCCTGCAAACAAGGAGCTTAGTCTTTTTGACCTGGTCCTACCCTTGGAAACTGACCAAGAAAGAGAGAGCTTACTATCACTATTATCACTGCACTTGTATTATTCTATCTACAATCTCTATGTAGTTGGGGCAAACAATAAACTAGATTGCTTGACAAGAGAATTGAATGACGTCTAAGAAGAGGTCGGTATTTGAACATGCTCGATTAGAATAATAAAGCCATCACATCGCTGTCGAATTACCAACAAAATTCAGAATTAGTAAAAGTTCTTTCTATCCTTTTTGGCGTGGTCTGCGTCGTTGAAAAGAGACCAGGAAACAGTAAACTTTGTTAACATCACCGCTATCCATTTGGATTCCTTATTCAGGTCGGTGTTTGCTTGAAGCAAAAAGTTTACGGCTCATTCGTTTTGTCGGTCTCCAAGTGGGCGTGGTCGTATTTGTTGGTCCAAGAGAATAAACAATAGGCGGAGTTGTTTTAATAATAAAAAAGGTTGAGTTGCCAGTTGCGGGTTCTCTGGTGACGTGAAAATGACTCAGCGATTCTTATTTATGAAATTCATGGATAACAAAGAAAAAGAGGTATAAGGGCACCTTTACATAGCAGATACACGAACAAAGTAACTACACGCATATAGGCTGCTTTTGTTGTGCCGTCAAATGGGCGGCAAACAAAACTGTGTGATTATTTTAATTGTTGTTTGTTACACAGATTATGAGATAAATAAGTTGCCGTATTGGAAAATTTTCGGATAAGCTGCCGCTCCAAATCTTTGGGTAGGAAACATATTTATTTCCCGTGGATGTCTGTTTTCCACAATGCCTTTCTAACCGACTTATATTTATATGTAGGGCATAATTATTTTTTTCTAAATAACGAAAAATTCCATACACATGTACCAAAAGGCGGACATCTTGCTAACAAGTTTATTGATTGTTGCTCCAAACAAAAATCATCATACAAAAAGATAAGATATCACTGATTAATATATCCATGACAAGTAAATCTGTCTGAACTGTATACCCAAACGCAGCCATAATATGGTGGGTTGTAAAGAGCGTTAGGTAGTTTTCTCTTTTCTTATAAGGTGGGAAAAAAAAAAGGAAAGAAGAGCTGGATTTGGACAAAAACTGTTCGGCATTATCGGGTGGAGAATGCATCCACGTTAGAAATTAGACCATTCGCTTTCACGAAAACTGAGTCAAGCACCCTCGACCACAATATCATCTGCATTCACGGAGAACTGGCTGAAGGATTCCTCTTATTAGTTGGGTTCATGTAAGGCACTAAGTTTACTTCTGCAAAATACTTAAGAATGTTGTCTTCCTTTTCGTATAGAGATACCACTATTTGTTCAAGTATCATTTGACAAGCAAAATATTTTATAATATGGTGTTATGTTTAACTAAATAGCCGAAAGACAATATAATAACTCAAACATGGGCATGGAAGCACGAACATTTCATAAACATATTTGGTCATTAATTGCAATCACGATGATGTGTCTCACTTGTACATAAGGTTTCAACATTGCCTACTTATAATGTTGGATTTTAGGGAGCGGTGAATGCATCAAACAACAAAATTATTTCATGAAATCCCACCAATAGGACTATGTGAAATAGCCAATCTGAAATGGGAGTTATACAAGTTATATCTTTAGCGTCGATAATCTGGATTTTTTTTTTCTCTTTCCTAGTTCAAAACAATCAACATTGGATCATGCTCCCAATCTTCCTTTTCTAAACAATCATTCTACACTGTCATTGTGGGGCCATGACACCCAGCCAGGGCCGTTGCAGAAATTTTAGAGGCCCCAGGACAAAGATAAAAAATGGGCCTTCTGTATACTCTTATTTAACAAATTTAAATAAATATAAGTTTAGTTATAATTGTCAAACTGTCATATAAAAAAACAGGAGCATCAATACAAACAAATTTAGATTGCAACTTCTTACTTACTGTATTAACAATACATAAAATATAATGTCAAATAACACTACCCTATAACAAGAGATGCTTACAAAAATAAAATTGTGGGCCTCCGTTTTTGTTGGGCCCCTGGCCGTCGCCCAGGTTGGCCACCCCAATGGGCCGGCCCTGCACCCAGCGTGTGTTACATTATACCTTAGGGCTCCCTTCTAAAACTAAATGTCATGTCCACCCAGCAGTGTTCCCGCAGACAATGTCAGTACCTCTTTGCAATACCCTTTAGGTCTAGAATGTTGGTTTCAAGGGACATGATGTAACAAAAAATTAAATAATAATTTCCAAAATGATTTCCAACATCATTTGTGTTAATATAAGAGGTTTAATGGGTAAGTGCGTTAGGCCTTTTGTCGTTACAATCTGTTTTATGATATATTTACATTTAAATAAGTATTTGTTTGCCCACTTAAGTGCACACATGTATACCTGAAGGGACTCGGTACCTCATTATAACTTCTTAGATTGTTACTATTCTATCTACACATTTAAAACCTAAGGTGGTAAATGAAACGAATTGTTTTGCAGATAAGGAACTGAAAAAGAAATATGTTGTTTGAGAACTGATAATGGTTGACGATTGATTGAGAAATATGTAGTGAGAACATTATCAGACCAAAAAATTTGAATATTCACATGAGTGGTAAGAGATCATGTAATGTCATGAAGGTGACGATTGTCACGTTTAGCCATACTATTTTGTTGGAGACAATAAGCGCAAGAGATGTTAATTAGGATTGTTACTTTTTAGTTAGTGTTAGTTTTTTAACCCTAATTGCTAATTTAACATAGATTTGTTCTTGCACTTCCTTCTTGCATGCACCCTTAGTATAACTTTAATTTTACTTTAAATTTAAAAAACCCATATTCCTTGCTTTAGGATCCTACCTAAGACAGACTAGCTCTAATGCTCCCATCTCTCTATGGATATTGACCTAGTACTTTCCACTCCTACACTACATCCCAAGCATGTGCACTTGTAGATCAATTTATATAGAGTGTACCTCATCCAAGACTTTATTATTCCAGTGTGTCCTACATGCATCAATCTATTCAAAGTTGCTTCCAGGGAGAGTGGCACTGAAGCTAAGCGGTAATCCCTTGTTTCTTTGTTCCATTGTTCAAAATTTTGCCTGAGATGATCAATTGAATGGACTGACCCCCACACTTGTAAGGTTTGCCCTTTCATTTTTCATCTTTGAATACATGAATGTGTTTTAGTTTAATTCTTGCATTTTTACATGTTTTTTCAAAAAAAAGTACCTTTTCACCATGACATTCATCCACAATGAATTGTATGTAGACTTTGATAATTTGTTGTTTGTTTTTAGTTAGGATTTACTTTCAGCTAATATCTAGCTTTATAGTTAGGTCTTGATGTGGCTAGGGGAACTTGACACCTTTTTGAAAAATATGCCTAAGTTTGAAATTGATTAGCCAAAAACATGTTTCAACTTAATATCTATTTTTTTGAATTGGAACTAATCAAATGATATTTGATTAATCAAACTCACTATATCCTTATATGCTTTTTGTCTAATATAGCACATGCTTGAATTTATAAATTCTTTCCACTTTTCTTCTTTTGGATGCAATGATTGAGAGGAAACTAGAGAAAGCCATAGTTGCTTAGGTTTGATCAAATCTTATGAAAAGAATGTGGTTTGACATAAATTATCATTCATTATGATTCTGTCTTGGTTTGTGAAGATCATAGGACTAGCTTGCATACATGAATCCCTATACAAAAATCCACATTGTTTGACACCTATATAGATCCTATATTCTTCCACAACTCCTTACCTCTTTTCCTCATGAAAAGATGCCTAAAGGAACTGGGGTGGCCAACCATTCCTTCCCCACGCTTCTTCCTACCACTGTATAGCTATAACTACGAAATGGGAAAAGAAAAAGAAAAATATAGAAAGAAAATAAATAAGCTCCTATGTAATAGAATGTAAATATAATAAAGAAAAGATTAGTTCTCCTATGTAATAGAAATGCAATCTACTTTCACAATGATTTCTTCCTTTTTCATACCTATTGGGGTAGAAAACATCAAACCTATCCCCATTGCCCTCATCCATATCCAAGTGTCGATTATGGTGGATTGAGTTGTAGAAGTGAATGTATGCAAGTGAAACTACATTCCTGTCTGCTTTGAACAAATTTACTTATGCAACAGATCCACTAGAAAACTTTTGAATGGCATATCACTTACATGAGTTGTGATTCCATTTATGCAAATTTTTGTATTTGTGCTATGATTGTAGTTGTACTACGATAGAAGATCTGAGTTTGGTGATTGCATGTATATGGTCAAGAGTGAACTCATCTACTCAAAAGTCATGTTTGTGAGTGCATTTATCATTTAAGAATTGGATTTTAAAATAGATTTAGTTGGATCATACTTGAGGACTAATATTGTTTTAAGATTGGGGTCATGATTGAGCCCTAGTTTAGGTCTCCATATTGTGTCATTTTTCTCCTTATTCACATTTAGATGCTACATAATGAATGATATATACCCAATAATTAGATAGTTCTCAAATGCAGTTATAGATATTTTATGCATGTTTATATATGTAATTTGGCACTAATGAATGGAAGGGGAGATAATATGATGATAAGGACTCCAACTCACATGTAGAAGCCCAAGGAGTCATCAAAGTCAACTCCAACCTACCCCAAGTGACCAAGGAACAAAGTTAAGCAAACAGCTCCATGGATGGTCAAGTTCAAGATCAAAGTGCAAAACAAAGCCCCAATAAGGGCCTTGGTACTTCACCATGTGTCATGTTACAAGACCCCAAAATCCAATAGATGGTAAATTCTTCAAGTAGAAACACATATCAAACACTATGGTTATGCTCATCAAAACAATTGGAGTATGTCGAGGCCAGAATGGGTGTGCTAGTCACCATAGATGTGGCAGTAAATATACTAATATAACTAATTTCAAAGATATGACTCCTTACTCCTCCGTCCACCACAAATTTTTATTTTCCACACTAACAATATTCACCACAATCGTGCTACTCTCATTCCACCATGACCATGGTAGCCAACACGACCTTGGTGACCACCATGATCGTGCCACCATACTCCCATTTCACATCTTTTGCCTTATCATTTTCTATTTCAAACATAACCATTCGCACATACGATGATTGTACGTAAGACCACCCATCAAGACTAGTGTCCACCATGTCCATGCTGACCACCACAGTCATGCTACCTACCTAACCATAATGCTTCTCACTACCACTTTTACTACTTTACCCCCACTTAACCCTAGATTGCCTAGGACACTATATAAACACTAGTATTGGGTTGTCACCTACCCCTCCTATACCTTATATAATCCATTTTCAGAACCTTACACCCTAAAACCCTAGCTTTCTAGGGTTTTGGCCATTTCCACACAATTTGCCTTGCTCTATCACCCAGTTGGAGGATGAACTCATCCTTGGAGTTGATGGAGGTGAAGAATGGAGTTTCTCCACCCACATCCATGGATTTTCTCTCTTTTTATCCTTCTTATTTTGTTGTTTGTTTGACTACGAGTACCTAATCCCCTTTGTGGGTTGTTTGGGGGCAAACATATGTAACTATGATACCATGTTGCTTAATATTTATGAATGATACTTTGATTTCATTACCAATAGCTATGTGATTGGTTATTCTATGTCCCTACCTCTTGCATTGGCTATTTGAGATATGAAATCGCGTAAGGCGTAGAGAAAGGAGTGGTTTTATCTTTTTGGTGGGAGAACTCTGAAGTCCCCGAGGGAAATCTTAGCTAGTTTTCTCTCCTTCCCCTTCATCCCTCGATTTTGCTAGCCCTAGGTGTATTATCTAAGTGTGAAACTCTCCTCTCCCTTGAAAAAGAGCATGCCTAGAGGCTGTATAGGGGATAATAAGAGGTAAAATATCCTATTCCTATACCTTATACCACCCATTGTCACCATGTGGGAGAGGAGACTCATTCTTAGAAACCTAAACTTGGATTATCTAGACTAATATTTACATATCCCTTAGTTAAAAGGGCCTCATAAGGTTGGATGGGTAGTGGAAGGGACTAGTTCCCCTACACTCCACCACGACACCCGTGGTAAACTAATATGATAGGATTCATGATATATATTACTCCTACTTTTTTGGTTTGGTAGCTCTATTATTGAATCTATGTGCACAAAAATGACCCTTGCACATGTTTGATGGTAACATATCATCCAAAACAACTCACTACCCTCATTACTAGCTAAAACACATCCTCTTGCTAGATATTGTTTGTTAATCTAAACCCCCTTCTTATTGAATTAGTTTGGTTGTATTTTTCATAGTGAATGGCTTTGCTAGCGTTAGTAAGTTCTTGTTTTTGCCTTGCTTGGATTTAATTTTAGGATTGATAATTCTTAATTATTGTCGATTGTCTTATTTTCTTAGTTTCTTAATCATAATGTCTAGTTTTACTTAAATTCTATTCTTGCACTTCCTTTCGGCATGCGCCCATAGTGTGGCTCAATGTCCACTTTAAAATCAAACCATATTCTCCTATTTAGGAACCCTTCTAAGGTAGAAATAGCTCTAGTGTCCCCATCTCTCCCTATGGAAATCAATCTATGCTTGTTGCTCCTAGATCATGATCTTGTGTTCTTGAAAATCATTTTAAATATGTTGTTCCTCATTTGGGACTTTGTTAGCCTAGTGTGCCCTAGGAGCATAAAGCTTTCTGGGACCATTTTTTGGGAGAGTGGTGCTTGTCCTAGCTAGTTTGTTTTACTTTGACTTTCCTACTTCACTCACCATTTATATTATTTATTAATTGTATTACTTTTGCATTTGAGTTTTATAACTTGCTCTTTTTTGTTTATTTGTACATTTGCATGCGACAATGCATGTATGATTCTCTCTCTCTCTCTATCGCTCACTCTCTCTCTCTCTATCAAGTTCTTCTTCAAGGATCTTGATATAGGTAGGGAAAGGCAGGTAAGTCGTCATCGATGAACTTAAGAAGAGAAATAAATGGCAGACCCAAATGCACCACAACTCGAGAGTGACAATGAAGTCCCTGAAGAAGTGGGTTTTTTTAATCCACATCCTAGGCCTCTACAAGACTACTTATTTCTAGGAAACTGCACTTCTCCAGTTCCTATGAGGATTGGTTCAGTGTTGGGGAAAGCTTTTTCCAACCACCTCACTAGTTGCCATGCTTCCTACCTTGTATGGACTAGATAAGGAGAATGCATACCGCCATGTGGACTCCTTCATTGATACATGCCAACTTTCCTCACTCCATCCACTATCAATTATGTCATCTGCATGACCATGAACCTATTCTAAATAATAGTATAACTCAAGAACTGAGATGATGACTTTGAAGGCACTACAAAAAAAATGGTCTTTAACTATAAAAAAAAATTGTAGCGAAAACCCCATATTTTGTAGCTAAAGGCTTTAATTACATATTTCTTTACACATACAAATTGTAGTATATGCTCATATAGCTAAAGCCTTTAACTATATTTTTCAAATATGTAGTTAAATAATCCACTTGCTACAAATTCATATGTATCCGGAAGCGTAGCTAGATATTGTCCTTACATATTTAAATATAAGTATAATTATAGCTAAATGTATGACTACAATTGCATATATAGTCAGTATGTAGCAAAAACATGAAGTTAATACATTTTATATGAAATTAATGTGTAGGGAAAGGCGACAATTACTACACACACACACACACACACACACACATATATATATATATAATTGTAGTAGTTAGGCCAAGTTATGCTCATTATGCCAACAATCTTACTTTCATTTATATTGAAATGTCAAATGTACACGGGGAGGAAATATACCTTGCCCCTATTACACAATGTGTACAAAGAAAAGTATATACATATATCAATGATTTAGTGGTCTACTAACATCTTTGTGAAAGAGTTGTCTTTCTCGACCAGTTTTAACATCCTTATTGTCTTCTTTTGTTCGAGCCGTTGTTGTTCGGCCAGCATCGTCCAAAAGTACCCGAGATAAGAATCTGGAAAGAACCTTCTAAGCAGAGATAGAAGGAATATCGTCCCTACGAAGTTGGTCACTATGTTTGCAGATGCTGACAGTGGTTGTACACATCTAAAAGAAAATCTGAGTTGCTTATTTGTTAATAGATCGGAATGAAATGCCTCAAATTCTGCAAATATATCCCACAAGTTCATGTTAATAAGCTGGCCGTTGTTGGAAATAAAGAATACGTGATAATGCATAGTAGATTATTTGAAATATGAGACATTGAAATGTGCCACAGTTTTGAAAACATAAATATGTGGTTTGAAAAACATAATAGAATACCTTTTATCTATGTTTTCTAATGGTGTGAGTACAACAACCAGTACTGCTACGTCAAATTCAATGTATAACTGGAAGAATAACAACACATCCCACAGGCACCATCGAGGTCATCACCTATCAATTCCTAAAGCAAACAAAGGTCATATACATAAAAACTAAGAGGTTCCAAACTCACGACAAAACTCACCTGGAAAAGATATTTCTGCATTGAACTACTCAATACCCATCACTTTCTCAACCTGTAAGGTCAGTAACGACATTAGAGACTGAAGTGTCTATACTTCAGTAGCCAGTGCATTGGAAATGCGGATCACGACAACTTCTAGTGTCGATCGAAAATTATCAAGCAAATTTGGTTCAACTCGAAAATTATCAAGCAAATTCGATTCAGTAATTGTAGAAGCAACAAACATAAATATGTTCAGCTTAATGTTGGTATACCTGCTACATAATAGTTATAAATAATATTAGTAGACATTAAAATCTAAATCAGTAAACATAATTCAATACAGCTACAATATATTAATGAGGAAGATTTGAACTAAACATGAGTATGTGAGTGTTCATATTCTGTCCATACAATTTCTATTTGAACTAACATCCAGATTACATCTTAACTTTAAGTGTCTTTCACTCAACCATCCAACGACAAATATAAGTCAAAATAACATGAGAGATAATGTTGTTACTTACGCCATGTTAACAACGTGTTCCTTTTCTTGAGGAGCAAGAGCCATAACCGGCAGAAAGGAACTAGCACTTTGCAGTTGTGCAACCAAACTTTTATCAATCAGACATGAAAAAAAAAAACTAAAGAAGAAACAATGCAAAGCGGCGTAAGGCTCATAGTGTACCATGTAATGACCAACCATATATTCTGGAGTAGCTCCAATCGACACTTTGGATTCGTAAACAACCAATCCAACCTGGAATCCAAAATTTATTATATTGTGTTAAGGGTGAAAACCATACAGGGATAATGAACATGCTCTACGAAAGAGGAATTCACAAAGAACTCATATGTTTTCACCTTTGACCACTTGCTCAAGGGTTCCAGTTGAACACCCCTATTCATCAAGACAGCAGCTAAATCTCTTCTACGAGTCTGTGAACATCATTCTATAAGAACGTATACTTTCGGTATGGGTGAAAATAAATTCACAGTCAAAAATTTTAAGGCAAGAATTTAAAAAGATGCAACTCCCAGAAAATAAAATAGTTATCAATATTATAGCACATCATCACGCATAAAACATTGATAGAAAGTTAGCCCAAGCTGTAAGAAAGCACCATGCCATTAGTTCTTCAACTTTAGAAAGAAAAAAAAAGCAAACCGCTATAAAAGTTTAAACCTTTAAGGTGTTTGTGCACAAGCAAACAGGCCTGGGCTTCTCAAAGGATTCAATAAGTTCAAGAAGTTCTACAACAGAAAACATCTGCAAAAAAAGAGTAACAATAGGATGCATTGGGCACTGAAGTTGATAAATAATTAGTAAAAAAAAAAGAACCACATAGGAAATTTAAGAGATACCTCAACAAGAGCACTGATTCAGAATTCATTGTACCCGTAATATGTTCCCAAATCAACTTTAAGCTGCTCAACATATTCCTTCCTTGAGGAGCCCTCTTGTCTCAGAGTTTTGAAATTGGCCAGTACTCGCATTACTTTGAGAAAATAATGAAATATAGAGAAAATAATGAAATATACTATCAGCACTAAGAAGATGGAAAATGCAATGTGAAACAAAATATGAATATGCTACTAGCTGATATCAGCAACACCCAGCAATGGAGCTCTAAATGCAGATTTTATCAGTCCGACTGCAATTATATTATATGCAGGACAGCCACTGATGACAACTGTGAAAGCTTATTACAAATATAGGATGGCAACATACCCTCTCTGATTCTAAGTTGAAGACTTGTAAGATCAGGAGGCCGGATTGCTTCTTCTTCGAGTTCCTACCCCCACACAACAGGTAAAATAGTAATTCAGTAAACGAAAAGATAAATGAGAGTCATCCAATTATGAGAAACGAAAAAACAAAACAAATGCAATGATTTGCTAATTTGAATGTCTAGCAGGGTGGTAGAAGACATCAGAAAGAGGCGGTAAACAGACCTCCTGAGTTGGAAGCCTGAACTCATCATATTCCCCTTTTACATTGAGTTTCAACTCTGCATCAACATCCTCCATTTCCCGTGCCCTCTCCTCATCAATGGCTTTAGACTTCTCCACAATGTCAGACTCATCATCGGAATCAGATTCTTCTTCGCCTTCTTCCTCGCCTTCCTGCTCTGCTTTGGTAAACCAAAGTGAAAATTACGTGACAGTAAAACTGTTTAACAAAAAAGGAGAATAGAACCACTAATGTTTAACCAAATACGCACAACAAAATGCACCATCGCTGCTCCTTCCAAGGAAGTCATCAGGAAAAGGTTCTTCATCGTCCGAGAAAGACACGTCAGATGGAGGTCCATTCCCTTCTTCCCCTTCTCCATGATTCTCCCAAGTGAATTTCTTCAGCTACCTCTTCCGCGTCGGAGTCATCGTCTTCGAGAAGGTTGAATTTCTTCGCAGGTTTGGATGAAGCTAGCTCTTGTACCTGCTGCTTCTTGTTGATAAGGGAAACTGAGATATTCTAACATGTGGGAGCTGTGATTCAAAGCAAGACCTACTCATGATAATCAAATATGAGAGAAGCATGATATGCATTTTCCTATATAACACATACCAGAAAAAGAAGTGAATGAAAGAGGGATGCATGTATGCTTGCATTAGAAAGTGATGGAGGAGTTGCTCATACAGATTTGTTCTAGCTTTTCTGCTCTGTAATCACTGCTCCCATGGGACCGGACCTGCATAAATTTTGCTTCTCAATTAATGTTCATCCCATGGGGACCTATACCGGTTCAACACCCTCCTTGACATCCATCAGCCATGGCTCAAAAGTTGAGTAGGGAGTGACTGAACTATATCTTGTTCTTGCACCAACTACATTGAGACATATAAGAGGTAAAGAGTAGATGAAGACTGAAATAGAAACAAATGGTTCATTACATGTAACCAGACATAAACATTAGAGCTTCCATTAGGCTATTTTCAAAAACTTATATATATCAAACATGTTTGTGTTTCCTTTAGGTCATTTCTATTAGTAGACCTGTAGAAACCCAAATATTCAACTTGAAAACTGATCATTAAACATTTGTTAATAATCATAATAATATTCTTTCAAATCTTTAGCATGTTTGGTGTCTTTCCATCATATTTGGCATCACACCTAGGTCTTCATATAGTTCAGAAAATTAGATATACAAAGTGTGTGAATATCTACCCTTTGAGGTGTTATATAGAACTTCATCCTTACATATAATAACAACAATGAGAGGGTTAATTCACTTCAATCATAATACATTAACATATCTCTTTGAATTTGGACAGGAAGAAGAGAGAAAAGGTCACTTTACTGGAACATGTGTTGCATTAATTCTATTTTGGAGCATTCACAACAATGAAAAATGTACACTATCAAAATGTGACATCTTCTGACCTCGTCATCCGTAGGTACACTGCTGTAACATTTTTCCAAAATATGATATACTTCACTCAAATCAAGGTACTAAATCCAACATTACTGAGTTGAATACAAAGCTACTGGTCTTTCTAATCAACATTACTGAGATGAATACAAACCTACCAGTCTTTCTAATCCAGCTAGTCAGGAAATTAAAGACAATCAATCTCAGGTAGTTCACAACTTCATTATATTTCATTTAGATGTTGTTTATCATCAACATATAGAGGTCTTTTATTCATATTTCGTGCACATAGTTCATATGAGAGATAGCCTAAACAAGTAGTTCACTTAGTATCAAAATCAAGTGTGCCCAACTCACACAGTAAACTAACATACATAAACATCTTACTCCCGAAGATACTGATATCCTATTGACATACAAAATTATAAGTTCAGTATCAAGAAAAAGATACAATTATAAAACATCAATATATTTATAGGCATCAAGGGAAAATAGAAGAATAACTCTAGAGAGGATTTTCTCCTCTGTAGGATAGCATAGTTGGGCCCATGTCAGACTAACATCATATGCTTGCAACCTACTATTCAAGAATGCAAACATAAAGTAGATGAAGTGTACAAAAATAGTTCTATTTCAGATTGCAAACCTAAAGCAGAATAAAGTGTAAATAGTCACTGAGGAACAATTCAAATTGGTAATACAGATAGTTCATCTACAAACTTGTTATATAGCACTGAATTTCGCACCTGTGGAGTCAAACATAACTAGGACATCTGAACTTCATACTAATGTAACCAAAAGAAATATAAGAAACATTTAAAGTTCTATTTTATCAGTAAAAGATCATTACAACAAGGACATGAAAATTTATATACTATTGATCACCAAACGAGATTATAGTTCAAAGGACACCCATAATCCAGTCTAAAACTATTTAGGTGGCACACCCAAGCACTTAGGCATACACCTAGATTGCCTAGTTTGGCTACCCATCTTGTATTTGAACCTAGGGGACTGCCCAAGGTGCCCTAGTTGGCGCCCTGGACAACACTAACATTATCACCTTGCTATGGTGTCGTGTCCCTGACAATCACGAGAAGAAAGGGGCATCCAACCTCATTCTATGCCAATCTCTTGTCAAGGGGCCTTGGGCACACCTTGATGGGTCTTAGTAACATGATAGGGACTGAGAACAAGAGCTACATTCTTCCCTTAAGTCTAGGATAGCAAAAAAGAAGAAGGTGTTGCATATCAAACTATTGAAAGAAGAAAGAGTAGGAATACAATAAAGAGAGTATGATTTTGGAATGAAGGGAAAGAATAGAGAACCATGTGGTGGAGAAGGGAGGGTCGAAGCCTTAGGGACTGGACATCCCTAGATCACAGGGCAATATAGTACTTTTAATATGGAAAACTTCATATAAGGAAATCACTCCAACATTAGGAACTTGAATTTTAAAGGATATCTAGATCCTTATGAATTTATATAGGATGGTAAACTTAAAGAATGACTTTAACAAGAGAAATCCCTTCAAGTAGAAACTGAACAAGAAAAACTTCATCGGCGTTCTCCAGAACAGCTTTATCACACATTGAATATTAACACGGTCAGATAAACAGATCAGAAGGCACCATCAACCTCAAACGAGCATAGCACAAGGGTTTGATAGGTTATCAAGAGGTCAAACAACTTATTATGAATCCAAACAACTTTTTCTAAGACTGCATGAAAATAATACTAACATTGGATCCAACCATACCATCAAAAGGATGGGCTTCCCATCTTCACATCGGGTCGAAGCGCAAGGGTTTGCAGGAGGTATCTGGATCCTTTGGGATGACGCAAGATGCAACGTCAAGATCCTCAACCATCGCCAATCCATCCATTGTCGGCTGAACGACAATCTTTACTTCACCGCCGTTTACAACAGCCCTCAACCAACAAAGAGGAAACTGTTGTGGCAACGTCTAGCCTCCCTTCTTCCACCTACAGATGCATCTTGGATGGCGGTCGGAGACTTCAACACGATGCTTAGCAGAATGGAGAAGAGGGGCAGCACCTTCTTCGACTCAGCATCATCCTCCCTCTTCCACGACTGCCTACACAACACTGGTCTTGTTGACCTAGGTGCGGCAGGACAACCCTTCATTGGAGTCCGTGAAAAGCTAGACAGGGCCACTGCCAATGAGGCTTGGCTCTCCTACCACCCGAGTACCAGGATCCAGGTGCTCCTCCGCATCACCTATGATCATAACCCTATTCTCATCACTATCGGTCTCACTCGTACCACTGGAAAAGTTGGATACGCAGGGTTAAAAACTAGAGCAAGTTGGACTTTGGACAAGGACTTCACTGCCTGTGTTAAGGCTGGTTGGGACTCGGTAGTCTCCTTCTCTGACGCCCTACCGGCGTTCCAAACAACCGCTACAAGATGGCATCGCAACTCCACGAGGATGAAGCACATGGAGAAGGCAGCGATCCTCCATGAGCTGGACCAACTACAGAAGGGCCTGAATCAAAACGAACACGCCCACATTGCCTCCCGCATTGTGGATCTGCAAGAGAAGTACCATCACATCCTTCTCACCAAAGAAGTAGACTGGAAGCAGAAGACGCACATTAACTGGCTGCAACAGGGCAACCGGAACACAAGTTTCTTCCAATCGTATGTTCGGGCCAGACGGCACCACAACAAGATCTCACGCCTGAAGGATACGGATGGGCAGTGAGTCACTGACCCAACCTTGTTGCGCGCACGCATGTGTATTTTTATTTTATTCATAGTGATACACAAGACAAGCCAAACAGCCTTAAATTTCCATACCCTTGAGAGGTCCTGACCTCTAGGGGACCACAAGCACATATAAGGAGTTGTGTGATTTCTGCTGCAAGAAATATGGGATAAAAGACTTGGCTGTAGAAAACTGAATTCTGGAACAGAGAATGCAACACTCCCAACAAGTAACGGCCTAAAACAAAACTTAATAGTTTGTCCTAACAAGTCACGGTCTCTAACAAGAAAACCCATTTCAAAACTCCATCTCCCCTCCACTTAAACTCCATCCACGCCCCCTTCCCCTCCCTTTTCCCTGTTTACTAACTCGTGTTGTATTCTTTGAATATTATTAAACTAGACAAGGGATGATGATGGAGGACGCCCATCCTTGTACACTTTCTCCACCCATTATAACTAATAAACAGGGCAACGTTTCTAAAACAGGGCAATTGTTCTGCCATGTTAGCTTCATGTGTAATGTTGTGCGGGAACAACTTCATGCGCATCCAACGACCACACAGCTCGTCGTGGTCTGATTAGGATGCATATTGCTGTTTGATATCAACAATCAGATCTGTAATAACAAGCTACATAGCTTAGACAATGAAAAAGGAACGTTGAGCATTTGCAACCATCCAGAACCAGCATTCTCATTATCTGAAAGATAGTAGCCACACTTGACATTTTAAGGAGATGAATACAGATACCATCATACCATAACTCTGAAAGCTATGGTGCTATGGGCTTCGAAAATTGCAATTTGAGAGTTGTCCCTTCCTATGTTGCATATCGAGCAGTGTGCATGTGCAACAAGTCTCTGTAATAGATTTTTCTTGGTATGTAGTTGTTCCTATAAAGGTGCTAGAAAAAATGGATAAGACATTGGGATATATGATGCTTCCACAAGGGAAATCCCTGAGGGTAGGTGTCTCTACTTTTTTTCATACATTGCAGTCTCTTTCTTCTGCTGTAATAAAATGTTTGCATTTAAGTGGAGTTTATTATTCTTCTCAAGTTAAGTTCGTGTTAACAAATATGCCTACTAAAAATTAAAGGTAAATATTTGTTAGATGAAAATAGACCTGATAAATGAGTCTTCAGGTGGTACCTTAATTGTTGGTGAGAGAGCACAACTTTTGTTGAAGAAATATAACTCAGCTTGTTTCAATCTTATTCAAACATTTCCTCTAGAATGCTTCTCTTTTCTCTGTAAATTAGGTGAGATAGTCAAAATGTTAAATTTGCATGTCTTTAGAAGAGTTTATAGCACACGATACAACCAAGAAGAAATAGTGTGGCAAGTTGCTAAAGCATATAATATTGTGCTCGTGGATAGGCTAAATAACTTTTCACATCAACTTCCCCTGTAGTCAAAGTTCATGTCTTTCAAAACACAATTGTGTGGCAGGTCGTTGAAGCATCCAATATATGTCCACTATTCAGTGATACCCTGCAAGTGATTAACCAACAATGAACAAAGAATTTAGGATACATATATCAGTCCACTTGCAAAATCTGATTCAGAAAGCACCAGCCAGAGAAAAAAGGGAACCTTTGAATTTTATTATAAATGTCCCCTGAAAAAGAAACTTTATTGTGGACCATTGTGGCTGTGTGATTTCTTTCTTAGGTCCTACTATATTAATTACATGTTGATATAGACCAGCTTGTACCTCATTGCACTGCAGGCCTTAAAACTTGGGCACTTAGTAACAAGTTTATCTGTGTAGCAGTTGCAAGGATATAACATGCATGGTAAATAGAAGTCTATCATACATAGTAGTTGCAAGGCAGTAATTTACATTCTTGCTTCCAAATTCAACATCCATAAGAAGGTACTTGGTGGTTGTGATTTAATAATAATGTCCAGTACAATACAATACATTATTAACAATTTTGCATTAAGAAACAACTCTTCTGATGTTATGTATACCAACAGTGCTTTCAAAAGAAAAATGCAAAAAAGGCGTCCTATTAAGATAGTTTCCATACTAGGCTAATACCAAAATATTTGATATTTTGTGTAGTCTGCAGTATATTAGATTCTGCCATAATTCAATATTGTGTGTGGTTTTTAAGTTAAACTGATTTTAATGCCCTACTAACATGTTAAAAGCTTACAAAAAAATGAGGATTAATTGGTTCTCTGTGAGAAGGAACCATTAACTCGGTATAGACAACCAGAAGCAGTGCAATCTATACATGAAATATTATTCCACCAGAAATACACATGGTCAGGAAAAGATGATCAGAATCAAAGACATTGAATATCCACCTCTGAAACCCAGGAAGGAAAAAGTTACCTACCTTTGTTTAGAATCACATCCAACAACATCTTGGGTAACAAGCACAAGAGCAAGTTCCATTCTAACACGCATAGGACATGAAATCCCAACTTAGCTCAATGTCATTCCACAAGAGCAAGACATGTTATTAACATGGTTATTGAAGACCCTATACAGTAGAAACCTTAAGAACAAAGACTAGAACATCAAGAAGTCTATGGAAACCATATCTTCCAACATGTCATGACCATCACTACTTTAACAAAATAAAATACAGCAGAAACAACAGGAAAAACTTTGTTAGAAAGACACCCACCATCTCAGAAATTATGGATATATAGAGAGTCTAAACAGTATTGCCCAGCAGCTCATCTGAGATCCAATAGACTGTAATAGAACAAAAACATTGTCAAATAGAACCCTCTGAGAGATGTCTTTACATGAAAGCAATACTCTAAAACAAATCACTCATCAGCTTGGTTTAGACCCAACAACATCAAGAGATCAGCCAGTAGCTAAAAATATTCAGTATCTTGTATTGTTTCATGCTTTTAATAAAAATATAAATGTGATTAGGATTTCTAACTTAGATAACTTTGAATAAGAATGGTTTTATCTGGAAAAACTATTTGAAAAAAAAACCTTTGTGTTGAGACAACCAATAATCAAGCGATCTGGTTCCAAATGGATGCTTGAGTGCCCACCAACTAGACTGAGATAATTGATTAGACACCAGCATAGTTCTCTTCCACAAAGAGCATGCAGTTTATCAAGATAAGAACCTATTCACTTGATGTTGCAGAGGCGAGATGATTACGACACATTTTGTTCATTAGATTTCAAAACTGTATCTGTGTGGTAATATACTATTTGTATGATTTTGAGTTTCTTACAACCACAAAGTTTAGTGCATAGCTGTCTTGTCAAAAGTTTAAGAGACATTTTATATCAGTTGCTCATTCATTGTTTTTACAAGCATATTTATGAATACCTCTTCTTCTTTTATGTTAGGCTCATTTTGTAAATATACTTTCTTTTGTTAAGACATCCTCATGACCCTGGTTCACCAAGGTGTTAATCACTAACTCCCTATCTTCCGTAGGCCATCTTGTATTCTTTAAACTTCTAGGTTCTCAACTTCATATTATACTAATCCATTACATGGTTTCTAGGGGTCTGATTTTGCATCAGATGGACATGTGTAAGGTGCTACATCTGATAAGAGAGACCGACATGGCATTCTTATTATCTTCATAATTATCAAGGTTGTAGCTGAAGTTCCACTATTGTAAATGTAATCGTTCTCTTATTTTTTTAAAATGGCCGACACATTACAAGTTTCTTCATGTTTAGCCAAAGAAATGCTAACAACTCATAGAATGAATCAATCAATAAGTATGCATTAAAGCTCAAACATGTTTTCTGATTAGCACTTATATCTGTCATCGTACTTTTCTTTTATACTACTAAAGATTTGTATGCAAAAGGCATCATGATATAGAGATTCAAGAACACTAAAATGGATATAATCTCATATATTTCATTATTTTTGCAGTTCAACAGAAAACCTATTGGAATTGTTGGCTTGGAAGGATTGAACTGGAAATTTTGAAAGGAGATGAAGCCTATGGCTTTCAAACCGGTTACCCTTCTAGATCTGGAAAACATAATCAGATTTTTGCAGTTTCTTATACATATTGATCGTGGTTCCTTTGTTGATGAAAAGAACCTTGTTTCTACTCTAGAGGGTGGACAATTCGGTGGAACTGGGCTAGATGTATTTCAGCATGAGCATCACTTATCTAAGGAGATGTTTGAACTTGAAAATGTAATTTTGTTACCTCATGTTTAGATGAAAGTATTGAGAGTATCTTCCTGTAAGGAATGACAAACTTGCTTATCTCGAATTTGGATGCCTTTTGTTGGATATGCCCTTGTTAACACTATTACAAAAATGCTCTGAGGAATAATATAAATGCCAGCGTGCATTTTATCTAGTTTCAATAATCAGACATAGTGGACAAATATACTTATAAGGAAACAACTATAACTAGGATCAGAACTTTCACTTAATTCAATAGTTCAAATGGGAAAGGCAAGATTTTTTCTTTACTCTTACTTAAAGTTGTCATATGTGGAACAAATCAGTTAGTGATTTATTTTCTGACTGAATAGGTAATATCAATGTCGTTAGCTCTCAATTTTCAGGCGGTTAAGGCCCCTATCATGTCTTGCAAATGTGTTGATTCATTTATAGGTGAACTTTAGATCCTCTTCATTTACCGGTAAACTTTGGATTCTCTTCATTTTTTTGGTTGGAGAATCTTTTTTTCTTATCGTTCTTTTTCTTGTGAAGCAGAGTTATCCATGTTCCTTATAGTTCTTGGCTTCTTAATGAGTAAGAGGCTTCTCTCTTGTTAAAATGTTACAGATTCAAGTGCAAGTCTCCAGTAAGAAGCCAGTGTTTTCTGGATTGCTCTGAGATATATGGATAATTGATGTATTGTGTTTCTAATGTCTTTGATTTTTTCACGTAGATATGAATGTTTATTAATCAAATCTGTATTTACAATCTTTGTTCAAGGAGATTCATAATAGTCCCATCTTGTCTATGGTTTGAGAGGTTATTATTTCAGTTTGTTTGGCTGGAGAGGAAGTTTATTGTTATGGTTTTTCTCATTCTGGTTTCTAGTTGAGTGGGAGACCTATTTATTCTCTCCTTCTCAAAATGTAGTTTATGGGTTCAAGGTTTTATTCTCTACTTTAGGTTTTACTATAGCTGTATCAGAGAATATAATGAAAAATGGCTATGAAGGGTTATGAAATGACCATTTATCTGAAGACGTCATCAGGAGTGTTCTGATTTCTTACCTGATTGTGGTTCTTTAATGTGACATCAAAGGTCCAATTAGTGTCTGCCAGATACTAGAGGAAGCTAACATGTATATTCTATTATTTCTATTTCAATAGGATTATTCAGATGATAAATACATAAAAATACCTCTTTCGGGTTCTCTCCTTCGGGTTGTCTAGCATGTGGTCCTCGAGGTGAAGTATGATCTAGAGACAAAGGCAGAAGCTTATCAATAACTTGACACCAATTCTTAACTCTACGTGAGTGTACCAATGCATTTCCATTTCTTTCAAGGCTACTCAATTCATATATTGGGGTGAGACCTTTTTCTCCATGTTGCAGCTAGGAGGAATCCTGACTTTCAATAATATGCACTCCAATGAGACATCAATTCCTCTAAGCCCAGAAGATGCACAAAGACATTCATTGAGTCCCTAAACCAAGAACCACATATGTATTTACAATCTAACATGTGCACAAAAGTATGCAAATTCTTGGTAATGAGTGACAAAATGAGCTTCCCACTTTGATGAATAACAGCCTCATTGAATAATTGAAGACATGCATGATTTTTGGTCCTTTTCTAAAATTAACCAGTGTGGATCTATTGTCAGAAAGATTAAAGAGCATATATAGTCCATCCATTGTTCTAACTTACCTGCTGTAAACATAAAGAATCCAGATTCATGTGTTTTTACTAATTTTAAGCAAGAAAGAGAATATCCAACATCTTTGCAGTGCCAAGGAGCACAACTACTGAATTATATTTTGCTCAACACATGACTCCAAAAATTACAAATCAAACTTTCATCTCTAGGAGAAAACAAGACGGTCACAAACTGAGTTGCTTCCAACTCTATAAAAGCTGTTGATCTCCATACTTCCTTTTGTGGCAGAAGAAGTTCAAAAAGATAAGAAGCCAAATACAAAGACTGGATACTAAACTGGAATCATGAACCACTTCGGACTGATAGCCACTTCATGATTAGGAGTGGTTGATTTTGAATGCCAAGAAGCCACCTAGGCAGATAACAGATGGTTGCCAATTTGACAATGAAGATGGAGTTCAACTTACATTATTTTTTCTTTTGACCTCCCAGAGCCTAACCTTTGCCTGAATCGGAGTTGGATGCATTACTATGGTGCCACTATAGAGACCCTGAAAAGTTGTTCCTGGCCATTACACTAAAAGTAGGAAGGTTGCAGCTACGAAAATTTCCATATTGGATTGCAGAAAAGGCCTTCTGCTCAAGTATTTGGACATGAAGATCATACCAGAATTTCAAAACTATTTCAGATGCTCAAATTACAAAAAAAAGATATAACATGCTGAAATATTTGAAAGAAGCAAAGGTATCAATGGAAATAGGAATCTAAATCGTCTATATAAAAATGAAACAACTAAAACATGTTGAAATGTTTGAAAGAAGTGAAGGTCAGTGGAAATACTAAAATTGAAAATTTAATCCTTTTTCAAAGCTGTCAGAGACTGCTAGTAGATTGAGCTCTTCTGAAGTAGCTATAATGGAAAAAAACTGACTATGTGGGATCCAATTTGACTGAACCTAATTCTCTTTTAGAAATCCCTGAAGTTATTGTTTATTGGTGTAAACCAGGTTGATATTGAAGAACTTCTACTTAAATAGAGATACCTGATATGTCCATTGATTCTACTGAGTTTAGAGTGAAAAAATGAAGCCACTAGCCAACCTCTCCAAGTCTGGATGAAACTAACACTTCTTCATTGAAAAATACCATCATGAGCATCAATCCTTCAAGAGATGCATGATTTGAATTCAGATGAATAGTTTTTTAGAACTAACATTCCAACCTAAAACTACTAGACCTATGCTCACAAAGAAAACAAGCCCATGACAAGATAAGAAATCCTTTTGTCAGATTTTAGAACCAATCAGACAAGTATATGAATATATTGGTACATATATAAGAGGCGGATAATGAATTTGAGAAACTACTGCATGAAATCTATCTTATTTAGTAGAAATTTAATGATAGTCATAAATGGTTGATTTGACAACCAATCCGATCTATTTAGTTCAAAAAGCATGATATGGAATAATGAGAAGACATCACAGTATACAGATAGCAAAAAAAAATCAGATGAAGAGATAATGATTTTGGGGAATAGGGATATAAATACGACTAGATAGAAACGAAGAACTACAGTTCTAGACAAGCAAATGGTGGAACATTGATAAAATTGAACATTCTTGGATAATACTTGTAGGATTTTGAGCAGAAAAGTTAGAGCAAACCAGACAAAAGTTCTACTGGGAAGCTAATCAATTACCAGCAAATCAATTACCAAATTCATATACGATAATACATGGGTGCTTGATCTTATGAGAAAGTTCACTAAAGATCAAGAGATAGTAAGAAGTGTTACCTACACATTTTATTCTAATTTTCTTTCCCTACAATCTATGTTAAAGAAGAAGTCTAGATTGAAGCACATGTCCAACATTTCAGTATTTTTAGACTCACCATTTGCCAATAAACCCCACGTCTTGTCTTGTATTAATTTAAATGAATACAATAGGTTTTAGAGGGTAGTTGAAGAGTTAGCTGTGGTCTGTGAACCATTGGTGAAAGTACTTAAAGATGTCTTTGGAGGGAAATCGATAATGGGGTATGTATATGAATTAATGGTCAAGGTCATGGAATACAAAAGAACCAATTAGATAATGGACAAAAAAACTATAAAACTCTTAAAGAACTAATAAGTATAAGGAGATGCATCATCAGAGGATTATTCATATACTGTACATCTCCTTATACTATTTGAAACTGACGATAAATCAAATTCTCAAGTAATGGGTACCACACATGGCAAATAGAGAGTTTGTAGGAATCTTCATATACACTAACTACGTAACAGGATTGGAAACTACTCCTGCATAGGAAACTCAAGACAAAAATGAAGAGGTAATGAGGGTGAGTAACTTAATTGATAGAGACCAACATGTTTGGAACAATGAGGTTATCCAAGATATTTCCCAACTATAAATCACAAAAAAGGTATTGTTAAGTCCCATCAGTTTGCATTACCAGAGTATTATCTGTCTTGGAGGCAGATAGTGGTGTATTTTCACTTTGATCATCCTTAGTTAGCAATTTTGGGGAGCACACCATATTGGTCATCATAGTGACCACATAGAAACAATGAATATGGAATATAGAGAACAAAATGGAAAGGAGACTAGCCACCAAAACTCAGTTATATTTGTGGAGAGGGTGCACAAGGAATATGCTCATGAAAAGTGCTTATTTAAGGGACACTTTGTGGAAGAATCATCATGTAATATTTGCTTAGATATGAATGAATCAATAAAACATTCAATTTTGTATTGGAAATACACTAATGAGTCCTAGACTATTCCTCGTTGAAGGATATTATACTAGACTTTCCAGATAAATATTTTGCATTGACATTTCAACAACTTATCTGACAGATTGCGAAGAATGGATAATATGAATTTGTGACCAAGTATCAAACAATCTGGAGGTGACACAATAACACTATTTTCACTTAAAGGGAACTAAGATTGGAGTATAAATTAAATGGTTTAAGAACCTGATTACTTACTACACATTGTACACAAAGCATAACCATCAAGTTGGCGACAAAGACGTCAAAATAGGGAGAAGATACTGACCATTAGTAATGTCATAACAAGGAATGATGGAAGTGTACTGGGACTCCACGATTCATGATGGGCAGTGTGAAGGAATGGGAGTTGTAACCAGTAATGAATTAGGGAAGATTGTGGCAACCATCCAAGAAGTAGAAGACATACAACTCAGAGTGGAGATGGTAGAGGCATAAGGAGCTTTATTGACAATGGAACAGTTGCAAACAACATAATGTTAACTTGGAGAGTAAAAAAGACAACAGAAGAAAGTAGGTAATATGGTATTATACAAATAATATAATGCTAATGAACGATTGACAATAATAGTGAATCGTGATGGATTTTCACATTAAAGCATAAAACCTCTTTAAAGGGGGCATGAGAAAAAGTAAATATTTCATCCATGTAAGTACTACAAAGAAGAAATAAATCTAGTTTTGCAAATCTAATAGAAAAAACTTTAGTTGTTGGCTTTGTTTTAATACTAATAGCATCTTGTGCATGTTAAATATCTAATACATTCAAGATTTATGTATTACGTCTATGGATTTTTTTGTCTAGTAGAAACTAAAATTCCTACCAAGTGAACGATACATTGGGAGCACAACAAAGACCAGAAATTAAATAATTTTTAGACTCATTTCTAGGTCTGAGAGATCAAAATTTTATAAGAGTTTTAACAAACTTTTGAATTTCTATAGGAATCTAAGATAATCTAACTATATCACTAACATATTTAGTTGAGACAAATATTTGTGGCAAATAAAAAAAATCATGTCTTGACATACTCAATTATTCAAGGCATGTTGAGTTATAGAAAGGACATGAGTAAATGTAATGTAAGTTGTGATATTCTAGATTCGAATTGTGTGTTTTCTAAAAAGATCTGCACAATTAGAAATGTACTCATATAGATTCAGATTGCACAACTCAATATACAAATGCTATAGGATTGTGATTCTAAAATGCAATTAACAAAAATTTCTTCAGAGCATGAAAGATACTATCAAGTAACAAATGACCAGATCATAAACAAAATCAACAGTCACAAAGTGGCTAGGAATGATGACGTTAACAAGAACTACCCAGACTCTATATTATATTCCACCTAACTAAAACATGGAGAAAAGGGTCTCATCAGCCCCATCATATGAATTTGGTAATCCTTAAACAAATGAAAATGCATTGGGATCAGCAATCTCAAGAACGTACACTGACACAGCTTCACAATGGAGGTCAGATTGTGGAAAAACCTTTGAAGGGAGAATTACGGATCATAAAACAGAGAAGGGATAATGTCTCTAACTATTCACAAGTCCTACTAGCTCATCTCTCCTCAGATATTATATTTGGAGATGTAAAATATATATATTAAAATAGGGGTGCGAAATAAGCTCAGTGCGAGTGAAGAAGAATAGGCGAATATCTGTGAACTTTGACCATGTGCTTGAGTGGATGTGCTTCACGATTCCAGCCTATCTCCTCTGCTATTCTCTATTTTTTTCAGCGCCTTGTCGTTCCGGAACCTCCCCCATTGCGATCAGCGAGGCCAAGTGTTAACGGAGGGGAGTAAATGGGTGTTTGGATAAGAAGAAGCCGAGAGTGTGATCGCATTTAGGGGTTGTGAATTGTAAGGGGAGGAGAAGAGAGTGAGGAGAAGGAACGTGACTATGGGTTGGGGGCAAGTGGAGTAGAGGAGAAAGGGGCATAGTAGATGGAGTATTCGACACAGCACATAAGATCCCATGCGATTTTAGGAGGAGAGATAGTACCGGCCGCCGCGTGTGATTGGGGAAGAGAGGTACTAGTAGGCGCCAATTTTGGGAGGACGGAGTTCGGCACCTAAAGTTGAAATTTTCAGCAGTATTGGTTATATGAGAGGGGAGAGATGGAAGAGGATTATTAGTATGTATTAGATTGGGATTGTAGTCCATTTGTAGCTAATAGAAATAATTATATTTGCTTTATTTACATATCAATAATTTGTAAACAAAAGTATCTTTTAACTACAAATTGTATATATGTCGCTAAAATAATTGTAGTGAAATCATACTTTTTTTGTAGTGAGGATATACAAAATGCATTTTGAAAACTCAAGACATATAGCTTCTAGTGAAATCAATGAAATTAGCGAGTAAGACAAAAAATTAAATGGATCACTACAAGAAATTCTATCAATACCAGCACCTTATCCTGACATCATGTGTTGTAAGATAGTATATTTTGCATTTACCAACACATGTATTGGTGTTGGTAATGTGTATATAATCCACAATAGATTTTTTAGTTCTACTATATTCTCATTTTAAATTCAGATTATTTAAGTTGTTGTGATTAACCTAAAAAAGTATGCCTCCCTTGTCAAGAATCAAGTTTTTGACCACGACTTCTTATCCATCTTCCCCGTCCTCAACTTGAGCGCTCAGCCGTCCTAGTCAAAAGACACATCCCCATATTTGAGTGTTCTTTATAGTTTGAGTGCTCCATTATACAAGGTTGTTTTTTGTTCACGTGGCCGACTCCATCCGGTTAACCTTATCAAGAAGAGGACAAGAAGAAAAAGGTCAAATGTAATTGTTAATTTCCTATTGATACGAGTACCAATTTTTTGTGGTTTAAAATATATCACATAAATATAACCCTTTCCTCTAATTCGTATATGTGGTGGAAGATTTTCAGTAATCAATATACCTGATTCATTCAGTCTGAATTGATATTTTCAAGACAAAGGCTTATTAGTGTATATTCTAATCCACTCAAACTTATGTGATATGCACATATACATTTTTTTTCTTTTGTAGGAGCTTAATGAGGCTTTGTTATATATTAGGATTAGGAGAGAAAGATTTTTCTTCCTTTCTTGAAACTTATTGCATAGGCCAGACACCCAAGAGGATTGTAAATAAAAAGTATTTTTTGCGTGTTTTGAATTCAGGTCCCTTCAATGGGAACACCAAAGTTCGCCAACTGTGCTATCCCTTTGATAAATATTGAATACATAATATAATTTTCTATATTTAGTATGTATTTAATAAAAGCCTATCCTAATGTCAAAGTATACACCAAATTGTAGCAACATGGATATAGCGAGTGGAACTATCTATGTACATATAGTAATTAATATATGGTTGAAAAAAATTTATTTACCAATATACACCTTATATGAAACCACAAAGTTCTAGATATGTGAATAATATTGCTTCCTATTTTCCTAAAATAGTTTCTAAAATTATGTTCTTTTTCAAACAAAGTTACAATTTTCATCTAATCACAATCTACACTTTGAATTCTACCTCCTACTTTAAAACTGATGCACGATATGATTTTGAAATTGAGTGTTTCTCTTCTGACCAAGTAGCCCCATCTTTATATTATTTTCCATCAACTATTATTGAATTCATAATGTTTGACAAAAAGTATCCACTTCACACATAAAATGGTGATGACCTTAAGACTTATGACTTATGAATCGTTGGTATCAAGTATAGAAAATTGTTATATATGAACTTGTTGATATATCATGGACACATATAGTTGGAAGTCTCATGATAAGGTGGAAACATGAGTGCTTTATCATGTGTAATTGGAGAATTCATTTTTTATGATAAAATATCAATCAAGTGATGTTGTATGGGAAGTAGTAGAATCACATCTAGATATTAGTATGTCTAACTACAATTAATCATTCTCTAAAAATATAGGATATTGGACTCCAAGTCAAGTTTAGATTCATGTTGTTTAACTTGTTTCTTATCAAATGTAGGCATGTATGATTTCTATATCACATTGTTTAACTTATCTCTTATCCAATTGAGGTATATTTAGTCAAGGTGAATACCACTATGTTGGTGACACTACTATAAAGGAAACTATACTCTAGTATATTTATATGTGATTTTGTCTACTGTAACCATTTAATTAAGTTAAGCTCATGGAAAAATCCGGTAGCTTCAAATTTCCACATTGTTAATTTGCATTGAGTACCTTGGACATTGACTTTTTATTTTAGATTGCTCCATGCTTATAAACTCTATACTTTATTTATTAATGAATGCCTTTTTCTTGTGTTATATATAAATCCAGACAAGTGGAGGGCATCCATGTAGCTATCATTAGTTTGAGCTATATATTTTTTCTAAATATACAAGGGGAAAGCTCAATGTCCTCCCTGTGTAGTTCAACTTCAATATGAAATGTACTTTTTATTTTGTCCAAAGAATGTTTCCATATCAAATAATATTAATTTGGAAAACTCTTAGAAGCCATGAAACATTTTCCAACTTGATGCCAATTCATTCTATATCGGTAGCCTTGATTTGATGTATATATTTTCAAACATACACTGAATAACTATATGTTAGTGGTATAGCATCTGTATCGACTTCTTTTTAGTATGTGTATAAATTGTAAGTTGGTTACTTTTGGCACCAATAGTTCCTAGGCTGGCAGTCGTGCAATCTATGTCAGCACATCATAAGTGACAGGTTAAAGAATATAACCAACAATGAGTACTAACCCAAAATATTTTACCGGCTATTGCAAGTGTTGACATAGTCTTATAAAATACCTATAAATACCAGATATTTATGATCAAATATTTACAAAATTATATCACAAGTTATAAACAAATCTTTTTACAAATGTGCTTTCTTTACTTCCAAGTCATGTAATATTACATATGGACTACATATTAAAAACATAAGTCTAATCTAATCTTCAATATATAGAGAACACCTCTTGCATGTCTCTTCCATGTCTTCTTCATGCCACATGCCCATGAACTTCAAATATAATGAAGCCACACATGGACCCTAAGAAAGGAAACATAGGTCAGCAAAGTTGGTACTAAATCCAATTGTAATTGAACTATGAACAAAATAAGATTTAGATATATGATAAAAGTAGGAAGGGACTATTTAATGGACTAATGGATAAAGAGTAGAGATTTCAATATCAATTTCAAGATGGATAATATTTTACAAATTCATCAACTAAGCAAGATTCAATATCACAAACATGCAAATTTCTCAAGGCTACTCACGAAGTATATCAATTTCAATCAATTTTGCCAAGTTTTAGAACCTTTCTATCATATCTTTTCTAGGGTTAAGTACCTTCTATTCTCACATTGTAGGAGAGAATAGTACTAGCTCCTTATTATCTACTCTAATTAACTAATGGACAACAACTCCCTATCCACTGGACAAAGTTGTGGGGTACTTGGCCCACTCAAGCTAGCCAAAGATCTATAGGGCCAAAGCTTGAGGGACAAAAGTCCACAAGGAGTCAAAACTCCAGGTTATCAAGTCCATTGCCAAAAATTTAATCAACAATATATCATCAATTACAAAATGACGGTGGTGAACTTTCAGGAGACGATAAATGTTTTCATGGCTATTTAGAATTCACCACAAGTCAAGATGTATGTAAGAACATTAAAGGGAAAATAGTTCTATAATGAAAATAGAAGATCTAGTACCTTGATTATCCATGACTCTAATTATTGTATAATCACAAATTATCTCAAAGAGTAAGAAGTCTGCAAGGTATAGTACAAGGTGGTTATCACTTGGCTTGTAATCAATCATTTCATTAATGGTATAGTACAAGGTGGTTATCACCTGGCTTGGAATACATAGTTTTATTAATTTTTCCATTTTTAGTTTTCTTTCCCATCTAAAGTTATCATATTTCTCCCATAGTCATTCCATATATTATTTCTAATTAGATTATTTATAGTGCCAACATAATTAGTATTACTTTTTTATGTTTGGAATATTTCTCATTTAGATGGCCATCTCAAAATGTCACTATTCACTTCATCATATTCTCACTCCACAACTTATAATGTTATTAAGTCAGCATATGATACATTGAATGTCTAATTTACTCTTGTGGTAGTATTATGGTATGCATAGTTATCCACAACATTATACTTTTAAAGTAACCCCTTCTTTGCATGATCTCAAATTTTGTAAGAGTGTGCCCATTAGATTCAAAGTGATGCATTAATAATTATTGTCTTCTCAATGTATTCTTAACGTATATTTCTAGGGTTTTAGTCTTTTGTTACTCAAGATGGAATATTATGATTTTTAGAGCACGTATGCTTATCTAAATTTTAGGATACATATTCTCTTATCTAATCTATTATCAATTAGGCCAACACATATTAATAGGACAGAAGATAGGTATCATAGGCCATATAGCCTAACATATTACTATGACTAACATTTTCTAATTATCATATAGCTTCCCAATTAATTTATACTTACTAGTAAGTATTCTAGTATTCAAATTTAGAAAACATATTAGTTTCTATTGCTAATGCATTAGTATATATATACCCATTTGCAATGATAGTTTTGATGTACTAGATAATCTGATATATTAATCTACCTAGGTCTCAAAACATATGGGTTAGTTGGTACATGAACTAACATATAGTGTTTCATCACTAATCAATTTACAAAATCCTAAGTTATAGTAAACCAAGAATGTTGCTATTACTAGGGCTTTTATTTACAATCATTAAAACATTGGTGTGTAAACCAATAGGATACATCTACTATTCTACCAATCAAAATGTCAGGACTGGTTTTCCGTCCTGCACTTAGTGTATATAACTCATGACTCTATTCTTGTCCTATCAGGTCATGAATTATCTTCTCACCTTGCGATAGAAACCTGATAAAATATGGTTAGCGCATGCATTCACCAAGTGGAAAAAATTGATCGTAGTTGATGACTTAGGTATGTCGTTCTTTGTCCCTTCTTCCCATATGGAGATCTATGACACCCTTGATCTGGCCATCATGATTGAAGTCTGTTCTTGTCAGTTCATTCAAACTCTAGTCCATGATCACTCTTCCTCCCCTGAGTGCCTCTAGGGCTCTAGGCTTTTCAAGACCCAATATTATTTAGTAGTTGTTGTCATAGGCAAAGACATAAGGGATGAACCTAGTGTTGTCCTTCATGTAAGGGAGAACTCTCAGGAGTAATGGTATGTCCGTCCACTACATTGCTGATGCATCTCTTCTATCTATTATCAGGATATTCTTTACGGAGTGAAATCTTAATTAGAATCAATTGTCAGTGGTCAAAGCGGTTTCATCTTATCTACATGTCCGTCGTTCATAAGCATTGCATCCGTTTCACCCATTCTCTAGGATCTCTTTTGATTCCTGACAGTGATGGTAACTATTACTTTTATACCAATTTGTCATGCCTTTGTTTATCATTAATCTGTCTTGTCTATCCACATACTCATATCAGAAAAAGTTGATTAAATTCAGACTTTCAATGTATGTTTCATCACGGTTACAAATTGTTCGTTATATTGTCTTTCCTTATTATTAACAAACCTAGCCACGACGGTTAGGGTATAGTGAATATTTTATATGTGGAAAATTTGATACTGACTAGGAAAATACCTTGAGATATAGTTGGGTAACTTTTATACTCATAGACATATATACCTATGGTAAGCATCGCATCTGCTGGAGCATGAGATGTTTCCTTTTATGTTATTTTCATTTAAGACACTTACAAGTAATTATAGATGACGTGTAGTTTTGTACAATACTTCTTATCTACAAACAATCCAACTATTTCTACCACATGTCAAGAGGTGTTGTTTGCCTTTCTAATATGACACCAAAAAAACAAGGTTCATATGTCATTAAATGACTAAGCTCTCCAAAATATCTAAAAGTCCTTCCATAGTGTAATCCATGGTCGACTCTTTGTGACTTATTGTACATTTTCTATGAAAAAACATTCGATCAGTCATCTACAAATATTTCTAAAAGATTGCAACTTGTGTTTCAACATAGCTTTATTCTATGAAAAAATTAGTTTTTACATGACTTTTGCAAATAAAATTTTAAAATAAATACAAATTGGTATACTTCATGGCTCACTATTGGTTCAACTTAATGTTAGTCTGACAATTTTTACATTACTTTGCCATTTATTGGTACATATATCGTGTGTACATTTGTGGGTATGGATCTGTATCAGTATTTGCAAATTAAATTGATAAGGTTATGAGTATGACATTTCCCTGGACTTTATCATGAATTTTTATATTAAGAAACTACCCCGCAACGTGCATCATGTGCTATCTTAATTCCACTAGACATAAATCTCATTTCTTTGGGGGTGTACAAAACATGTCTTCCAAAGAGTTGGTCTTACGAAGAACAATATTATGTTGTCTTCCCTATTTTGAACATCTATATCTCATAGTCATCATTGTATGTAGCTTTGCCTTTTAGATGTTTATGGAATGAAGTTATGCAATCAACTGCTTCTAGAATCACGACCCAATTTATGAGCTCCTTCTCCATAAGTTTTTCAATCTACCCTCCTATGATCTCTCATCTTAAGGCAGTGGCCTCTACATATTTAAACCCAACACATCTTGTCAGATCCATTATAGTCTTTTCATTGCAAACTACATTACAACTATCATTTGACAAGTAATGATTCTCATAGAATCCTCATGTATACTATATATTCTCAAGGTTGTCACTCACTATTTTCTGTTTACCTCATTAGTTGAGATATTAATGAACCGAAAAGAGAGACATGTTTACTGCCATGTACTTTTATTGATGTTTGATAGATTCATTCAGTTGATTGGAGAGTGGTGGGGATATTTTTTGGACCTCGTGGTGTATTCCCCCTGATCAATAAGGTTGCCTTCGTGATTGGAGGTGGTTTGTTTCTTATAGAAGTTGTTGTAACCCATGATGAGGTTGTAGGGCATGGTGAATGATCATATCTTTGATGGTATCTAAACAAGATCAAGGCAAGAGGTAGGACTCTTGGATCTAAAGAATTATTCAAACTCTCTCTTGGATCTACCTTGGTCTGTGTCCATCCCATCGGGTTAGACAGTTTCTTGGTTGGGATTCTGATGGAGTCTCGAATGTCAACTAGGGTCTGGAAGTTTTTAGACTCTACGACAGCAATAAGGAAGGTGATCATGGCCATGAGGGATCTTGGTGGAGGTATGAGTGTTCTAATGCTTCAGGTTGTCTCCAACGGGTTTCCAAGGTGGCTGCCAAAGTTGAGCCTGAACTCAGCAGTCTTATCTGAAGTAGCATCTTGTTCTTCGTCTGCCAGATGCTAAAGTAATCTAGGATGCGGTAGTGAGATCTAGTGAAGGCTGGTGGGTCTGTATTGCTGAGTTGCAAACTGGAAGTTGTTGTGCATGGGAACTGGGTGGTTGGAAAAAGGAGGAGGTGACAGCTGCAACATGAACCTGATATCTGCGTGGGACTTTGTGGAGCAGCACTATGTTGCAAGTTTGCATTGAGGGATGGCAAGGGCATTGTTGTGTTGCAGGTAATCAGGTTGTTGTAGGTTTGTGTTGCCTTTCGGGGTTTGGGTTTCCATCAGTGGCAGAGCCAGAGTTCTTAAGTGGGTGAAGCACAACCATAAGATGTTTTTCTAAGAATTAAATTGAGTTCTCAATGTAAAATAATGATAATTGCTATATAATATATTACAACATGCGAGTTTTAGAGAAATGTGTTACAAACTTGCATGTTTTCAAGTTGTACTCCACATTGATAACATATTATATATTTTTCATCGGGAACAATCTTAACATGTATATATCTCATTTCTTTTACGACATCTATTATGCAAGTTTTGTTATTGAAAATGTCTCTTAGTATTTTAGAAAATAGTTAATGTACTTTGGCTCAATAAAAGTTCCTCAATACCAAAGCTACCTCATATGATTGGAAATTATTGTGCACCTCATTGTTATTTATGTGTATAATAGTTGGATGGTTATTATTAGCATGTAATTGTATAATAATCATCTACACAAAATGGTTGTTTAGAAAGACTCATCCAGGTGGAGAGGACCATAATGGTATTGGAGCATAAGGTCTTCATATTTATTGCACATGCGCTAAGTAAGGTGTAAGACAATTAGGGATGTGACACTCATCGACCAAATGTGGCCAAGTTGGTAATTAAATATTACATAACATAGTCATATAGACACCCACTTTGATTCTCATATGTCATGTATGTTCTAATTAATATCAGTCGACATGACAAAAATGAAGACCACTATCATTTTATCAACATGTTCATGGGGCAAAACTAGACACTAGGCCTTTGTGTTTGATGTAAAGTTTGTAGAAGATTTATTTATACATTATGTAGTATATAAGTGGAGATGTGATGAATAAATCAGTAAGTGGGTTAGCAAGTGAATAATAAAACATGTCATCACAAATAAATGGACACTCCAATTTACCGTCAAAATACATCACAATGTAAAAGGGGTTTTGTGGTGCCAACTTAAAATATTTTGTTCTCGAAGTTTATAACCAACCGTAAGGAATTAATAAAAAATAAGATATACATATAGTATGACGGATGCATCTTACACTACAGCAACAAGTCCTAAAAGAAAGTCTACTCTAAGTAATAATTTATTTCGGAAATTATCTGAATAAAACTAATCTTCTTTTATTTACTTCTTTCTTTCCTTTCTTTTCCTCTCCCTTCTCTTCTCGTTGCCATAAAAACCAGAGAAAACCAACGCAACTGTTCAAACTAGAGAAAACCAACGCAAAACCAGAAGCCACTATTTAATTTCTCGTCTCTCATATTTTCATGAACTCAGAAAGGGTTGAAAATGGCGTAGGCCCAACAAACTTCTCCACTAACTTCTTGATATGGCTGCCCGTCTCACATTGTAGATCACATACCCTCAGGTTGTGGATTACCATTCCCCCTGAGCCGTGGCTGGCAAATAAACAACAATTCCTTTTCACACTTTGCGGTAGTCCGATACTACGATAAATAACTCAAGTATTATGGCCTATATTTTAGAATTTTGGGTAAGGCACCGGCCTCAGACGACCCTAATGTGGCTCCGCCGCTGAGTTCCATGGTTAAATAGGTGGCCAGGAGGTGATTGGAAATGCACGCAGGTCCATTCATCATCATGCTCTAAAGCCTAAGCATATATAAGCCTAGGGGGAGGTCTACGGTTGTGAGGATTACCTAGTCATCAAGAGGGACGAGACTGTTGTCGGCATGCTGTGGACCTGGACATGAGTAACGACAGTGCCATTTTCCGGTTTGCAGAGCCTAGTCATGGCGGTACCAGTGATGGCCTCTGCAACATCCGTTGGGTAGAGAATACGAGGAGATTTAGAAGAGGCATTCAAGTCATCTGTGTTGATGTCTAGTGTCCCGCACGGAGGGAGAACGTATCTCTAACGTTTCCGATAAACTAAAGGACCAAGGAGAAGAGTATTTCCTCCTTTATTAATATACATTTAAGTCCACTAAGATTTGTGTTAACTCCTCTCTTTCCCTTTATTTATAAACATCATAACTCCCAAACTAGAAATACGATTGTCTTGACAATTTGACTATTTCGTCAACTTCTAGTAGAATAATTTCTAAAACCATTAACACCTATATTTTGTATTTCTAGCATTGGATATTGGGTTATAATCCTAATATACTAAATAATATATCTTTTATTAAAGTAAATATTATTAGTGATTCCAAGCCATTGGTATGGAAATCAAGAGTAGCCATGAATGTGAGGCTAAATCATGATGTCTAGGAATTCGCAATTGAAATTGAGATCAAAACGATTCATAAATTCAAAACGAGGGGTTACAAATATCTCTCAAATGAGGAGATAACTACATCTAAACAAAGGGTATTCTATTGGAGACTAGTTTTTATCAAATACCATGACATTTAAATAAAAATAATAGACTAAGACTTGGAATGAAGGATAACTACGTAAATAAGCCCAATTTAGTGAAAAATAGGAATTGTATTTTTAATACTCAAAATTTAGTATGTTACAATACTAGTGAAGGCCTTTGCTGACATCAGTTTTGCTGGCATTTGTGGGCCGTTGGTGTAACGACAGTCGATCAAATCGTTACTTATTAAGCGGAATTAAACATAAATAGCGGATTAACGAAAATCACTAAAAATTAAAACTATTTTTCAAAGAGATCCATTACAAAGAAAACTCTTACTGAAAGGTCCAAACCCTTATATACATCATTATTTACATTGTACATATCCGGTACATCTCATCTCGAGAAAAACATATAACAGTTGCTTTACCAAACTATACATGAGCAACATAAAACCTCGAGGCACGTAAGCCAAAATTTCTTATTGATCATAAAACCAGTACGAACCAACTCCAAGGACCTGAGAGTACAAAGACGACACATAAGACTCATATCTACAAGACATGACAGACAATACACTCAACCTGAGCTGTCACTGCTGCCTCAGCTATTGTTCTTCCTCTGCAGAAAGGTCTTCACCTCCTCGTGCACGTCCACCTAAAAATTTGGGTCCCACAGGGGTGAGACAATTGTAATTGTCCCAGCGAGAGATATAACTCTCTGCCGACCATATTATTATCACAAATTAAGCATTTATAAACTGAGCAGAGGTTCTTTTTATATTAACAAGTAGGATAATTCACTATATGAACAGAATGAAGTAATCTCCTTTCATAAGGAGAACATTGCATCTACCCATGGCAGATTATAATTTATCTATCTGCTTTGCAAGGAATGTAAGGAAACATAAATAACATCTATCAACTAGAATGTATAACTGTATTGCGCATCAAGCAATGTTTTCCATATTCGATCCTTAAGCAGATATGCTACACGGATGATTACATTTTACAATCACACTTATGCCCTGAGGAGATGAGATATACCGCTCATACTCCAACCGACCATTGTGAAGTCAAAATCGGTTCCATACATAGGTCAATGGAAGAGTCGGACTCCATGACCTCCCACATCTCGGTCAGTGCGAGACCACAAGCAGGATCATGTCAACTGCTCATCATAGCTTACCAGGGTATACTAGCAACTGCTACAAGAGTTACAGCATCAACTGCCTCTCTTCGGCATCGAGAGATTTAATGTTTATCTCACATCGATCCAGAATTCATCACCATCGGGAGATTCATGATACATCCATCCCGACAAATATAATGAAGGATTGAGAGATTTAATGTTTATCTCACATCAATTTCTTCATCAGGGCATAAGGTATTCGCGCCCATCACCCCCACATATTCAACAATATGCGTTCATCAGGAGATCCCATAGGAAAACCTATTTCACCATCACCAACTACTGACGATGATGGATCTATGGCCAGGGCACTACATGATAAGATTCCACTTGATTAATTAAGTGCATTACCATATTCTTTTAGCATCAGTCAAGTTTCAAACAAGAATTATTATGACAAATGCTACAAAGAAAGGTGTAATGCGTTTATCACATTCTTTTCATATCTTTAAATCACATGATACTTGGGATCTCAGTCCCTTTTCACGTTACTGGGAATTCATCACATAACATTGTTACCTCTATAACGGGTAACCATTACCTCTAGGTCCTTAGACCAAGGTATTCATTTCACTTGTTGTACAAGTATTCTCATGGCTCACAAGGCCATTCACATCTTGTCACCTCTCACTAGGCAACAACTTATTCACATGGCTCACAAGGCCATTCACATCTTGTCACCTCTTCACTAGGCAACAACTTATTCACATGGCTCACAAGGTCATTCACATCTTGTCACCTCTTCACTAGGCAACAACTTATTCACATGGCTCACAAGGCCATTCACATCTTGTCACCTCTCACTAGGAAACAACTTATTCAAATGATACTTATTATGTAAGTATTTAACATGCCTTACAAGGCTTATGCAATGAGAGAAATACAACCTTCCCATCATTAGGGTTAGGATTTTCCTTTCTTATCGATTAGGATTTCTCTTACATATCATTAACCTTCATTAGGGTTAGGGTTTTCCATTATTAACCATTTAGGTTTTCAAGATCATATTATCAATGATCAAACCCTAATTCATTGCTCCACACATCTAGGAGAAAACATTGATATCATAAGTATTCAATCATACTTATTCATTCTCATCATTTATCATTAAATTAATCATCAACACAAGGTATGAGTTCCTCACTCATCCTTACCATGGTATGATTACATCATACTTTATTAACTTGGCTTAACCCTTTCTCAAGGTATGTTAGCCCACACTTATCAAAGTGCATTAATCTCATTACATCTCAATGTAACAATTGACATGACACACTTCATGTGTTACTCATCCAAGTATATTGGATTTAAGGTGCATCAACCTTGAAGTGTTGGATGTAATATCTATCATGTCTTGATATATCACTTCCCTCATCACTTTTAACATACTTAAGTTCATAAACTTATCTTGTATTAGGGTATGTCCCATCCTAATACCTTATGTACTAGATCATCACATTTATCATGTAATGTATTGGTCATAAGCCACACAATTGAATTATTCAACCATCATTAATGATATGGACTCATCTCGGGTTAAGGCATTATTGGTATAAGGTTGTCCATTAACAACCACTATGGGTGCTTCACCTATCAAGGTATTAGCCACACCATTACTTGGTGCTAAACAAATCACTCCTAAGAGTGTCTTACTCTCACCTTTACAAGGTATATAGGGTTAAATCATATTCATGTGTTCACCATATCAGGTTGTAGGTGTCTAGCTACCACTGTATCAGGTTGGAGGTGTATGAACACTCACCATATCGGGTTAGGATTTGCACTTGTCTCCATATCGGGCATGAGGTACCTTCTTGACCTCATATCGGACACAAGGTATGTGTATGTGTCTCTGATAACACCCTATTTTGGACGATTATCTTAGTCTTTTCCTTTAGTTTTCCATACTCTTTCTAAACTAAAACTATACATAATCCCAAATTTACCCTATTTTTGTAAATATACCATCAGACTAACTTTTCCTTTGTTTTACAGAAAAAAAACACGAAAAAAAATCATAAAAGAATAACTCAACCTCAAGACCGCATGGAGTCACACGGTCTCAAGACCGCATGAAGCCAACCGGTCCTGAGACCGCATGGAGTCACACGGTCTCAAGACCGTATGAAGCCAACCGGTCCCGAGACCGCATGGAGTCACACGGTCTCAAGACCGCATGAAGCCAACCGGTCTCGAGACCGTATGGAGTTCAAATGGTCCCAAGATCGCATGAAGCCAACCGGTCCCAAGACCGCATGAAGCCAACCGGTCCCGAGACCGCATGGAGTCACACGGTCTCAAGACCGCATGAAGCCAATCGGTCCCGAGACCGCATGGAGTCACACGGTCTTGAGACCGCTTGGAGTTCAAATGGTCCCAAGACCGCATGAAGCCAACCGGTCCTGAGATCGCATGAAGCCAACCGGTCTCGAGACCGCATGGAGTTCAAATGGTCTCAAGACCACATGAAGCCAACCGGTCTCGAGACCGCATGGAGTTCAAACGGTTCCAAGACTGCATGAAGCCAACTGGTCCCGAGACCGCATGAAGCCAACCGGTCTCGAGACCGCATGGAGTTCAAACGGTCTCAAGACCGCATGAAGCCAACCGGTCCTGAGACCGCATGGAGTTCAAACGGTCTCAAGACCGCATGAAGCCAAACGGTCTCAAGATCCAAACGGTCTAGAGGTCCAAACGGTCTTGAGGTCCAAACGGTCTCCAAACCATTTGGACTTCAGTTAAGGCCTATAAATAAGACCCCAAGGGTCCATCATGAGACAGGAAGTTTTCAGACGTCCAAAGGCTGCCTCAATCACTCCAGAGCAAATACGACTTCCATCCTCTGCCTAGGGGCTGCCGGTCTGAGACCCACACTCCATCTTGAAGTTGCTTTCTCTCTCTCCACCATAGAAGGTGGGAAGAGGGAGATCTCGTCATCAAGCAACCTGTGAAGCTGGTGGATCGTTTCTCTCTCTCCAAGGGGTTGACTTTCCTCCCTCCTTTGTGGGGATGACGCTCTCTCTCTCTCTCTTCTTGCCTCCTTCTTTGTCCTAGTTATGAGCGAGTAGACTCTCTCACTGGGGTGCGGGGAGTAGCCCCGCTACCCATGTTTTCATATCATATAAATGTAATCCATAATTTGTAATATAGAGTTCTTATCTTTTCAGTTCGACATCAAACGTTTAATGAATGCATGTTGCTTGATCTCCAACTTGTGTTATCCTTTATCTTTTAGTATGAATTGTCTACGTTTGTACTATTAGATTTGAAACTCATTTGTATGTTGGTTCTTGGTGCATGTATCCACCATGCACCTATTTCGGTATCTAGAAGTGTATCTCAAGAAGTAGAGTAAACTCACTATCATAAGTTGCACTTTCATACTATGAAATGGAATCAATTGATGTATGAAAGTACAACCTTGGTAAGTCGAGGAACACACTTTGCGAGGGGAATGATGCAAAGTAAGTGACCATTTGTTCGGGAATGGCTGGCGTTGCAACATTCCCGCACTTCTTGCAGTTATCTCTCCGAAAGGAAGCTAAGTCTACAAGGATACTAACTGACTAGACTCTTTTTGCAGGTTATGTTTTGCTTTGCATGTGTTGATCCATGTGTAGTGGCGGTGAAAACCAATCACATCCTAGTGACTTTTATCATAGTTTAACTCCTTAAATTTACTTGCTTTCTTTACTTTATTTGCACTTAGCTTAAAAACAACCAAATCAACCTTTTGATCTAAATACCAACTATTGAGTGATTAAGTGAAATTCTAGCATTTTCTATCTTGTTGCTTACAATAAGACCGTTGTCCCGTGGATTCGACCCTTAACTATACTGCGATAAGACTTCCACGTATCTTAGCATACGTGGGTGGAGTTTTCTATCTAGTATAAGCAAGGCTAAACTTAAAGACTTACCATCTTTAGGATTTTTAGTGGTGCACGCAATTCCACGTAAGTGGAAGCTCCATCAAAAATTGGCGTCGTTGCCGGGGATAACGGAATGTTTTAATTTCATTTAGTATCTTGCTAGCTGGTTAGGGTTTTACATTTTTTATTTAATCATTAATCCATATCTTCTTGAATTCATCATCATCTAAAAGGTGTTTTCTTTTCTCTACTCAGGTAGAAAACGTGTATGCAACCTGCTCATAACCTCAGATTCTACCCTGATCCAGAGTTTGACTCTGAGGTAGAGAGAAGCTTTCACCGTCGCATTCGACTCAATCGCCAAAGAGCTAGGCAGATGGCTGACGATCAACGTCAGGCTGCTTTGGTGATGGAGAGGGTCAATGCCGCCATCGCCGCTCAACGGGCACAACTCATCGCTGATACACGTGCCCAAATCCAAGCGGAGATTCGTGCGGAAGAGCAAGCTGGCATCAGAGCTGAAACTATGGTAGCAACCCAAGCTGCTCAGTTGGAGTTAAGAAACAAGCAACTGAGGGACTACGCTGTCCTAAAGAACTATGAGGATAACCACCCGGTCCGACCTCCGATTATTAATATCCCCAACTTTGAGATTTGGACCCAGTGGATCCAGATCATGCAAGGCATCTCTTTCTCCGGAGGTTCTGGAGATGATTGCATGGATCATCTGAAAAGGTTTAAGGCACTGTGCCGCCTGGTTCCACAAGCCGGAGTCGCTTTTGATGCTATAATGCTTCACCTGTTTCATTTCACTCTATCTGGGAGAGCCCTGAGTTGGTATAACTCTCTTGACCAGGAACCTATAATAACTACATGGGCTCCCCTTGAGGAAAAATTCTTAGAGAAGTTCTTTCCCCCCTCACTGACTTATGAGATCATATGGCAGATCAATCATTTCTCTCAGTTACCCGGTGAATCCCTAGCTGAAGCATGGGAAAGGTTTAAGGAACTTTTACAGAAATGCCCCCATCATGGAAACTCCCAGAATCAATTGATAGAAACCTTCTATCGGGGAGTAAGTGATGATATCAAGCAGTTTTTAGATTCCTCATCTGGAGGAAACTTCATGAGGAAGAATTATGAGGACGCTTGGAAAATTGTTACACTCGGAGCTGAAAACCAGTCTAACTGGGGACGGTCAGCCGGTAAAGGTGTCCTCAAGGTCTACAAAGCTGAAGAATCAATAGAGATGAAAGAAATAGCTGAAGTCCTGAAAACCATAGTTCATAAACAACAAGCTCTCGAGACTTCTCTCGGAGAATTTGATAAGAAGAAAAATCCTCTAGTTCAACAAGTCAAGGCTGCCACAGGAACCTGTGAGGCCTGTCATGCTTCTGACCATCCGACCCTTTCCTGCGGTATGCTTTATAATGTGATGATGGATCTGCATCCACCACCACAACCATATGAACCCATCAACGACCAATATGAAGAACAACTACCGGAACAAGTCAACTCCATCCATTCCATCCCTGGACAAGTATATTACAACCCTAATCAGCCAAGGAATCATCTAGGATTTCAGTACGGAAACCCTGCTGGGACCGCTAATCCGCAACATCAGACACAGGGGGGATCCTCTAGTAGGTTACCACCTGGATTCCCAAACAATTTCAACCAAAATCAAGGGAACTCCAGGAATAACTTCCCTAGGGCCAACTACCCCAGGAACCAATCAGCCTACTATCAATACACTCATCCTCCGCTCCATCCACAGCTGCATACTCAGCAACCTCAGCTGGCGCTGCCACCACAACAATCTCAACAAACCCAACAACAAAGTCCTCTGAAAAACACTCCTTCTCAACCGGAAGATGAAATATCCTTGATAAGGCAGATGTTGCAATCTCAACAGACTATGCTCGCTAATCAGCAAGCACAGAAAAAAGCAGTAGAAGCCCAGCTTGCCCAGATCGTTGCACAATTGAAGCCTCCGGCAGGCACTTTTGCAGGGCAGCCCGAATCAAATCCTAAGCATGGACAGAACAGACATGAACAATTAAATGCTGTCACCATGAGATCGGGACGCACTCTTCATGAGACCACCAAGATCACCCTGGATAATGATGATACCCCTGTTTTTATGATGAATGAGAACCCGCCACAAGGAATGGAGAAGCCCTCAGAGGGCACAAAGGGCAAAGATAAAGTGTCCACAGAACCTGAAGTTTTGCAATATAAACCAAGAATCCCGTACCCAGGAAGACTACGAGAAACAAAGATGGATACCAGGTTTCAAAAGTTCAAAGAGGCAATGAAGAAACTATACATTGATATCCCGCTCCTTGATGCTCTTTCTGAGGTGCCAGCCTGGGCGAAATACCTCAAGACCTTACTATCAAGAAAGTACATCACCGAGGAGCAAGAAACTATTAAGCTTGCTCAGACCACTTCGGACATCATCTTAAACAAGATGCCCAAAAAGAAGAAGGACCCAGGCTCCTTCGGAATCCAATGTTGCATTGGAAATGCATCCACTAAAAAAGGATTAGCTGACCTAGGGGCCAGTATATCCATCATGCCTTACTCCATGTGCAAACGTCGGGGTTTTACCGAATTACTGCCTACAGCAATGACTATTCAATTAGCTGATTCCACCATAACTGCACCTCTGGGGATCATTAAAGATATCCCAGTAAGGATAGGCAAGGATGCCTACGTCCCATGCGACTTCATTATCATGGATATTAAAGAAGACTTGAGATACCCGATTATTTTCGGCAGACCTTTCCTCGCTACTGCCAGGGCGCTTATTGATGTCGAAGCTGGCACCATCATCCTTAGGCTCGGGAAAGAAACAATTCAATTCTGAGTCCTTAATAGCATGAAAGGCCCTAGTATCCAAGAGGAGGTTTTTCTTCTTAACGCAATACAACAAATGTCTCAGTTAGAAATATCTGAGCCAGCTGACGAACTATAAAATTTCCTAATCAATCCGGATGTTGAATTCTCTGCAAACGAACTAGTTCAACAGTGTCTGCAACATCTAGAAAAGGCCGAAGAAGCATCAATGACCACTTTTGAAGAACTTAAAGCTGTTACCATTATAGAAGCAGCTGAGCCACCAAAAGCCCCTGAAATGAAGACTTTACCCACAGGGCTTAAACATGTTTTCTTAGATAAGGAAAAACTTTGCCCGGTCATCATCAGCTCTACCCTTACAGAAGATCAGGAAAAAAAGCTTCTGGATGAGCTGAAGAAGCATAAAAAGGTCATTGGATATAAGATAACTGACCTAACGAGCATAAACCCAACCCTGTGTATGCATAGACTTCCAATGGTTGAGGAATTCAAACCAACCCGCGAACATCAAAGAAAACTGAATCCTAATCTCAAGGAGGTGGTTCGCCTGGAGGTCCTCAAACTGCTCAAAGCTGGTATAATCTACCCTATCTCTGACTCCCGGTGGGTCAGCCCTGTCCAGGTTGTTCCAAAAAAAGGAGGCACTACCGTAGTGCTCAATGACAAAAATGAGTTAGTGCCCACCAGAACGGTAACAGGGTGGCAGATGTGTATTGACTATAGGAAGCTGAACAAAGCCATGAGGAAAGACCATTACCCTCTACCCTTCCTCGATGAAGTTCTGGAGCGTTTAGCTCATCATAAATATTTCTGTTATCTTGATGGTTACTCTGGGTTCTATCAAATACCTATACACCCGGAGGACCAGGAAAAAACTACCTTCACCTATCCTTTTGGGACATACGCCTTTAGAAGAATGCCTTTCGGGTTGTGTAACGCACCCGCTATGTTCCAACGGTGTATGTCCGCCATCTTCGCTAGACTAACTGAATCCATTATGGAAGTGTTTATGGATGATTTCTCAGTTTACGAAGACTCCTTTGATAGCTGCTTAATCAACCTCAGACAAGTTCTACAGCACTGCGAGGAAACCAACCTTATCCTGAATTGGGAGAAATGCCATTTCATGGTAATGGAAGGGGTCGTCCTCAGACACAGGGTAAGTGACAGAGGAATCGAGGTAGATAAAGCAAAAATCAATGTTATCTCAAAACTGTCACCTCCAAAGGACATAAGAGGAGTTCGAGCTTTCCTGTGTCATGTAGGATTTTACAGAAGATTCATTAAGGATTTCTCTAAGATAGCCAAACCCATGACCCAACTCCTGACTAAAGATACCGAGTTCATATTCAATCAAGAATGTATGCAAAGTTTCTCTATCCTCAAGAATGCTTTAATTTCCGCACCTATCTTGAGAGCCCCAGATTGGTCGTAGCCCTTTGAAATCATGTGCGACGCAAGTGACTACGCCATAGGGGATGTTCTAGGACAGCGGATTGATAAGAAACCCTATGTTGTCTACTACGCATCCAAAATGCTAGACGAAGCACAGAAAAACTACACCACCACAGAGAAAGAGTTTTTGGCTATCATCTACGTGTTTGAAAAATTCCGCTCTTATCTGATTGGTTCTAAAGTCATCGTTTATACCGACCATTCTGCCATTCGATACCTGATTCAGAAACAGGATGCCAAACCCAGGCTTATCCGCAGGGTGCTAATGCTTTAGGAATTCGACTTGGAGATCAAAGATAAAAGTGGTGTGGAGAATGTTGTGGCTGATCACCTCAGCCGGATCGAGGTTGAAGAAAAAGATAAAATCCCTATCTGGGATTCTCTTCCTGATGATCAACTTATAAAAGCCACTCATGGCTTCCCTTGGTATGCTGATATCGTTAATTATCTAACCACAGGAATTATCCACCCATCTGCTTCCCACCAGGACAAAAGGAAGTTCCTTCATGACATAAAACATTATTATTGGGATGAACCCTACATGTTTCCCCTTTGTGCTGACGGACTTTTCCGTCGTTGCTTGTCGGAAGAAGAAATAACCCTAGTCCTAGAGCATTGCCATTCAGGACCCACAGGGGGGCACATGAGTGCTAAGAAAATAGCTATAAAAATTTTACAATCTGGTTTTTTCTGGCCCACCATATCAAAGGATTCGTACGATTTTGTGAAAGCCTGCAACAAATGCCAATTTTCGGGCAACATATCAAAAAGAGACGAGATGCCCCTCACAATGTGGCAAGAAATTGAGCTTTTCGATGTGTGGGGGGTAGACTACATGGGCCCTTTCCCTTCATCCTATGGCTTCTCTTACGTCTTGGTTGCGGTGGACTAAGTCTCAAAGTGGGTCGAAGATGTACCCACTGTGTCGAGTGATTCCAAGCCTGTTATTAAATTATTTAAAGATATTATTTTCCCAAGATTTGGAGTTCCAAGAACTGTCATATCAGATGGCGGGACCCATTTCTTGGAAAGAAGTTTTGAAGCCTTACTAAAAAAGTACGGAGTCAATCACAAAGTCGCCACGCCCTACCATCCACAGACTAGCGGTCAGGTAGAGGTATCAAATAGACAATTGAAGGAAATTCTTGAAAAAACGGTGAACAGAAACCTCTCTGATTGGTCCGCCAAACTTACTGATGCCCTTTGGGCATACCGAACTGCATATAAAACACCAATTGGGACAACCCCGTTCCGTTTGGTATACGGGAAGTCTTGTCATCTTCCAGTAGAGCTGGAACACAAAGCCTGGTGGGCCATCAAACAGCTAAACTTTGATCTTAAAAGTGTGGGAGAAAATAGACAACTCCAACTACAGGAGCTAGAAGAGCTCCGTATGACCGCCTATCAGAGTGCCCGAATTTATAAAGAGCAGACAAAAATGTGGCATGATGGTCATCTCAAGAGAAAAGATATCACCGTTGGCGACAAAGTACTCCTTTTCAACTCCAAGCTCAAGTTATTTCCCGGAAAACTTAGAACAAAATGGTCCGGGCCCTTCACTATAAAACATATTTACCCAACTGGAGCTGCCATTATTCTAGACAACAACGGAGGAGAAAGGACGGTCAACGGTCACCGTTTAAAAAGATACTACACTCCAGAAGACAAAATACCAAGACAAACCATAGAAATTAAAGACGCCACGCCGTCAGCATAACAACCTCAGCTTCGTCGAGCGAGCGACGTAAAACCTAGGCGCTACTTGGGAGGCAACCCAAGATTTCAGTTTCTTTCTTTATTTCCCGTTCTTTTATTTTACCTTAGGTTCATCTTATGAAAATACAAAAAAAATTCATATAACTAAAATAAACATAAAACTTTAAAAATTCGTTCGACCTTAACCCTCCCAAATGGTCCTAGAACCGTTTGGAACCAAACGGTCCTAAAACCGTTTGGAGCCAAACGGTCTTCAAACCGTTTGGAACCAAACAGTCCTGAAACCATTTGGAGCCAAACGGTCTTCAAACCGTTTGGAACCAAACGGTCCTGAAACCGTTTGGAGCCAAACGATCTTCAAACCATTTGGAACCAAACGGTCCTAAAACTATTTGGAACCAAACAGTCCTGAAACCGTTTGGAGCCAAACGGTCTTCAAACCGTTTGGAATCAAACGGTCCTGAAACCGTTTGGGACCAAACGATCTCGAAACCGTTTGGAGCCAAACGGTCTTGAAACCGTTTGGAGCCAAATAGTCTCGAAACCGTTTGGAGTCCAAATGATCACTAAACCGTTTGACTTAGGTTTTTGTCCAGTCAACCCCCTGTTTCCTATAAATATAAACCCTACCCCTTCGTCTTTCTCTCTTCGAACTTTCTTGTGTTTCTGTTCTATTGCTCTTGTTTTCCCCTGTTCCCGTGCGATTCTCCTCTGGCAACGTGGTTCCCGTGCTTCTGCACAGCAACCGCACCTCCGTCCACCGTCCTTTGCTTCCTCACCGCCGCCGTTACCACATACTGAAAGGTAGTCTGACCTTCTTCTCTTCCGCCATCATCGCCGCCGGCGCCACCATCGGCTCTGTCAACCATCGCCGACACCACCATCATCTTCGCCATTTTTACCAACGGCCCTACCCACCGTCGCCGCCTTCCCCGCCGTCTCCATCACCAGAGCCACTGCCATTTTCATCGCCGGTTTCACCACCGGATTCACTGTCATTTTTATCATCGTTTTCACCATCGCCCTTGTCGCCGATGATCACCGCCGCTTTCGCCGTCGTCGCCAACACATGCGCCGTCGCTATGCCGTTTTACCTTCATCTTCGCCTTCATCGATGGCCACGCGACGCTTCGTTCTCCAAATGGTCCTTGAAACCGTTTGGGACCAAACGGTCTTGAAACCGTTTGGGACCAAACGGTCTTGAAGCCGTTTGGGACCAAACTTTCTTGAAACCGTTTGGGCTTGCACATTCATCTAATTTCCATAAAAATACAAAAATATTAATAAAATCAAATCTTTCTAAACATGTTATTCTAACTCTTGATTTCTCATTCTACAGCTATGGCATCACCAGCAAAGAACGTCATCGGGTTTGAAGACCCTAAAATCTGGAAAAGAAAGGATCTGCTGGAAAAATAAGCTCGGCTCCAGAAGATAAGAGTTGACTTCAACAGGACCGGGAAGGCACCTCCAAATATCAAAATAATGGACGTCCTGTGCGAGCTTGATCACATCGAGAAGTGCCTAGCTGAGGCACCTGAAGAAGAAGTTGAGATCTCTTCTTCTGATGATGAAGGCTCGGAGTACAATCCTAACTCCGAGGAGGAATCCCCTACTAAAGAACAAAAGGGGAAACGTAAGGTCCTGGAGACTGCATCTGGGCAGCCCTCCAAGAAACTGGCAAGGAAACAAGTTCGACCTACCTCTGCCATGGATCAACCCTTTGCAAAACCTACCACCACCATCCCTGCCACTACCACCACTACCACCACCATCCCTACTACTACCACCACTACCACCACCATCCCTGCTACTACCACCACCATTACTGCTACTACCACCACCATTCCTGCTACTACCACCACCATCCTTGTTACCACCCCACCTTCACTCCCATCACCACCACAACACCACCACCAGAAAACCTCTTCATCCAAACCAACCTCCCCGCTAACAAAACACTAAAACCCACCAAGTATGTGTGCTCCATCATACTGCGTAGGATGGGGATATACGATCGTATCTTCTACGTGCTAGACAAAGCCAACCTCGCCAGGTTGTGTCTAGTACCTGAAGTATCCTATTCCGAACCCACTATAGAATTCTTCACTTTTCTGACCAAAGAGCCCATCGACATCATGGATAGGTCACGGGACGGGGGTGATAGAAGGGTCGTCACCCAAATCTTCGGCAGCAAGGTTGTCATAACGGAAAATATGCTGAACACAATCTTCATTGACAACTAGGACCAGCTATGGAAAGCCATGGAGGTGGGGACCGACCATTCAGAGTTCAACAGACACAAATTCTGGAAATCTCTAACCGGGATCCCCACCTATGACGCGAAGACGTGCAAAGCGTCAAATATACACTCTGGCTTTGTGCGCACCCTGCACAAAATTCTTGCTGGCACACTCTTCCTCAGGACAGAGGGGGGAAATGTTATAATTTCAGATCTTTTCATTCTCTGGTCTATTCTTAACGAAAGGCCGGTCAATATCGGATGACAACTGATCCAGAAACTATCAACCTCCAGCCTGGGGAAAGATATCTGCATGGGGGGCATGTCACATCTATTATCAAATACCTCAAGATGGACAGACCCCTACCCCGCTGCACGCAACTAAAGGGCGACATCCTTACCAATGAACAAACTCTGAAGAACTCCTTCATCATCAAGGGAAAGGATGGGAAACTACACTATGTATTCTGCCCTATGGTTAAGTCATCATAACACTCATCCCGCTTCCGGAGCTAGCAAATTACGACACCAAACATCTCCTCTTCTCTGATGAGGAGCTTTCACAACTACTAGCTTCGGTTAAAACAACTGAAAAGAAAGCTACAGCGGGACAAACGGAGCTGAGCATCACTGCCCCGGTAGCTCGACCAGCAAAAATACCTGTCAAACGACCTTCTAGAAGGCAGTTACAGGCCCAATAGCTGTCGGGGACACCAACATCTAAGCCAAATCCTGAGGCCGAGAAGCTCCATGAAGAAATCTTAACCTCCTCAATCAACTCTTTCATTCAGAGTCTACACGAGCAGCTAACCGCTTCCACCACTCCACCTTCCACCATTCCAACATCTACCACTCCTTTCTTCCACATCACATCCACGCAACCATTCACATCATCTTCATCACCCCTTTTCCCTTCGGGCTCTCCTTTCTCCACCCCTATGGCCGACTTTACCACCTTCCCTTTCACCTCTGTAGTTTCCACCCCATCACTATCTCTGCCACCGCTTTCACCACAAATTCCACCACTTTTGACATCCGCCACCACCCCGACACCGCTGGTGACTACATCCACAGTCACTACGCAGCTTGGGGCATCATCAGTGTCTCTTCCGCAAGACACTAACACCATCCCACGCAGACCCTAGCCATCCCACCCTTCCTCTCTTGGGGTCCCTTTTGCCAATATCAGTGAGGAATTCGGCCGTCAATTTGACGTTGTCTGAAACCTCCTCACTGATCCTTCTAATATATTAAATTCTATTTTTTCTTGTGTGCAGGGTTTATCATGACAGGTGGCCACGATCGACGAACAACACCGAGCCTTGCCTACCATCCTCCAAGGCTTCCAGCTAAGACAAGATGAGGTGGCTAAGCAAGTTGAGCACATCAACAGTCACTACGACACCTTGCCGGACCTAGTCCTGGAGCAAGGCGTCAGCAAGAAGCAACGACAAAGCAAGTCGATGAGATCTCCACGCAGACTCAGCCTCTGCCAGAGACTCTCCGCGAGCTCCAAAAACAACAAGAAGATCTGAGCACGCGCTTGGACACCATCAACAGCACACTCACACAGCTACAACATCGCCAAGAGGAGTCCAATAAGGATGAAATCCAACAGCTACGTGCTCAAGTTACAAATCTTACAGCACGTCTCCTCTCCGTCGAAGGCAGATATACCGACCTCAAAGAATCCCATGATGCACTGCTCGAAACACACGAGCATCTGCAAGTGGCTTTCGATGAGTTACAAGCCACCCATCGACGGTGCAAAACGTCCGCGAGTAAAAAACAAGCAGACAAGGCAGCGGACGACAAGGATGGCGATGATGACGAAGAAGACGACTCCGACTCATCTACTGATTCAAACAAAGATAACACCTCCTCTGGTGATAAACATGATGATGGAGAGGATCCTGGAAATGTAGAAGAACCTTCTCACAGAGGTTCCGACAAAGGTCACCACGACAGTGACAATCACCCCAAGTCCCCACACAACGATAATGTCAACATGTCATACGGGGATCAATTCTTTGATTATTCTGTGCTGGGGTCCATCGGGGAAGCTGCTAAAGACGCAGCTTACTCTGAGTTCCACCAGTGTATACTAGGAACCAGCGCCAGCCCACCAAAAACAACTGCCCCACCTCTCTCCACACCTTCTCCCTATGACGAGGGCGAGGCAGAACGAGTAAGTTTAGACACCGATGAAGACCTCGATTCCGCCTCCGACTCGGACGATGATCTACCAGGCCATGAACAGGCCTTAGAACAACTTGCTTCTCCCCCTCCACAAGAACTTCCCCCACCACCACCTCTGCCGCACAAAATGCATGACATGGATATGGCGGCCATCTCCACTTTAGATGCTCAGGACATTTTTATACTGAACACTATAGTGGACGATGTAAAGGCGGGGGAAGACATAATTTATCATAATACAAAAACTAGGCGTAAGATGACACGTGAAGACATCCACAGCATCCTCCGACCTCGGTCCACGATGCCTATGGCAATCTTCCGTGTCCTCCTCGCCAATAGTATAGAAATATACAAAAATTCTAAGCGGCAACAACCAGTTTTTAACGCCTCGCCCGCTCTGTCTATTGGCCTTTTATACAAAGACATAAGAGCAAAGTCGATCGAGCGGCTGCGTGCTGGTTTAGCACATCGGGCACATTATCTGACAGTGCCTTTCCAAGTTTCGGACCACTGGCTTTTTATGATCGTGGATACCGAGGCTCGGGATGCCAAGGTGTATAATTTCTGTGGCGCCGAGCTACCAGCCGACACAATAAACTTTGTAGGTGAAGCAGCAGGAGAAGCAAGGTGTATACCCTTCCGGCTGCTTAAATTAATTTGGGCTGCCCGCCCATCTCTTCGCCAAGATTGGAGCCAACCTTGGTTCAATATCATAAACCCTCAAGTCCAAGCCACCGAGGGATCTGGGGATTGCGCTTTCTACACCATACGTCACATCCAAGCGTTGAACCAAGAAATCGCATTTAACGATCTGGTTGCTGAAGATTTTCATTCCTTACGCGTACGTTATGCCATGGAGCTCATCTGTGATAGGCGGTTCTTCAAGGACCTAACTATGGCACCAGATGACGTTCCTCACTACCTCTTCTCAGCTATCCAGCGACCACAACGGCGACCCTTCCGACAAACTCTGAAGGAATCAGAAAAGACCAATATGACAGTCGCCGATACCGAGCAAGCTACAAGCAATATCGATCCTCTGTCTGCCATCAAACCAACCTTTCTTGATTTTGATCGTGATGCTTGCAAAGGTCTCTCTGACCTCAAGTTGCGTCTCATTATGGCGCGGCTCTCAGCCGACAAAGATGGGCTCGTATTCATGTTTCGAGACATTCTTGTAATGGCAGACACACTGCGAGAGACTTTACAAATCAAAGGATCGCTCTCTGTAAGTTTAATGGCCGCCTATCAGTTTCTACTTGGCCAAAACAACCCAACAACATACATGGCATCCCCATATATGAAAGATGATCTTCTAAAGCTCAAGAACTTCGGCACAACTGACGCGCTGATCTCCTATCTCCAGCACACAACACCGACGTTCATCATGCTACCTTTCCTCTATCATGAGCACTGGATGCTCCTGGCAACAAATCTCCCAGAAGGAACAACCACAATATATAACAGTTCCGATAGCCAGTACAATGCATGACAGAGAAACTACGTCGTGACACCAAAGACGCCAACAGAAGTAGTGTCAAAGGAGTGCGCCGACAAGTTAATCGATTTTCTAAGTCAACATACAAGGGCGTACGACAAAGAGCATTTAAACCGCCCATCTTTCTGCCACAAATTCCCCCAGCAAATTCGACAATCAAATGACTGCGGCTTCCACGTCCTCTACTGGATGTACACCATCATCGTTCTCCAAAGACCAGTAGAAGAGATGACTGACGTGGATTACCACGCTCTACGAGGACAGTTCGCATCCAATCTACTTCATTCCCCAGGGGCAAATGCAGATTTACCTTAGCCTGTAGCCCTTGTCCTAATTACTTCTCAACCTATCACTTTGACAATCTGAGGACAGAGTGAGCAATAAGTTAGGGGGGGTACATTAGACAAGGGAGAGGTATCATTTTTTACATCCCTCTTCCTTCTTCTCTTTTCTATATTTATACATTTTCCCTTTTTAACTTTCTTGTTAATTAACCCTTTTTGGAGTAGAATCACCCTTATTTAACTCTAGAATCATGTTAGTCCCCAAAAGTAAATAGCACTTAGACATTTAATGGCGATTTAATAATGTCACTCCACTATTGATTTTCATGCTTTTGCTTCAATTCTTTATCTGACTCTCCACAGGTCAAAAATTAGGGCAGAAATAAGCCAAGCTCTCAAGGATGAGAGGGGCATCAGGCAACCTCCAAATCAAGAAGTTCTGCAAGTGGACCACAAACTAAATAAGTACATGTTGAAAAACCCTAAGAACAGCTTTCCTCTCTTCAAAATAAAAGAGGCTTGGCCGCCCAAAATAATTTCCCAAACAAAACCCCAAAACCCAATCCTGTGAGTTATCGAATAAAAGCCAGAGAGACGAATAAAATTATGAGAGTTGTGTCATGAATAAGGATCTATATAAAGAATCGATGAAGGTTTCACCCGGCCGGCACATTCCGCTGCCCTCACAAAGGCAGATGTGTCGTGCCTAGTAGTGAAACCCTAAGGTATCTGAATATATGAAAGGCTCATAAAGGACTCACCCGGCCGGTACATTCAGCTGCCCTCACAAAGGCAGATGTGTCGTGCCCGGTAGTGAGATCCTAAAAGCATAGACAACCCCTCCCCCACTTGAAGGGGGAGTTACACTTCAAGCCTTTAGCCAACCCTCATACACTCTCTAGTTTCCAGTAGGTCTTTCAGAGAGGTATAAAGCTGATTAGAGTCAACAACATGCACAGAATAAAAGTGGTCCCGATGCAAGCTACGAGATACGGAAATAACCTGAGACCCAAGCAACTCTCAAAACCTGAAAGAGTCAAGGCAAGCAATAAGACTTGATATGACCTTAGAAGAACTCAGGTTAAGAATTGAAGCAAGAGTATGGAAATCCTAACTAAATAAGATCGCCTCGCCATTACTTGCCTCAGCTCTATCTAACTTGAGGAAAAGCTAGACTCTAAGTTAGGGGGGGGGGTGATAACACCCTATTTTGGACGATTATCTTTGTCTTTTCCTTTAGTTTTCCATACTCTTTCTAAACTAAAACTATACATAATCCCAAATTTACCCTATTTTTGTAAATATACCATCAGACTAACTTTTCCTTTGTTTTGCAGAAAAAACACAAAAAAAAATCATAAAAGAATAACTCAACCTCAAGACCGCATGGAGTCACACGGTCTCAAGACCGCATGAAGCCAACCGGTCCCGAGACCGCATGGAGTCACACGGTCTCAAGACCGCATGAAGCCAACCGGTCCCGAGACCGCATGGAGTCACACGGTCTCAAAACAGCATGAAGCCAACTGGTCTCGAGATCGCATGGAGTTCAAACGGTCCCAAGACCGCATGAAGCCAACCGGTCCCAAGACCGCATGAAGCCAACCGGTCCCGAGACCGCATGGAGTCACATGGTCTCAAGACCGCATGAAGCCAACCGGTCCCGAGACCGCATGGAGTCACACGGTCTCGAGACCGCATGGAGTTCAAACGGTCCCAAGACCGCATGAAGCCAACCGGTCCCGAGACCGCATGGAGTTCAAACGGTCTCAAGACCGCATGAAGCCAACCGGTCTAGAGACCGCATGGAGTTCAAACGGTCCTAAGACCGCATGAAGCCAACCGGTCCCGAGACCGCTTGAAGCCAACCGGTCTCGAGACCGCTTGAAGCCAACCGGTCTCGAGACCGCATGGAGTTCAAACGCTCTCAAGACCGCATGAAGCCAACTGGTCTTGAGACCGCATGGAGTTCAAACGGTCTCAAGACCGCATGAAGCCAAACAGTCTCAAGATCCAAACGGTCTTGAGGTCCAAACGGTCTTGAGGTCCAAACAATCTCCAAACCGTTTGGACTTCACTTAAGGCCTATAAATAAGACCCCAAGGGTCCATCACGAGATAGGAAGTTTTCAGACGTCCAAAGGTTGCCTCAATCACTCCAGAGCAAATACAACTTCCATCCTCCGCCCAGGGGCTGTCGGTCTGAGACCCACACTCCATCTTGAAGCTACTTTCTCTCTCTCTGTCAAAGAAGGTGGGAAGAGGGAGATCTCGTCATCAAGAAACATGTGAAGCTGGTGGATCATTTCTCTCTCTCCAAGGGGTTGACTTTCCTCCCTCCTTTGTGGGGATGACACACTCTCTCTCTCTCTTCTTAGCTCCTTCTTTGTCCTAGTTATGAGCGAGTAGACTCTCTCACTGGGGTGCGGGGAGTAGCCCCGCTACCCATGTTTTCATATCATGTAAATGTAATCCATAATTTGTAATATAGAGTTCTTATCTTTTCATTTCGACATCAAACGTTTAATGAATGCATGTTGCTTGATCTCCAACTTGTGTTATCCTTTATCTTTTAGTATGAATTGTCTACGTTTGTACTATTAGATTTGAAACTCGTTTGTATGTTGGTTCTTGGTGCATGTATCCACCATGCACCTGTTTCGGTATCTAGAAGTGTATCTCAAGAAGTGGAGTAAACTCACTATCATACGTTGCACTTTCATACTATGAAATGGAATCAGTTGACGTATGAAAGTGCAACCTTGGTAAGTCGAGGAACACACTTTGCGAGGGGAATGATGCAAAGTAAGTGACCATTTGTTCAGGAATGGCTGGCGTTGCAACATTCCCGCACTTCTCGTAGTTATCTCTCTGAAAGGAAGCTAAGTCTACAAGGATACTAACTGACTAGACTCTTTTTGCAGGTTATGTTTTGCTTTGCATGTGTTGATCCATGTGTAGTGGCGGTGAAAAACCGATCACATCCTAGTGACTTTTATCATAGTTTAACTCCTTAAATTTACTTGCTTTCTTTACTTTATTTGCACTTAGCTTAAAAACAACCAAATCAACCTTTTGATCTAAATACCAACTATTGAGTGATTAAGTGAAATTCTAGTGTTTTCTATCTTGTTGCTTACAACAAGACCGTTGTTCTGTGGATTCGACCCTTCACTATACTGCGATAAGACTTCCACGTATCTTAGCATACGTGGGTGGATTTTTCTATCTAGTATAAGCAAGGCTAAACTTAAAGACTTACCATCTTTAGGATTTTTAGTGGTGCATGCAATTCCACGTAAGTGGAAGCTCCATCAGTCTCCCATGATACTTATGAGGTATCATCCCATCACCATGTCGGGCTAGAAGTACATTCAATCACCCTATCAGGCTAGTCACCATCTAGGGCTAGCCATGACGGGTTAGGGTTACCATATCGTCTAGGGTTGTGTATCATGCAACCCTATCTTGCAACCATGTCATGAAACCATGTATATCACACAACCATATGTGTCGTGTAATAACACTTGTTACTCTTTACTTATATCAGGTTACCCAAATTAGGGTTTCTTATCATCTTACAAGTATACAATTAACCTTGTATCGTGAATGGAGTCTATACTTGACTCCCTATCGTGCAAGAGGTATATACTACACCCCTATATCGTTCAATAAGGTTTACAAACCTATTCATATCTTTTTAGTGAAGTAGCTGCATCATAATATTGGGTTAGAGGTGCTTGCATATGTGCTTGCACCCGATATCACTTTTATAAAGTGATACCATCATCTTCAAGCTCTAGACCTTTGTTATAACTGATATAATTCATGGAAAAAGGTCTAAGAAACTAATTGAACTCATAATTTCAACAACTATTTCAGGAAATTTCGGAATTAAAGGTATTTCACTAATTATAGCAATTTAGGTGAAGAATAATAACATGGTTGAGTTCAAGTTATATAACCCGCCTTAAGAACCACTTCAAAGCTTCAAGCTCCAAAGCTCCATGTTCCTAAGGTTGAAGATGACTTTATCAAAGGTCCAAGGCTCGTTCACAACTCCTTCATGTACAAGGAATCACCATGGATAAGCAATTGGTGAAGAAGAATAGAAAGGTAGATCATAACCCTAATTCCATGCTTCAATTCAAGCTTGAAGACAACTATAGCTTACGTTAGGATTAAGTTTTGAGTTCCTTAGCTCATTGTACGACACCCTACCACTCTTGGGAGATATGTACTTCCTCTTGTCCAACACAACTTTGCTTGTGGCCGATACCCCCTCACTTGTTGCCAAAATCACTTCAATTGGCCAATATCAACTTGCTATGGACAATATCAACATGGTATGGCCGATACACTTGCTATGGCCGATACCCAAGGCCTATGCACAATACCCTTGTTCCCTTGCACGATATGCTAACCCTCTTGCATGATATGGCACTCACTTGCACGATATGGCACTCACTTGCACGATATGGCACTCAACTCTTCACCATGTTGGCCGATATCACCTTATATGGCCACTTTCACCTACTTGGCCGATATGCTTTTGCTATGGGCGATATCCAAGGACCTATGCACGATATTCTTGCTATCCTGCACTATAAAAGAGCCCCATGCATGATAGCACAAGGTAGGAGGGTGGTATGGTTCGAAAAATTTCACTTAAGGGTGAAACTAGGGGTATATATACTTGTTGATCATGAAGAAAGGCAAAAATGAGGTGTCAACATTTTGAGCTAGTAGGTGCCACGTGTCATGCATGAATCAACATGTATCTTGTCTTGTAAAACGATTGAGGATCATCTTGAGATGCAAATTCTTCCATTACTTATCAATTTGGATAAGTCATCTATGTTTAATTACTATTTTAAATCAAACTGATACACTTTTTCTAAGGAAACTTGTTGGCCGCCACACCTCACCTCCTTGAGGTTCTTTGCATGATATAGACTTTTACAAGAGTTCACAAAACGATATGAGTCTTGTCCTATGGATCCATGGCCGATAGGCACTCATATATAAGCTTTTCAACTTGATACAACTCAAGTTAAGCTTCCAAATTCAACCCTTTTTCTTGGTCATTTCATCACCAAGATTACCATCATTTATAATGGAATCAAACATGGTGTATCATTCATTATATATCCTTTAAATGATACATATAGGGAATAGGAACACTCTATAGGTGGTAATTTTCATATCAACCCCACATTTTGGGTAAATTACAATTTGTACCAACATTGGTGAACAAGGTACCAACATTGTTCAAACAAGTTCAAACTTGGAATTTAGGCTTTCCACAAGCCACCACATTGCATAATTCTCTCTATAATGATGTTAAAACACATGAGGCATGTTCAACATGTGACATTTTGCATTATAGCCCCTCAATTTGGGTAAATTGCACTTTGGTCCAAAACAAAGGAAAATTGCTCAAACAACATTCAATCGGGACCAAACTTGAAACATGAGTGTGTCACATGATAACAAAGCACCTTATAGGATTATATTAAAGTTATAAGAAACTTTATTAGCCAAAACAAATAGGGTTACCTCATAGCCCAGGTCAGGGTCGTTACAAGTTATAAACCCCTAACAAGGATTTTGTCCCTGAAATCCCAGGTAAAGGAAGACATATATTATTCATTCATCATACCATCAAGTCTCCACATAACATCTTAATGTCATGGAGATGACATAGAACTTTGATCAACACAAAGTTCTTCCACACAGAGTTATCATTGAATCTATCAAACATGGCACATATTCCACTGTCATTTTCATTATCGACTGTGTAGTTAATTCTGTGTCAGGTAACACTTTTCTCACTCAGATAGAGGTTGTTTGTTAATATCATTTGACAAACTTTTATTGTAATATTTTTACAATTATTCCTTCAAGTAAATCATTCTTATCAATGTTATGTTTATGCAGAGCATAAACCCCTAACATATGATGTCCATACAATTTCATGTAACTAGACTGATTTAACAGTTGGCCATCCCAGGCAACCATCATAAATCATCTGATTAGGAGTTTATGTTTTCACTTTCTCATACCACCTGACACTTCTTAGATACCAGGATTCCTTACTTTGGTATCTATCACATGTGTCAAAAACTCATCACATCCTCATCTTTCTTTCATCTTGGGACATTACTTGTTACACATATCTTTATCTTGGATCAAAAGTCTAAGACAAACTGATACTTTTCTAAGTATCCATCAATTGAACATTTTTAGCTTATGCACATCAAGTGTCATAAGACCCACATGATTTCCATGTCCCAGAAGGGGAAGAACATAAAGGAACATATTCCTGTTATCACCCCATCATCATCCAGAGTTGTTTATCAAAGAGAAGAGATTATTATCTCCTCTGATTATTGCATGATCTTTCAACTATTCATGAGTCATTTACTCATGTCTCATCCTAGGTTCCTTGCCATCAGCATAGAAATTATAAGGATGATTACATATTATTATTCCTTTCTTTGTTATTGTCTAACATGTTCATGAGCATTTTGTGATTTTATCACATTTCCCATTTCCACATCATGGGAAATGATCTTTACTTTTCACACATGCTTTATCTGACAGGGTTCATCTCCCTTGTTCTCATTCTCTTATCATGAGGATTATACTTTTCATTTCCTCATACATATAGATTGATCTGAGATCATCTCAGATTCCACTTTATTGCACTTAGGATGTGATATACATGTCCATACCATATTTCCAGTTTAGTTATACTCATTAGATTGTCTCAGAATGATTACTTGATAAGAGTAATTAGAAAGATAACAATCTAAGAGTTCCATACTTGCCCTATCTCCAATAATTATATACCTGGCCAGGGTATACAAGTATTGAGATTAGGTAGTATGCACTTTATGTACTTTCATATTCCTTACTTTTTGTATCATCACAAGCATGGGATTTAGCATCCCTGGATTTTCTCTAGGAATTACCTCTATACCTCATCCTCTTTCACATAGATAAGAACAATTATAAAGCATTTAAAAGAGTACTAAACAGAGTATAAATTTTAGTTCTCATCATTTCTTCCCTATGTCCCCATAGGACAATCAATAGGGAAATCCATAACAACAATCCTTTTTAGGATTATTAGATAATCATCAAGATAAGGCATATCAAAATGAAAAGATCTATATAACGGTTATCCCTCGCGGTCATCTACTGCTTCAGGTTGACTCAACACATAGAGTCTAATTGTTTCATGTTGTTGTTCTTGCCTTTTTACACTATTGGGTTGTGACTTTTATAAAGCCTATCGAGCCTACCTCAGTTGTTGAGTCATTTCCTCCTTCTTTTCAAAGAAAAGAGTTTAGTATGCTCAACATGTCCATATCCATAACATGTCTTGTTCTCATACCATGGTCTTATCAGTCTCATTACTGATGTATAAGCTAAGCCATGAGTTCTTATAGGTGGAAAGTTAGGACCTTTGCCTTTACTTAGTGGCTACTTCCCTGGTACATTAGGCATTTATTGCACTGGTGGCACCAAAAACTTTGTCTTTTTAGAACAACTAGGCACATGTCTCTAGAATTGTAGAGACCTTTCCTTATTTTTCAACTTATTTCCCCATCTTGGGCATTACCATCACAGATATACTATCTGTCTAAACTTATGGCAGAGTCTTCTTTCTCACCATATGTTAATCTTTTCCACATTTTCCACTATTTCGACATGACTATGTCATTCAGGACCCCTTTTAAAAGCCCAAAGTTTCCATATTGAGGACTGGTAACCTAGGTTGTAATGCAAGTATCCAGTCTACTATATGTATCATTGTTGTCTTAATCTGCCTATTAAGAGCATAAACATAGGATTCTCTATCCTGATTAGGTCAAGATGGAAATTCTCAGGCACTCATTCTTCTCTTGGATGATACCTTACACCCTTTCCTGGTGCAACAACATTGCCCTCAACAATGTGATCCTCGTGTTCTCTAGTCATTTTTAAACTTCACCCTTTCTTCTGCATAGGAAGAAGTCACTATAGGGTATACTGGAGGACACTAACACAGACTCAACACCTTAGTCCTATGTCTCTGTAGACTCAGCGAACCTTAAGCTATGATACCAAAACAGTAACGACAGTCGATCAAATCGTTACATATTAAGCAGAATTAAATATAAACATCGGATTAACGAAAATCACTAAAAATTAAAACCATTTTTCAAAGAGATCCATTCCAAAGAAAACTCTTACTGAAAGGTCCAAAACCTTATATACATCATTATTCACATTGTACTTATATGGTACATCTCATCTCGAGAATAACATATAACAGTTGCTTTACCAAACTATACATGTGCAACATAAAACCTCGAGTCACGTAAGCCAAAATTTCTTATTGATCATAAAACTAGTACGAACCAACTTCAAGGACCTGAGAGTATAGAGATGGCACATAGGACTCATATCTACAAGACATGACAGACAGTACACTCAACCTGAGCTGTCAATACTGCCTCAGCTGTTGTTCTTCCTCTACAGAAAGGTCTTCACCTCCTCATGCATGTCCACCTACAAATTTGGGTCCCACGGGGGTGAGACAATTGTAATTGTGCCAGCGAGAGATATAACTCTCCTCCGACCATATTATTATCACAAATTAAGCATTTATAAACTGAGCAGAGGTTCTTTTAACATTAACAAGTAGAATAATTCACTATATGAACAGAATGAAGTAATCTCCTTTCATAAGGAGAACATTGCATCTACCCATGGTAGATTATAATTCATCTATCTACTTTGCGAGGAATATAAGGAAACATAAATAACATCTATCAACTAGAATGTATAACTGTATTGCACATCAAGCAATGTTTTCCATATTCGATCCTTAAGCAGATATGCTACACGGATGATTACATTTTACAATCACACTTATGCCCTGAGGAGATGAGATATACCACTCATACTCCAACTGACCATTGCAAAGTCAAAATCAGTTCCATACATAGGTCAATGGAAGAGCCGGACTCCATGACCTCCCACATCTCGGTCAGTACGAGACCACAAGCAGGACCATGTCAACTGCTCATCATAGCTTACCAGGGTATACTGGAAACTGCTACAAGAGTTACAGCGTCATCTGCCTCTCTTCGACATCGAGAGATTTAATGTTTATCTCACATCGATCCGGAATTCATCACCATCGGGAGATTCATGATACATCCATCCTGACACATATAATGAAGGATTGAGAGATTTAATGTTTATCTCACATCAATTTATTCATCAGGGCGTAAGGTATTCACGCCCATCACCCCCACATATTCAACAATATGCGTTCATCAGGAGATCCCATAGGAAAACATGTTTCACCATCACCAACTACTGACGATGATGGATCTATAGCCAAGGCACTACATGATAAGATTCCACTTGATTAATTAAGTACATTACCATATTCTTTTAGCATCAGACAAGTTTCAAACAAGAATTATTATGACAAATGCTACAAAGAAAGGTGTAATACGTTTATCACATTCTTTTCATATCTTTAAATCACATGATACTTGGGATCTCAGTCCCTTTTCACATTACTGGGAATTCATCACATAACATTGTTACCTCTATAACTAGTAACCATTACCTCTAGGTCCTTAGACCAAGGTATTCATTTCACTTGTTGTACAAGTATTCTCATGGCTCGCAAGGCCATTCACATCTTGTCACCTCTCACTAGGCAACAACTTATTCACATGGCTCACAAGGCCATTCACATCTTGTCACCTCTTCACTAGGCAACAAATTATTCACATGGCTCACAAGGCCATTCACATCTTGTCACCTCTTCACTAGGCAACAACTTATTCACATGGCTCACAAGGCCATTCACATCTTGTCACCTCTCACTAGGCAACAACTTATTCACATGGCTCACAAGGCCATTCACATCTTGTCACCTCTCACTAGGCAACAACTTATTCACATGATACTTATTATGTAAGTATTTAATATGCCTTACAAGGCTTATGCAATGAGAGAAATACAACCTTCCCATCATTAGGGTTAGGATTTTCCTTTCTTATCGATTAGGGTTTCTCTTACATATCATTACCCTTCATTAGGGTTAGGGTTTTCCATTATTAACCATTTAGGTTTTGAAGATCATATTATCAATGATCAAACCCTAATTCATTTCTCCACACATCTAGGAGCAAACATTGATATCATAAGTATTCAATCATACTTATTCATTCTCATCGTTTATCATTAAATTAATCATCAACACAAGGTATGAGTTCCTCTCTCATCCTTACCAGGGTATGATTACATCATACTTTATTAACTTGGCTTAACCCTTTCTCAAGGTATGTTATCCCACACTTATCAAAGTGCATTAATCTCATTACATCTCAATGTAACAATTGACATGACACACTTCATGTGTTACCCATCACCATGTCGGGCTAGAAGTACATTCAATCACCCTATCGGGCTAGTCACCATCTAGGGTTAGCCATGATAGGTTAGGGTTACCATATCGTCTAGGGTTGTGTATCGTGCAACCCTATCGTGCAACCATGTCATGCAACCATGTATATCACACAACCATATGTGTCATGTAATAACACTTGTTACTCTTTCCTTATATCAGGTTACCCAAATTAGGGTTTCTTATCATCTTACAAGTATACAATTAACCTTGTATCGTGCATGGAGTCTATACTTGACTCCCTATCGTGCAAGAGGTGTATACTACACCCCTATATCGTTCAATAAGGTTTACAAACCTATTCATATCTTTTTAGTGAAGTAGCTGCATCATCATATCGGGTTAGAGGTGCTTGCATATGTGCTTGCACCCGATATCACTTTTATAAAGTGATACCATCATCTTCAAGCTATAGACCTTTGTTTTAACTGATATAATTCATGGAAACAGGTCTAAGAAACTAATTGAACTCATAATTTCATCAACTATTTCAGGAAATTTTGGAATTAAAGGTATTTCACTAATTATAGCAATTTCGGTGAAGAATAATAACATGGTTGAGTTCAAGTTATATAACCCACCTTAAGAACCACTTCAAAGCTTCAAGATCCAAAGATCCATGTTACTAAGGTTTAAGATGACTTTATCAAAGGTCCAAGGATCGTTAACAACTCCTTCATATATAAGGAATCACCATGGATGAGCAATTGGTGAAGAAGAAACGAACGGTAGATCATAACCCTAATTCCATGCTTCAATTCAAGCTTGAAGACAACTATAGCTTACCTTAGGGTTAAGTTTTGAGTTCCTTATCTCCTTGGCTGACACCCTACCACTCTTGGGTGATATGGACTTCCTCTTGGCCAACACATCTTTGCTTGTGGCCGATACCCCCTCACTTGTGGCCAAAATCACTTCAATTGGCCGATATCAACTTGCTATGGACAATATCAACATGGTATGGCCGATACACTTGATATGGCCGATACCCAAGGCCTATGCATGATACCCTTGTGCCCTTGCATGATATGCCAACCATCTTGCATGATATGGCACTCACTTACACGATATGGTACTCAACTCTTCACCCTGTTGGCTGATATCACCCTTATATGGCCAATTTCACCTACTTGGCCGATATGCTTTTGCTATGGGCAATATCCAAGGACCTATGCACGATATGCTTGCTCTCCTGCATGATACAAGAGACCCATTCACGATACCACAAGGTAGTAGGGTGGTAAGGGTCGAAAAATTTCACTTAAGGGTGAAACTAGGGGTATATATACTTGTTGATCATGAAGAAAGGCAAAAATGAGGTGTCAACATTTTGAGGTAGTAGGTGCCACGTGTCATGCATGGGTGACACGTGTACATGCATTCATAAACATTTATCTTGTCTTGCAAAACGATTGAGGATCATATTGAGATGCAAATTCATCCATTACTTATCCATTTGGATAAGTCATCTATGTTTAATTACTATTTTAAATCAAACTGATACACTTTTTCTAAGGAAAATTGTTGGCCGTCACACCTCACCTCCTTGAGGTTTTTTGCATGATATAGACTTTGACAAGAGTTCACAAAACGATATGAGGCTTGTCCTATGGATCCATGGCCGATAGGCACTCATATATAAGCTTTTCAACTTGATACAACTCAAGTTAAGCTTCCAAATTCAACCCTTTTTCTTGGTCATTTCATCACCAAGATTACCATCATTTATAATGGAATCAAACATAGTGTATCATTCATTCTCTCTCATTGAAATGATACATAGAGGAAATAGGAACACTCTAGAGGTGGTAATTTGCATAAAAACCCCACATTTTGGGTAAATTACAATTTGTACCAATATTGGTGAACAAGGTACCGACATTGTTCAAACAAGTTCAAACTTGGAATTTAGGCTTTCCACAAGACACCACCTTGCATCATTCTCTATATAATGATGCTAAAACACATGAGGCATGTTCAAAATGTGACATTTTGCATTATAGCCCCTCAATTTGGGTAAATTGCACTTTGGTCCAAAACAAAGGAAAATTGCTCAAACATCATTCAATCGGGACCAAACTTGAAACATGAGTGTGTCACATGATAACAAAGCACCTTAGAGGATTATATTAAAGTTCTAAGAAAATTTATTAGCCAAAACAAATAGGGTTACTTCATAACCCCGGTCAGGGTCGTTACAGTTGATATAGCCTATATTGGCACTTTTGAGCTTATACTAGCATTTATCATATTGTTGGCATAACACCATATTGTTTTAGTGGATCTTCCTCTATAGCCAACCTCCTCCACTTTCTAGTGACCCTAACTCACAGTTGATGAAGGATCTTGCTGAAATGATGAATATGATAAAGAATCAAGGTGGAAGTGATACAAGCAACTTGATATAAGCTATTGAGTCTCCTATAGAAGAAGTCAAATCTATGTAATTCCTTAGGAATCACAACAACCAAGGTCACAAGTCCCAATCCTATACTCATGAGTGGAGAAATCATCAAAATTTATCATGGAAGAAACAAGGTGAAGAGAACAAGGGAAACTAAGGCAACATCAAAATCAAAAATACAACCCATGGTTTGAAGTAGAAGCCCTTGGTAGGCTAAGTAGCCTAGTTGAAGAGAAGAAAGATGTGTCAACAGATGCACAAACCATTGATAGGCTTGCACAATGGCTAGATCATCTATCCTTGATTCTTGCATGTCGTGAGGAGGGGAATCTTCCTTCCTAAACCATGGTGAATCCAAAAAAGTCATATGTAACGCCCCATCACGGTAAACGAGATTACTCAAAACAAAACACATGATTAACTGCTAATAAACTAATAACCAAAAAAGTGGGTAAATTAAAACTGATTTAACATTACCATCATGTTCATAAATATTTACATAAAGGTCCAAAAACTTGCATATCAACATATACCATATAAGGTATTTACATGTATGTCTAGTGGATGAGGCCACAACCCTTATGCAAATGATATGGTTCCACATATACATGCCATATACAAACATCAACATACTGCCAAAAACTCAAGTCCATGTATATATCATCTATGAAACATCCCCTGCCTGGACCTGAGAGTACAAGGATGAGTCTAGGATACTACTAACCACTAGACAACCTTCTTCTCCTACTACTCTCCAAGATGCTCTTCCACACCACCATGATCTTGATGATGTTGCTGACAATCACCTAAAAATGTGGTGACCTAGGAGGTGAGTCCAACATCCCAATGAGAGATATGACTCTCAACAACGGATCCTTTAATGAGCATAAAATTACAACTACCTGCGTCCACTTCCCCAGATTGGCAAATTCTACCATTTCACCGGACTGAATTTCCTATAATCCATAAACACACCCAATCCCATCCCCAACTGAGATAACAATAATGTGCCCGATCTCCGCAATGGAAAAAGGAGAGTGGCGGATCCCATCTTGGGAAAAGATGTCCCCCATGAAGCAAATAGACCAAGAACATGGTCTTGTACGGCTAATCTGCCACCACCTACATGTATTGTGTTGTACTATTAAACAAGTTAAGCTATTAAACAGATTAAGCAGGTTAAATAGATAGACATAGTGATAGGAATGATTAACAAGTATATAAAGGAACAAATAAGACTATCATTTACTAAACAGTTGACTCCTCCTACTACATTATATAACAACTAGATGTATAAGAAACAAGGAAAGGGTTGACAAACAATATGAATCATGGTTAACCCTAAAAAAATATGCTACATGGTTGGATTATATAATTTATTAAACCCTAGGGAGTTTAAGGTATACCACTCAGACTCCAACTGACCACTGCAAAGTTAAAATCAGTCCATATAAGATCTAGGAGAGCCGGAATCCTAAGATCTCATCCACCCTTGGTCAACACGAGTCAGCCACAATGACATTTGAGTTAGCTGTAAAACAGCCTAGTTCGCCCTTGGTATATAGTTCATGACACTAGTAATCAGGGTATACAAACTGTATCATCTGAGGTACAATCGCAACTATCCTCAATTCACAACACATATATAAATATCCAAGATATGATCATAGTCATTCTCCTATAGAGGTATGATCACAAGCATCCTCAAAAACCATACATATACTCAACAATACATGACTTTGAGCTTCCATTGGAGGGATACTCATTTCAAAATACAACAAATCCTGACACTGGAATGGTTCTATAGCAAAGGGCACTACATGATTAGGGTTTCACTTGATTATTTCATGCCAATTGGGTGAGTTAAGGCCGCACCAATCAAGTTACAAACAAACCCTACAAGAATTCTACAAGAACAAGGGTATAACACAACTCTAGAATATATAATATGTATGAGACATGTTCCTTATCACAATGCCACATGGTACTATTTCACTGCCACCCATGAGATTACACTTGCAATCATACCATAACAAGACATATAGATCCTTATCACATAATGAAGGAGATCACACCTCCCTAAGGGCTCAAACGATACCCAAAGGTCCTTAAGACCATCACATCATTCCTGTAAGAAAATCATTGTCTTTCCATGCCATACTAGAGGCTCAACAAACCATCACCATTTATGTGGTACACAGATCCAACATAACATTACATTAAAGAACTATGATGTTCACATGACAATGTATTATGGTTTCAATCATGGAGGGAGTATTTCTTTCATCATATTAATCATACAATGAAAGTAAGTATGATAAACCACCACCATCAATTTGTATTAGGGTTAGGTTAAACAAGATAGTTGAGTTAATGTTACAAATAAACATTCAACCAATCCTTGATTGTTGTATAAACTAGACCATCAGATTCCATACAACCAAAACTCTTTTCTCATACGCATAGGATCAGAAAGCCCATCGACCATAGAGTCAAGAAATAATAGTGACCATAGAGTCAAAAATCTTGGTGACCATAGGGTCAGAAATCATGGAAGCCATAGAATCATAAGTTTCATAGACCATAAAGTCAGAAACCCTAGCGACCATAGAGTCAGAAATCTTGAAGACCATAGGGTCAGAAATCTTAGTGACCATAGAGTCAGAAATCTCATCAACCATAGATTTAGAAACCCTAGCGACCATAGAGTTCGAAATCTTGGTGACCATAGAGTCAAAAATCTCATCGACCACCAAGAGTCAGAAAACTTGGCAACCGCATAGAGTCAGAAAACTTAGCTTGGAAACCACCAAGAGTCAAAAAACGCATCGACCAAATAGAGTCAGAAAACTTGGAGACCACCAAGAGTTAGAAAACTTGTCGACCACATGGAGTCCCACACATATGCAAGGTCTAGGCTTTTAATCTTCAAGGAAGAAACGTGCACCAAGTTTAAAGGTACATCAAGAAGTATTATGTACTCAAGATCTACCATCTAAGCTCAAACCTAGAAAAAGATAGCATCTTTCTACTTGGAACAACATTTTAGGGTAAGATCATGTACATGCAAGAATAGAGTAAGAAATAAATGTTGACAAAATTATATAACTCCCCTCAAAGAATATGAAGAAGGTCCAATCAAAAAGGTAGCTCGAGGAAGGAGAGAAGAAAACCCTAGCTTGGGAACTCCATTGGGCCGATCTAGCTCCTTCTCCAGAAACAAGCAAATTGTATGTAAAGGAAGCAAGAAAGAGATGTTCTTTAAGCTCTAGGACAAGCTCCATCATGAAACACATGGGTACAACCAATATGAAGAGAGAATAAGGTAGGACATAAAAAACGATGAAGTAAAGATGGGAGATCTTACATTTATAGGTCAACATTAGGATAAGGAAGCTCCTCAAGATCTAAGAGAGGGTAGATCTGAACCCTAGGTGCACTAGCAAGCTAGATCGACCAAGTTTCTTCTATCTTGGCTCCTTCTTCTCCACCAAGAAAGGGGGATGATATCCAAGAAGTAAGGACGAAGAGAGAGAGAGAGCTAGGTGTGTAACAAACTCTTTTGTATGTAAGGAGGGAGGTATATAAAGATTAGGGTAGGAGAGAGAGAGGAAGGGAGAGGTGTCTTATCATGCATGGCATGTGTCCAAGGTCACAAACATATCGTCCATGCGATCAGGTTGATCGTATAAAATCTTAGTGACCAAGATGTTTCAGAAGTCCAATCGACTTCATAGAAATCTTGGCAACCAAGATGAGTCAAAAATCCAATCGACCACATAGAAATCTTGGTGACCAAGATGAGTCAAAAATGCAATCGACCACATAGAAATCTTAGCGACCAAGATGAGTTAGAAATCCAATCGACCACATAGAAATCTTGGCAACCAAGATGATTTAGAAAACCAATCGGCCATCAACACTAGGTGGCCCATCGGGTCCCAGCACTCAAGGGTCAACCATCAAGTTAGGGCATCTATGAGAGGAAACCCTAATCTCAACACAAGGCTAGATGTCACCACTTAAACCAAGGTGCCCCAAGGAACAAATACATCAAACATGATATGAAAACTTGGGAAGCAAAACATACATGTGAAAAATTACAAGAAAACCCCTAGATATGGATAATTTGCATAAAAGTCCAAAATAAGCACATTTTTGCAGAATTTACTCAACAGTGTCCAAACTGGACCAAACTTGAAACTCAAGCTTGTCGCATGATATCACAACATGTCTTAGGGTTTGATTAAGGTTTTAAGAATCTAATCAAAGTAAGACAACATGTTTAACCAAAAATCAAGGTCAAGGGTTTTACAACCATAAACCACTAACAGGGATTTTGCCCCTAAAATCATGCACAAATAGAGATGGGTACTTCCTACGCATCTCATCCTCTAACTCCCACGCGGCTTCCTCCATACCATTGTGATGCCACAAAACCTTAACGAAATATATATCCTTCTTCTTCAGCTTCTTCACTCTCCTATCCAGAATCAACACAAGACCCTCAACATATGGCACGTCCTCCTCCAACTCAACCTCCACTGGCTACAACGTTTGCTTTGTATCAAGGTGATACTTCCTCAGCATGGAGACATGGAAGACATTATGCAACTTGTGCAACACTGTTGGTAACTCCAACTTGTATGCAACTTCCCAACAAGCACCAAAATAGGGTAAGGGCCCATATACCTTGGAGCCAACTTACCCTTCTTACAAAACCTCATCACACCCTTCCAAGGGGAAACCTTAAGTTCCACACAATCTCTAACTTGGAACTCTAACAATCTGTGGTGGTTATCAGCTTATGACGTCTATCTATCTAGAGTTGCCTTCAACAGTTGTTGTATTACCTTGATCTTCTCTGTAGTTTGTTGCACTAGCTCATGGTCCAAAAGTTTATACTAACTTGTCTTATGCCAACAAATAGGTGACTGACAACACATTTTGTACAACGCTTAATATGGTGCCAAATCTATACTTCTCTGATAACTATTGTGTAGGAAAACTCTATCAAACTCAGATGTACATCCCAACTTCTAAGAAACTATAAGACACATGATATCAACACATCTTCCAACATCTGAATGGTCCTTTTTGACTGACCATCCGTGTGCGGGTGGAACATTTTTATAAACCTCAGGTGTGTCCTCATAGTTGTATGAAGAAGTTCCCAAAACCTACTCATAAATTGTGGGCCTCTATAAATATTATGATAACTAGAATACCATGCAAATGAACTATTTCATCAACATATATTTGTCCTAACTTCTCTATTGTATATTCATCTTGATTGGAAGGAAATGAGATGACTTGGTCAACCTATCAACTATCACCCAAACAAAATCATGACCTTTCGTTTTCCTAGGAAGACCAACCATAAAGTCCATGGTAATATGATCCCATTTCCACTACCGTATTGACAAAGGTTGTAACGTCCCTGTAGGTTTCTGATGTTTTGCCTTGACCTATTGACAAACTAGACACTTAACAACAAACTCCACTACATCATGCTTTAAACCTAGCCACCAATACAGACCCTTCAAATTGTGGTACATCTTTGTACTTCCAGGATGCATCACGTACATTGAGAAATGATCCTCCTTAAGAACCATCTTCCTTAGGCCATCAACATATCAAACCACTATCTGGTTATGAAAGCAAACTATCCCATCATCTAGCTCATGGAAGACATCATGCTTGTTATTGTCAAACTCTAACCTGATGTTCTATATAATGGCATCATTCTTCTGTGCATCTCTAATCTTCTACATCAAGGTAGGCTTCACCTACAACTGTGCTAGAAATCCTTCCAACAAGAAAAACTCCAAGTATATGTTCATCTAGCAAATCGATACCAACATGTCCTGTTTGTGGTACAACATGGAGTGTAATCATGCCTTGCATGTGGGTGATGACAAAGATGACTTCCTGCTCAATGCATCGGCTACTACATTCTCCTTTCCTAAATGGTAATCCATTGTGAAATCATAGTCCTTGATCAGCTCCATCCATCTTCTCTACCTCATGTTCAACTCCTACTTTGAGAAGATATATTGATGGTGTAATCTTTTCCCTTGTTTTGGAAGGACTAAGACTGGAGCACTAGTCATCTTTCCTTCATCAACTGCAAGGAATACTGACACTTGTCATCCAAGGAAAAATAACACCTTTCCTAGTTAGCTTGGTTAGGGGTAACACTATAACATTGAAATTCTTAATGAATCTCATTTAGTAACCCGCAAAACCTAGGAAACTTTGAACTTTGGTCGGTGTCTTGAGTTATTCCCATTCCAGCACAGACCCTACCTTCTTTGGGTCTATACAAACACCCTTAGCCAATATGACATGTCCAAGAAAGACACCTTGGTCACCTTGAACTCACACTTACTGAACTTGGCATACATTCGGTGCTTCCTCAACAACGTCAATGCCTAACAAAGGTGTTGCTCATGTTGGTGATTGTCCCAAGAGTATATCAAGATATCATTGATAAATACCAACATGAACTGATCCAGATACTGTCTGAACAGCATGTTCATTAGATACATAAAAGTTGTCGGTGCATTGGTTAGCCCAAATGGCATAACCACAAACTCATAATGACCATACCTAGTCTGAAAAACAAGTATTAGGTATGTCCCACCTCCATCCTCAGTTGGTAATGTCCTAACAACATATTTATCTTTGAGAACATTGCAGCAACTCTCAACTGGTCAATCAGATCATCAATCCTCCACAACAGGTACTTGTTCATCACTCTAACCTTGTTCAACTATCATTAATCTATGATAACCTCATGGAACCATCCTTCTTCTTCACAAACAACACGGGCACACCCCAAGGGGAATTTCTCGGTCTAATGAAACCCTTCTCCAGCAAATCATGCAAATGTTTCTTCAACTCGAACATCTCTACTGGTGCCATCATTTAGGGTGATTATGCTATGGTTTGTGTTCCAGGAACAAGATTGGACTCAAAATCAATCTCTATACCAATGAGAACACCAACAAACTCTTTTGGAAAGACATCCTCAAACTCTCACACTATTGGTACATACTGGATACTAGGACCTCTCCTCTTGGTATCCACAACATGTGCTAAGAAAGCCTCACACCCTTATCTCATTAACTTCTTTACTGTTATAGCTGACACCAAACATGTAAGACGAATCTTCCTATCTCCTTGAAATATTCATGAAACATCTTCATCACAGAACGTTGTCACCTTGGAACTATAGTCCAAAACAACCTTATACTTCTCAAAGGTATCCATTTCTAGGATCCAATCAAATACAAACATGTCAAGTGACATAAGATCCACATGAATGTTTCGTACCTAAAAAGAAAGAACACAAGATGGACACACCTCCCGCAACTCAGTGGAACTAACTAAAGGGGTTTATAATTGAAGACTATCATATCTACTATAAATAAGAAGATCAACTACTTGCCACCTCATTGGTGATAAAAGAGTGTGTGGCACCCAGGACAACCGAAATAGATACAAAGGAAGAAGCATGTAAGTCAGAATGAAAAAGTTCCATCTGACCCATCATGACCCATGGATTGACCACTCCTTCTAGTTGGCTCATAGCATAGAATCTAGTCATTGTTTGTTGTCGTATAGGTCCTCTATTAGTTTGTTTAGATGACCCTACATGTGATGCCTGATCGCGTCCTCTACCACCACTGCTACTATATTGATGTTGATATGAATCTCGCTTGCTCTTCCTTGGATGCTATGTCACTTCTTTATCCTTAATAGGGCATGTACACCTCAAATTCCCTACTTGTCCACACTTATGACAAGTCCTGGTGTCGAAGTGCGGCCTAGACAACCCTATCATCGATACTGACATTGCACTGTGTGCTCTTGGTGGTAGAAATCAATGACCTCTACCCTTACTCAGGGATCACTACGATAGAACTCCTGATCTCAGTTTAGAGAAGGTTGATCTTGGTTGTAACTATGGCAATGAGAACCTTGACTTCTTAAAGACATCAAATTTTGGGTTTTAGGGGAGACAGAGAAGGCAATGGAAACAAAAATTTTCTTCTCCCAAACCCAGAATAAAGGAATCGTGTCAACGTCTGCACAATAGGAAGGATGGTTTGTAGAAGCTTACCTTGTTCCGAGGCTTGCTCGGTGATGTTACCTCACATCTTGTGCGGTCTTCACCTCCGATCTTGGACGGTGTCTGTGCAGCTCCTGGTTTCACCAGGACTATCGGGATTGACAGCTGTCCTCTGAGCAGCAGAAGTCTCCTGCCTCTAAAGTAGTCCACACGGACCACCTGGAACTTCAATCTCCTTGTCCCATAAGGAATCGGAAGGAGTCACACCCTCCTGTTGGCGTACTAGTCACCAACACACTCTCTTGCAACCAATTTCTTTTCTGTAGTTGTCTTTCCCTTATTGTGCCTCCCTTATTAGGTAGCACTTGCTCGGGCTCTCTCTCGGTTACCAAAACCAGAGAGAACAACAAATATACAGAGAAACTGGTGTTCTGAGTTGTTCATGAGAAGCCCCCAATACCCCTATATATAGGAGGGTCATGGGACAAGGTTCTCTACCCCAGGCAATGTGGGATTAAACAGGAGTAAAGGGTTCGAGATTTTCCACAAAACAAGCAACTTGTGCCAGCTGAACCGATCGGTTCACACCCTGAAATGATCGTTTCAGGTCCTGAGTCGATCGTTTGGGACCTGAGCTGATCGTCTACGGCTCTGAGCCGATCAGCTGGAGCTCTAAGTCAATTGGTTCGTGGTCCTGATCCAACTCAAATTTACTTTCATATTTGTTTTTGATTAATAAAATATTAATCCTTGTCCAAATCGAATTTGTATAAGTGAACCAAATTGTATTTGCAAAATTGTCTTCTAACTTTCCAAACGATCTAGGTTGGTCACGAGTCGACCGGTTCAACAATTGAGCCGATCGTCTCATTGCATATGAGTCGATCATCTCAGAGCCGAGTCAATCGGTTCACCAACCTGAGCCGGTCGGTTCATCTCATGAGCCGATCGGTTGGGGCAACAGACTATGCAAAATCAGTCAATCGTAGTTTTAATCAATCTAATACTCTAATCAATCGGTCCAACACCTTGAACACTATGATTTTGAGATATCAATTAATTGAGTGTTTAATTGAACTACTAAACTCCTTTAGTAATTAATCTAAACATTGTTTGTAGAAAAACTCCTCTTCCATGTTAAATCCTATGTGTGTGACCCTACAGGTCCATTTCACGTTGGCAGTGAAAGTCCATAACACTTATGACTTCACAAGAAAAGAGCGGTGCCTAGTCACACATCAGTGCTACCCAAGTGAAATAGAAAGTTGGAGAACAACTTTAAATCCTACAATCTGTGAAAGGTGTTACAGTGAATGTATAATTCCTTTGTCACTGCTATCCCGAATGAACTCAAGGCATGGAACAGTCATCCTTTCAACGTTCATTCACTTTCTTGATCTTAGAGTAGATTGGAGGAGATATGTATGACATCAATATCACATACTGATTCACACATGTGTGCATGCCTATCTCAATCCTACTCATCAAGTGGCCATGGATATCAAACTCCCTCAGGAGGGAAAAATCCCATATCTATCACTCACCCCTCAAAAGCCCCATGTGTCAAAGACACCCAATCATCACCTTTATAACAACCCATATTTCAGGACTGTGTTTGATGATGTCAAAGTGTACCCAACGACATGTGTTGAGTGTAGTGATTTCAGGTCAAAGAATCACACTCACCACCATCACTGTGAGAACTGACTGTGACTACCATGTCATGGTTCCATGTGTCAAACTCACGGTGGGCCTATCCAGTAAACTTGTTCTCTAACAAGTACCTATGTGTTTGGTTTGATATCTTCATATCATGACTAATGAGATTCTGTCATCAACCAACACCACAATCTAGTCTTGTGTATCATTGTTGTCTATCTACCTTCCACAATGACATCCAACTAGGGACATGATAAGAATGTACAAACTCTTAGCATCTGTATGATCTCATCGTTCAGGTCCTCAAACTGAAAGCATATGTCATTGAGTACTATCATTCTCTAGACATTCAATCTGTGCTATCACAATCTCATATGACCGAACCAGAAAGAACTGGAAGCTTGCCTTTGATATTTATCAAATCAATCTTAATGTATCCCATCAATCATCCCATGATTGGCTCTCAGGTCATACATACCAACAGACTCCCACTTAAATTACGAGCCAATCACCCTTGAATCATATTCATAGTGATCTTCAAACATGTCCCACATGTTACTGTGCTCTAGTGCTAACATAGTGAGTTATGACAACACCTTGCCAACGTCGGTATTAACTACATGTCTCTCATCTCTTCATTGTACGTCACACGTATGAGATGGAGTTGCCGTAATATGCGATCTAGTATTCCTTTGCTAACCTTTAGCCACATTGCATGACCAAGTATTCCTTACTTGTCATTAATGACTGGAATAACTATAAGTTCATCTCTATGAACTCCTAGATCCATATAGTATCCAATAATGTTCTCTAACACACAGATACTCAGAATTTCCTTTTGAAACGACTTTATTGGAACGTTTCTAATTATCAACAAGCATTCACTTTTATATATTTCATATATGTTTTGCGATTAATTTTCTATCCTTTTCGGAAGTTCACATCAGTGTAACTCTTTACAGTGAACCCTTCCTTATTTTGACATCATCAAGTTCTTATGGTATTCCAGTAACCCTTACTAGAACTAGACAGACATACACTCGTCATGTCCCACATACGAGTTATCAGGATAAGCACATCATATTGTTATGTCCTACATACAAGATGATGAATGCATTTTATTCTTGCTATGTCCATACATGCAAGATAATGGGACGATTACATACATGATAGATTCATATCTATTCTTAGAGTTCCCATTCTTTATAAGAATTGGACACTTGGCCTTGGGATACTAACTTCATGTAACATGGACAAGTTTTCTCCCACTGAATCTGTGCATACTGAACCCTTCAGTATAGATTGCTAATGTATGCTTTCCTTTTTTAGGTCAAGAGGCTTTTGATAACTATCTCTATAGATCTCTATTTCTATCACATAGGAAAAGTCTCTATCTTCCCTAAAGATAATTTCCACTTTGGATTTCCATTCTAGAACATCTCCATTTCACATCAACATGTGGAATGTGAATACACTCCCACTAAATCATAGATCCCTTCTTTATCTTTCACATATCAGTCAAACCCTTTGACTATATCATCAAAGTAACGATCCGGCTCTGAGTTGCTTGTACTTAATCAATCACCTTGATTAGTCCATTGTAACTAATAGACTTTATTTGCATTAATGGATTCATAAACCTTATAGGTTGTGTCATGTACACATCCTTGTTTTATTCCTCATAGGAATACGGTTTTAGTATCCATATGCCAAATCTTTTAGTCATTAAGTTGCAATCAACAAGCATCATCCTTCTTAAAATGTTATCCATGTGTCTTAACGCTTAAGACTCATTTGCACTTATGAATTTCATCCCAATGAGTGCTACCATCAAGGTCATACCTTATGGTTCACATGGAAGTCATTTAGGATGTAATGGTCATAAACCATAACTCAAAATCCGATTCCTCATATTCATCTAGATAGTTTACTCATCACATGACTTACTCATCACATAGATAATCAAAGTGCATCTGTCAAGGATATAAGAACTCACAACTCCTTGTGATTCTTAATATCCTTCATTAGTGTGGGGTATTCTTTATTTTAAGAAGAAACTAGTTATTTGATAATCATCCTCTAACTCCTTAGAGTATGACTCCTAGTTGATTTAGACATCGCCATGCCTTAATCATGAGTTCACTATGATATACTATCATAATCACTCACAAGGATCTCGAACATTTGGTTCAAGTATTTCATTCATTGATCTCATCAAGAATTAACACTTTACCAAATTTGTACTTCATTTATGATATTCTTGAACTCTTCAAGATGTTCATATTGGTATTTCTCTAAACACCACTTGAAGTACTAGCATTATTTCTAATAGGTATGTAAATACATCACATGTATTATACCTGATAGAATAATCACTCTCCCACTATCACTAGTGAAGATTGATTAATCATGTCCAAGAGATTCATGTCTCTTACTGGTTCTCTAACCAAAACAGTCTAGATTTATCCATCATATGGAAACTAGAAATGAATTTCTTATGATTTATGCTAATTTGATTGTTTGAGTTATCAATAACTTTTAGGTATCATTTTACCTTATGCATACCAAGTACCACATAATAAACAAGACATTTCCATAAAGATCATATCTTTTGGAATTGAAACATCAACTTTATTAATTGCTATCATTGTCATACAATATGAAAAAATAATGTGTTTCTATCCATTGGCAAATATGAAATAGAAGTTCATAACTCTATTACATGCCTTTAAGGCTGAAAATAAACTAAAGTACTCCTATCTATGGTGGCAACACTTGCCCCATTTATTGAGTGCTTTACACTTTATATCTTGGTATAATATACCGCAAAAAGTATTACAAGTTTATTTCATGACATCTTCAGGTGGAGACGTCTATCGCCTCCTTCTTCTTTAGTTATTCTAGATAGAGTGGACAAATCCTTTTCCAATGTCCTGGCTTTTGAAAATGGTGGCAATTGCCTCTCTTGGTCACGCCTCCCTTGGCTTTGAAAGCTGAAGACGCCTTGGGCTGCTGGCTAGCATCAGAACCTTTCTTAGACTTGCCTTAGCCCTTGCGCTTGGACTTGCCTTTCTTGTCACTGATCATCATCACAGACTTAGGCTTGTCCTTCTTCATCTGTGTCTCGACTGTCCTCAACATGCCCAACAACTCTATCAATGACTTGTCAAAGTTGTTCATGTTGTAGTTCATCACAAACTGACTATATGATTCTGGAAACGATTGTAGTATCACATCAATAGCCAACTCTTAGCTCAGGGGAAATCCCAGTCTCGTCAGGTTCTCCACATACCCAATCATCTTGAGCGTGTGAGGACCAACTGGATCTCCTTCTGTCATGACACACTTGAACATCACCCTAGAGACGTCATATCTCTCTTGTCGTGCTTGATCTTCATACATGTTCTTGAGATGTTGAATCATCTCAATGACATCCATGTTCTCATGTTGTCGCTTCAACTCGTGGTTCATGGAGCACAACATCAAGCACTTTTCATCAATGGCATCATCAGAATGCTTCTTATAAGCATCCCTTTCTGCCTTTGGTGCAGTAGGAGCAGGTTCCTCTGGAATTGGAGTATCCAGGACATAGAGCTTTCGCTCTTGAGTGAGAACAATTCTCAATGTCCTAAACCATTCGTGGAAGTTAGTCCCATTCATCTTGTCCTTTTCATGGACCGATCGCAACGAAAAGTGATTTTTGTTTGTCCAAAACTCAATTTTAACTTATTTGATTGATTTGAAAGGTTGATGATATAATTAGGACTTTAATTAATTATCTCTCCCACTATCTTTGTTCAAATTGATAGCCCTCACCATAAATTCATAATATTGTAGCGTACAATCTTCTAGTGGGTCAAGATCCATATTTCATCAAGTCATGAGTCAGCTTTAGCTGATCGCCCACAATATTGACTATTTAGGTAGGCCATCATGCCAATTGCATCATATGAAACTCTTGATGAATGAACACACGCAACACCTTGCCATGAACATTATGTTCCTCTGGGATTAGATGCTTAAAGAATCACCAGTTAAGTTTAACCCAAAAGATGACACGGTAAACATGCACCCTACTTTGGCAGAACCTACACGTTTACCGTTTACACTTTCACGAGATAGACGGCGCACCACGCTTTGGCGTACCCAACGCTTGGTCGATCACGTTTTTCATGTGTGCCGCTAATGGAAGGCGTAAAAGACTTAATATTTAGATGAGGGATTTGGTTTTTATAGGTACATATAGATATCCAATCACCACAATACATAGTATGTATCATATACATGCTATATCCCACAAAAAACATGTGAAATGATAAAAGCAATGATTATGGCCATCCTAATGTGATTTCTCAAGCCAGGAGGAATCATGGTCATCTAGGTCCACATCTCATGCAATCTGTACAAGATGTACTATGTGCTTTTCCATTCTGGGTTTGATGAACTCATCTCCATGATTGATTGGCTCGCCATCAGGCCAGTCGGTTGGGTGCCACCAGCCGATCGGTTGGCTGCTCCAACCGATCGGTTCACCTGGTCATCATGCATCTCCTCATGGCTGCCACCCACTCGTCTCACTCCTCGAGCTGGTCATCTAGAACACCAACTGATCGTTTCACTCCTTGATCTGATAGTCTCAGTCATTATCAGATGGTCTGCCGTTCTTTGACATAATAGGAAATAAAAGTTCTATCCTATTTACATTTGAATTGGGAAACCCCGAGTTACATTCGGGGGGATCAAACGTAGGAAAGAAATCTCGAGTTATCTCGTGTTACATCAGGAATAAGAGATGGAGAATTGGTGTGCATACCAAGATGCAAGCAACCACATACAACCAAGCACACATACATAGGGTTTACTGGACATAACCACACTATACATCCACCACAAAACTCATTTACGGGCGATGCGTATCGAGTGCATTCATATTACATATCATATATGTATATTGGGATTTGTGGATTTAAGATTGGACATGCATAAAGCCAATTTTATTCGCATCGTATGCAAAAAATAAAGGCGACAAACAAAAATCGATCATATCAATAATCATAAAGTATAGAGCAGTTCATGTGGCTCTGATACCACTGTTGGGTTTTAGGGGAGACAGAGAAGGTAGCAGAAACAAAAATTTTCTTCTCCCAAACCCAGAATAAAGGAATTGCATTAACGTATGTACAATAGGAAGGATGGTTTGTAGAGGCATACCTTGTCCCGAGGCTTGCTCGGCGACGTTACCTCGCGGCTTGCACAGTCTTCACCTCCGGTCTTAGATGGTGTCTGTGCAGCTCGTGGTCTCACCGGGACTGTCGGGATTGACAACTGTCCTTCGAGCGGCATAAATCTCCCCCCTCTGAAGTAGTCCATACAGACCACCTGGAACTCTGATCTCCTTGTCCCACAAGGAATCGGAAGGAGCCGCACCCTCTTGTTGGTGTACTAGTCACCAACACACTCTCCTGCAACCAGTTTCTTTTCTGCAGTTGTCTTTCCCTTGTTGTGCCTCCCTTATCGGATAGCACTTGCTCGGGCTCTCTCTTGGTTACCAAAACCAGAGAGAATGACAACTTTACAGAGCAACTGGTATTTTGAGTTGTTCATGAGAATCCCCCAATACCCCTATATATAGGAGGGTCATGGGACATGGTTCTCTACCCCGGGAAATGCAGGATTAAATAGAAGTAGAAGGGTTCGAGATTTTCCACAAAACAAGCAACTTGCGTCAGCTGAACCGATCAGTTCACACCCTAAAATGATCATTTCAGGTCCTGAACCGATCGTTTGGGACCTGAGTCGATCGTCTGGGGCTCTGAGCCGATCGATTCGTGATCCTGATCCAACTCAAATTGACTTTCATATTTGTTTCCGATTAATCAAATATTAATCCTTGTCCAAATCGAATTTGTACAAGTGAAACAAATTGTATTTGCAATATAGTCTTCTGACTTTCCAAACGATCTTGGTTGGTCACATGAGCCGACCGGTTCAACAATTGAGGCAACCGTCTCATTACACATGAGTCGATCATCTCAGAGTTGAGCCGATCAATTCACCAACCTGAGTCGATCGGTTCATCTCATGAGCCGATCGGTTGGGGCAGCAGACTATGCAAAATCAGTCAATCACAATTTCAATCAATCGGATACTCTAATCAATCTGTACAACACCTTGAACACTATGATTTTGAGCTATCAATTAATTGAGTGTTTAATTGAACTACTAAACTCCTTTAGTAATCAATCTAAACATCGTTTGTGGAAAAACTCCTCTTCCAGGTTAAATCCTATGTGTGTGACCCTGCAGGTCCATTTTACGTTGGCAGTGAAAGTCCATAACACTTATGACTTCACAAGCAAAGAGCAGTGCCTAGTCACACATCAATGCTACCCAAGTGAAATAGAAAGTTGGAGAACAAATTTCAATCCTACAATCTGTGAAAGGTGTTACACTGAATGTATATTTCCTTTGTCACTGATATCCCGAATGAACTCAAGGCATGGAACAATCATCCTTTCAACGTTCATTCACTTTCTTGATCTCAGAGTATATTGGAGGAGATATGTATGACATCAATATCACATACTGATTCACACATGCGTGCACGCCTATCTCAATCCTACTCATCAAGTGGCCATGGATATCAAACTCCCTCAGTAGGGACAAATTCCATATCTATCACTCACCCCTCAAAAGCCCCATGTGTCAAAGTCACCCAATCATCACCTTTATAACAACCCATGTTTCAGGACTTCGTTTGATGATGTCAAAGTGTACACAATGACACTTGTTGAGTGTAGTGATTTCAGGTCAAAGAATCACACTCACCACCATCACGGTCAGAACTGACTGTGACTACCATGTCATGGTTCCATGTGTCAAATTCACGATGGGTCTATTCGATAAACTTGTTCTCTAACAAGTACCTATGTGTTTGGTTTGATATCTCCATATCATGATTAATGAGATTCTATCATCAACCAACAGCACAATCTAGTCTTATGTATCATTGTTGTCTATCCACCTTCCACAATGACATATGACTAGGGACATGATAAGAATGTACAAACTATAACATACTAGATCTCAGACCCTACCCTAGAAGTTGACACTTTGGACTTAGCCAAACAAGGTTGAAGGTTAGACCTAAATTGATGTTTAGTATAATCCCAATAAGCTAATGCATAAATATATCACCTTAATGTAACCCAATGTTCTAATATTAATCTTAGGTTTATAATGGATACATAAAATATGTCACATAACTCATTTTAGTGGTAATATGAAGATAAGAAACTTAATTGGATGAACAATTTAGATAATGGGTCGTTAATGGGCCATATGACATATCTCATAAAAAGAAGTCTCAAAAGAGGAATCAAACTTCAAATTCAAAATCTACATATCAAAATTAGCCTACATGTCAAATTTCATCTAATTTGGATAACCTTGAAATATTAGGATAAGTTTAGGAGAGAAAAAATTAGTAAATGGCATAAGTAATTAATAATGTGATTATATAACTTCACAATATGTAAATTCTGGCAAATTCATATTCAACACATCAAAGATAACTTGTGGATAAAGTTTGGTCCGATTTGGATGTTGTTTGTGCGAGTTATGCAATTTTAGGTACATTCTGGACTTTTCTGCAATTTACCCAATTGGGAGGTTTTAATTGTAAATTGTCACAAGAATTATGATCCTTATAGGTTTCCTTATCATTTTCTAATTTTTTGGTCTTTGGGGCTCCTAGTTATACTTGGTTTGGAAGTATTTGTCTTCAAGGACATTTTAGGGTTTTCCCCATTTAAAGATAAAGATAAGGATAAAGATAAAGATAAGGATAAATATGAAGATGAAGATAAGGATAAGGATGAAGATAAGGATAAGGATGAAGATAAGGATAAGGATAAGGATGAAGATAAGGATAAGGATAAGGATGAAGATAAGAATAAAGATAATGATAAGGATAAGGATAAAGATAAGGATAAGGATAAAGATAAAGATAAGGATAAAGATAAAGATAAGGATAAGGTGAAGATAAGGATAAATATAAGGATAAGGATAAAGATAAAGATAAAGATAAAGATAAGGCTAAAGATAAGGATATGGATAAAAGAGAGAAAGTGTGGGTAGTAACTAAGGGAGGTGTTGCATGGACATAAAATCTCTAGGATATTGACACATGTACACCTCATGCTCGACCCCTTTCCTATCCATGAAGCTATATATATCCCTTCCTAGTTCCAAATTCAAAATCATTGCTCACTCTTTATTTCCTTTAGCTTAGAGCATCATTCGTACTCTATTTTGCCATGAAGGTGCTGTCCCAAGGTAAAACAGAGTGCCTACCTTGGTGAAGAAAGCACCTAGGGTTCCAGATTTCTCCATTTAGGATTTGTTAAGCTCCTCCTTGGTGATTTTGACCAAAACTAGGTTTGCACCTCTAAAGTAGAGAAGGTAATCTTTGCTCAAGAAAGGATCTTGGATTGGAGCAACCAAGACCTTCTAATCTCAGAATCCTTCCTGTTTGAACCTTCTTACCTTCCTAGAGGCAATATGGAACTTAGACTCAATTAAAGTGGTGAAAATTAGTAATTGATATCAATCTTAAAGGTATGTGAAATCCCTATTTATGTATGTGCTTAATACACTTAAGTTGGGAATTATTTGTACCTTAACCTATGCTTTTCCATAATGAGGCTTTATTGTACCCTATATCCTATTCTCTTGAATCTATTGCTATACTTGCCTCATTATTAGTTTGGAATATTGTTCTTGGGTCTTGATACCCCACTGCCATGTTCTACATATGAGATTCTATTACTTGCCATAGCTTCTAGCATGTTGATTTTATTAGACTAATTAACTAGTGTAGTGGTACTTGTATGTACAACCACCCATACTTGGGCATGTATTTAATCGCCCCGGAGAATGTGATACTCTCCCCCGCACATGAAATATGTGCAGGTGACTGGGAATGTGTTATTCTCCCCTCACCCTTTTGGTTGAAGGTCTGGTAGGTGCCTCAACCCTACACAGTTAAGGTAGTCGATGTAAATCATGCATGCAATCCTTTTGTTATATGTTGTTTATGGCAAGCATCTATTGAAGTATTCTTTTATATATATGGCCTCATTCTCTTGACTATCTTCATCATATGATGAACCCTAGCACATTTTTACATATTTTTCTTATCTTCATATCCTAGAATAGTTTTGTAACACATACTTTTATTTTCCTTTCCCTTTTGTTGGGTGCCTTCCCAACCACCCAGATGTGGAGCAAGGTGATGAATAGAACTTGAAGATCTTGGCTTTGGCATGGACTTAGCTGATGGAGTTATGCTTTGGGAGACAAGGCTATGGTAGTTAGACTTCCCTCTATCTAGATCCTAAATGTTGTATCTTGATGTAACCCTAAAAGGGAGATTTTTGATGTATCTTGTACAATCTTTTATGAAATTGAATATAGTCAGTTATTTTTATTCTGCTGCTTTCTAATGGTCTGTTGTATACCAATGTTTAATAAATTTGGAAGATTTATGCCCATTCCATCATACCTCTGAGAGTGTTTGGAATGGATGTCAATTCTTCAAATTTTTATAGTAAGGGGGTCATTCACACTTCCTTACACAAACTCTTAGCATCTGTATGATCTCATCATTCAGGTCCTCAACTTGAAAGCATACGTCATTGAGTACTGTCATTCTCTAGACATTCAAATTGTTCTATCACTATCTCATATGATTGAACCAGAAAGAATTGGAAGCTTTCCTTTGATGTTTATCAAATCAATCTTAATTTATCCCACCAATCATCCCATGATTGGCTTTCAGGGCATACATACCAACACCAGAGGATTTCCTTTGAAACTGAGTTGGTATATTCTTAGCATTATCTTCACATTGCTCGATAGTAGACCTCTCAATTCTCCTCACATACTCCACAAAGGTAGAGAAACCCTCTCTGTTCTCCAAAACAGACACTATTGTAGACAACTCTATGATCAGACCCTTCTCAAACTGTTGGATCCTCTCCTTCTTCATCACTGCCATGTAAGGACAGAATCACAAAAGCTCCATAAACTTAGCCTCATACTCATTGATGGAAATCATGTTGGTATGTATGCCCAGAGAGCCAATCATATGATGATTGGATTGACATATGTTCTGATTGATTTGATAAATATCAAAGATAAGCTTCCAATTTATTCTAGCTCAATCGATTATGAGATAAATGATGGAGCAGAATGAATGTCTAAAGAATGACAATACTCAATGATGTATATCTTCTGGTTGAGAACTTGAACAATGAGATCATACAGATGCTAAGAGTATGTATATTCTTGTTATGTCCCTAGTCGGACGTCATTGTGGAAGGTTTATGGACAAAAATGACACGTCAAGACTAGAGTGTGTGTTGGTTGATGATAGTGTCTCATTAGTCATAATATGTGATATCAAACCAAGAACACAGATACATGTTGGAGAATAGTGTATCGGACAGATCCACCATGAGAGTGATACATGGAACCATGACATGGTAGTTCGAACCATTTCTCATAGTTATGGTGGTGATTGTGATTCTTAGACCTAAAATCACTACACTCATCAAATGTGATTGGGTACACTTTGGCATCATCAAATGCAGTCCTCAAATATGGGCAGTTATAATGGTGATGATTGGGTGGCTTTGACGCATGAGATAGACTATGAGTGATAGATATGGGATTTGTCCCTACTAAGGGAGTATGATGTCCAGGCTACTTGATAAGCGAGACTGAGAAAGGCATGCACATGCACATGTGAATCAATGTATGATATTGATGTCACACATATCTCAGATAGTCTTCTCTAGTTCAAAAAACATGAATGAACGTTGAAAGGATGAAAACTCCATGCCGTGAATTCATTTAGGATATCAGAGACAAAGACAATTATACATTCACTGGAACACCAATCACAGACTATAGGATTGAAAGTTGTTCTCCAACTTTCCTTTTCACTTGGGTAGCACTGATGTTTGACTAGGTACCACTGTTTGCATGTGATGTCATAAGCTAGTTATGGACATTCACTGCCAACGTGAAATGGGACCTATAGGGTCACACAAAAAGGATTTACCAAGAAGAGGAGTTTATCCATGAATGATGTTTGCATTGATCACTAAAGTGTTTAGGTACTCAATCAAACATTCAATCAATAGACTTGACTCAGAATCATCAAGTTCAAGTGTTGAACCATCTGATTTGAGTGTCAGATTGAGAACTGAATTGACTGAGTTCTTCACAACCTTTACCACCAACCGACCAGTTCACTGGGTGAATCGATCAACTCATGGCCAGTGACATGACCGGTTCACTCTGGTGAACTGATTGGTTCATTTGTCCAAACGAGCAGTGTTGGGTTGTCCCAATTTATGAGAAAAAGTTTTCCATTTCACTTGTTCAATTTTATTGGGACAAGAATTAATCTTTGCATTAATTAGAAATGAATAAGGAAATTCAATTTTGGGCAAGTCTGGGAAGTGAAACAACTAGTTTGCTAAGTGAACTGACCGATTCACACTCCCAAATGATCGGTTCACAAGTGAACCGATTAGTTCACCTTGCCAAACAACCATTTCATTTATGAAATGACCAATTCGCCTACCAAAGTGCAAATTGTTCATGGAAATTTTGGACCCTTCTACTCCCACAAAGACTGGGAACCCTGACCCTGCCCTCTACTATAAATAGAGGGGTACAGGGGGCTTCTCCAGATACACAACTCAGAACATCAGTTGCTCTGCAAAGTTGTTATCTTCTCTGGTTGTGGTAACCGAGAGAGCCCAAGCAAGTTCTACCCATCCAGGGAGGAACAACGAGGGAAAGTCAACTTTACAAAAGCAACTGATTGTGGGAGAGTGTGTCGGTCACTACTATGCTGATAGAAGGGACGACTCCTTCTAGTCCATTCTTCAGGACGACTAGATTTCCCAGTGGTCCATGTGGACTATCTATAAAGGTGAGAGACTTTTGTCACTCAAGAGGATGACAGTCAACCACAGTTTGAGTCAAGACTAAGAGTTGCACAGAAGTCATTAAAGACAAGTGGTTGAAAACCACACTAGCTGTGAGGTATTGTCACTAAGAAAGCCTTAGGACCAGGTATATCTCGCTAAAACCATCCTTCCCATTACATAGATGTTGATGTGATCTTCTAGTTATGGGTTTATGGTCAAGTAAATTTTTTTGTTTCCGCTGCCTACTCTGACCACGTAAAACCCAATAGTGGTATCAGAGCCACGTCAAAACTCTATGTTTTGGGATAATTGATATGATCGAATTTTGGTTTTATCGTATTTTATTTATTGCATATGATGCGAATATTTAAATGACTAAATGTAAATATCTGATTAATACCACATGATCCCAAACTTATATATATATATATATATATATATATATATATATGCAATTGATACACGTCGCCCTAAAATGGCTTTGATGGTGGATGTGTAGCATGGTTATGGCCTATAAACCCTTTGTGCATGTGTGTAGTTGGTTATGGTTGTTTGCATCTCGGTCTACGCACCGAGCCCTCTTCTTCTATTCTGAATGTAACTCAAGATAACTCGAGATTCTCTTCTACCATTGCTCCCCTTGAGTGTAACTTGAGGTTTCATAAAGATTATGTAAAAGTAGGACAACTTTATTTCTTGTTATGACAAAGACTGAAGATGATCACTTGATGGACCAAGATGACCGACTGAGGAGAAGTTAGTGGCCTGACGAGATGCCCGACGACCCGACGAACTGGCCATCTGTAGGAGCTAGATGATCAGTTGGTGACAACCAACCGAACAGCCTAGAGGTGAGCCGATCAGTCATAGGATGAGATGATCAACCCGGAACGGCCTAAGCACATATCTTCATCAACAACAGGTTGCATGTGATGTAGACCTTAGATGACCATAGTTCTTTGTGGATCCAAGGAGCTACAATAGGATGGCCGTAATCATTGCTTTATCATTATTGCATGTTTTTATTTGTGGGGTATAACATGTATATGATACATACTATATATGTGGTGATTGGATACATATATGCATATATAAGCATATTAAAAACCCCTCAATATAATATGAAGTCTTAGATGTCTTCCATAAGTAGCACACATGAAAAGCTTGATAAAAAAGCATGGGCATCCCAAGGGTGGTGGACTATCTATCTCATAGAAGTGTGATGGTAGTTGTGTGGGCCCGCCAAGCGTGGTGCACTCCTATTGTGTTGCCTTTTGGGTCAGGATTAATTAAGTGGTCTTAATGATATTAAGCACTTAGAGGCATGCAGATGACTATAACAAAGAGTTGTGCATGTCATCTATCCAAGAATTGCATATGATGCAATTGGTAAATGTTACCTACCTTCATAATTGATTATGGACGTTGGCGTTGGCCGGGTAATAACTCAATTTTTTTGGATCTTGGCTCACTAGAAGGTTGTACACTGCAATCTTCCGAATTAATGGTGAGGGCTATCAATTTTATCAAAATAGTGGGAGAAATAATTAACTAAAGACCTAATTATATGGTCAATCCTTCAAATCAAATCAAATCAAAAGAGTTTTGGACTAAAATTGCAAATATCCTTTTTGTAGAATAAATGGATACCAACAACAATCACTTTTCATTGTGATCGGTCCTTGAGAAGGACGGGCTAAATGGGATCAACTTCCATGACTAGTTTTGGACGCTGAGAAGTGTTCTCACTTAAGAGCAAAAGCTCTATGTACTAAATACACTAGAGTCGAATGAACCCACTCCCACTACACCCAAGGCCAAAAGGGATGCTTACAAGAAGCATACTAAGGATGCCATTGATGTGAAGTGCTTGATGTTGCTCTCAATGAACTATGAGTTGCAGAGACAACATGAGAACATGGATGTCATTGAGATGGTTCAACATCTCAAGAACATGTATCAAGGCCAAGCATGACAAGAGAGATACGATGTCTCTAAGGAATCGTTCAAGTGTGTCATGACAGAAGGAGATCCAATAGGCCCTCACACACTCAAGATGATTGGGTATGTAGAGAACCTAACTCAACTGGGATTCCCTATGAGCAAAGAGTTGGCTACTGATGTGATATTGCAATCGTTGCCAGAATCCTACAGTCAGTTTGTGATGAACTACAACATGAACAACTTTGATAGGCCACTGACAGCGTTGTTGGGCATGTTGAGGATAGTTGAGGCACAGATGAAGAAAGATAAACCCAAATATGTGATGATGATCAGTAGAAAGAAGGGAAAGTCTAAGGGCAAGGGCAAGGGAAATGGCAAAGCAAAGAAAGGTTCTCATGCTAGCCAGCAGCCCAAGTCATCTTCAACTCTCAAAACCAAGGGAGGGGTGAACAAGGGAGGCAAATGTCACCATTGTCATGAGCCAAGACATTGGAAGAGAAATTCCCTCTCTACATAGATGAACTAAAGAAGAAGGAGGAGATGGAAGTCTCCACCTCAGGTATTATGAAATAAACTTAAAGTGCTTCTTTATCTTAGGTATATGATACCAAGATATAGATATGACATGTATGATGTGCATGATCTGAAAAGAAGTGATGGCCTTTATGAATGGACCAAGAAGTAACACTCAACAACATTGGAGCAAGTGTTGTTGCCATTGATAGTAGTATCTTTTTAGTTTATTTCATCCCAAAGGGCATGTAATAGAATAATGAACTGCTATTTCATTTTGCAAATAAATAGAAACATTTTATTTCTACATCTTGTAATGACAAGGATGTCTATCAATAAAGTTCATGTTTCAATTTCAAAGATATGATCTTTTATGGAAATGCCTTATTTATCTTGTGGTACTTGGTATGCATGAGATAAAATAATAATACCTATAAGTTATTGATGACTCAAACAAAAAATTAGCATTATCGTCTAAAAAAATGAATGAGAAATCCATCTCTAGGTTCCTTGTTGATGCATAAACTAGACTCTCTTGGTTAATGAACCATTAAGAGATATGGATGTCTTGTTTATTGGACATGATAACAAGTCAATCTTCACTAGATGTAGTGGGATAATGACTATTCTATTAGGTGTAATACATATTGATGTATATACATACCTATTGGAATAAATGCTAATACTTCAAATATGGTATTTAATGAAATACCAATATGAATATCTTGAAATGTTCAACAATATCATAAATGAAGAACAAACTTGGTAAAAGTATTAATTCATTGATATGATCAATGAACGAGATACTTAAACCAAATGTTTGAGGACCTTGTGAGTAACTATGATAGTGTATCATGGAGAACTCAAGATTAAGGCATAATGATGTCTAAATCAAAGAAGGAATTATACTCTAAATAGAAAGAGCATGATCATAAAAAAATAACTAATGTTCTAGAATTCTTCTAAAGAACATGATTTACACTAAATAAATGTACAAAAGGAGATTAAGAATCACAAGTGTTGTGGAATCTCAAAATCTTTATTTAACAAATACACCTCATATATCTAGTAGAAAACAACTTGATCTTGATGGATAATGATGTCCTACAAACTCAAAGGTTATGAATTGGTCATATGATGATGAGCCAATATCTTTCTAGATGATGTTGAGGAACCATATTTTGAGTTATGGCTTGAAGCCATAAGATCCAAAATGACTCTCATGTGAACCAAATAAGGTATGACCTTAATGGTAGAACTTATAGGGATAAAACCCATAAATGCAATTGGGTTTTATGAGTTATGACTGAGATGGATGACATTTGAAGAGTTGATTGGTTGAGATAAATTCAAGTGAGTTTAAGGTGTCAAACCTGATGATTTTATTTAACCAATTGCAGTGGCTATAGACCATACAAGATCATTCTTGCTATTGGAACTTGAAGACTATGAAATTTGGCATATGGATATTAAAACTACATTCCTAGTAGGAATAACATGAGGCTATGTACGTGACACAACCTGAAGGGTTTTATAATTCCATTAATGCAAATGCAGTCTATAAGTTACAAGAGATTAATCAATATGATTGACTAAATACAAGCACCTCAGAACTGGAGTCTTTACTTTGATTATATAGTCAAAATGTTTGACTGATATGACAAAATAAAGAAAGGATCTATGATTATGAATATTTAGTGGGAGCATATTCATATTCCACATGATGATGAGGAATAAAACGAAACTGGTGTGGCAATACCTTCTTTAAGGGAATAAACAAAAATGTCCTATGTTATAGGAATAAATACCTATAGAGATGGTTCTCAAAATTTGACCTGATAAAGAGAGAACAGACATTCATAGTTTGTACTGAAGGGTTCAGTATGTAAAGATTCAAAGGGAGAAAACTTATCCATGTTACATGGAGTTAGTCTCTCAGATGCCTAGTGCCCCAAATTCTTATGAATAATAGGATCACAAAGATAGATGCCTTATCCATTCACAATTGGATCTATCATGTATGTAATCATCCCATTATCTTGTATGTATTGGACATGACAAGAAAATACATATGCATTCATCGTCTTGTATGTATTGGATATGACAATATGATATGCTCATCCAGTTTTCTCATATGTATTGGACATGATGAGTGGATGTCTGTCTACTTCCAGTGAGTTCACTGGAATACCATAAATAACTTTTTATGTACTTATGAAGTATTAAAGGATTATTTCTATGGTAATAAAAGGAAGAGTTGAGTGTAAATTAGTTACACTAATGCAAGATTCTAAAATGACAGAAAAATGATCGCAAAATGCAAAATATAAAAGTTATATTCAATTATAAAGTGAACAAGAGTTGTTAAAATGAAATGTTTCGAGTAAAATTAAAAGACCATTTAATTCTAAAAGGGAATGTCGATTATCCTTGTGTTATGAATAGCAGAGGATACTATATGGATCTAGAAGTTCATACAGATGAACTTATAAACATTCCAACCATTGATGACAAAGTAGAAATACTAAGTCAAACAATGGAGATAATTGTTAAGCAAAGAATATCAGATAGCATATTACGAAAACTCCATCTCATATGAAATGTCATATAGTGAGGAGATGTGAAACATGTAATAGATTGACTAAAGCAAAGTGTTGCTAACTCACTGGATTAACACTAGCGCAGCAGAAACATGAGGGACATGTTTAGAGATCACTAAGAATATAATTCAAAGGTGATTGGCTCTAAGTGCAAGTGGGAGTCTGTTGGTATGTATGCCCAAAGAGCCAATCATATGATGATTGGATTGGCATAGCTTCTGATTGATTTGATAAATATCAAAGGCAAGCTTCCAATTTATTCTATCTCAATCGATTATAAGATAAATGATGGAGTAAAATGAATGTCTAAAGAAAGACAATACTCAATGACGTATTTCTTCAGGTTGAGGACCTGAACAATGAGATCATACAGATGCTAAGAGTATGTACATTCTTGTTATGTCCCTAGTAAGATGTCATTGTGGAAGGTTGATAGACAATAATGACACATCAAGACTAGAGTGTGTATTCGTTGATGACAATGTCTCATTAGTCATGATATGTGATATCAAACTAAGCACACAGATACATGTTAGAGAACAGTGTATCAAATAGAACCACCATGAGAGTGATACATGGAACCATGACATGGTAGCCAGAATCATCTATCATAGTGATGGTGGTGATTGTGATTCTTAGACTGAAAATCACTGCACTCGTCGAATGTGATTGGGTACACTTTGACATCATCAAACACAATCCTGAAATATGGGATGTTATAATGGTGATGAGTGGGTGGCTTTGACGCATGAGATAGATTGTGAGTGACAGATATGGGATTTATCCCTCCTAAGGGAGTATGATGTCTAGGCCACATGATAAGCGAGACTGAGAAAGGCATTGGTGCGCTTCCGCTAGAGGTGCAACACACTAGCCAATTTGACCCGACTAGATGCGCCCCACGAGGACGGAACACACGTGATGGTATTTTTCTTTCAAAATTTGTAAACCTAACTAACACACCTACATCTACTAAAACAACTACACCCGCAAGCGCACGGGGTCGTGTCGTAGTATAGGAAGGTGGCAAGTATAGGGTCGATCCACAGGGAAAAGAGGGGGCGCTAGAGCTAGGTTAGTTTGGTTGGGTTCCTACTGCAGAGCCTAGGGTTAAGGGTTTGAAGGTGATTTCATTGTTAAACTAATATGGACAAACAAGCAATTTAAAGGCAAGGATGAAATCTACGTTAACCCTAGACTGAATTAAGACTAAGCAAGCAATGAAAGACTAAGCTAGGTATGAAAAGGCAAGTTACACTAGGACAAGCAAGAAAGAAGCAAAAGAGCAATTAAAGAACTAAACTAGCATAAACAAGGCAAGAGCAAGGCAAGAATCTAACTAAGCAAGAAAAGAACTAACTAAGCTAAGAGAGCACAAAACTAGGGTTTTAAGCAGTAAAGAGATGTGTGGGTTGTTTAGGGGTATGAACTTATCACTTAAGTTGGGGGTGACATATGAACATTATGATTCCATTTATATTATCCAAACCAAACAACAACTTAGAGTCTAATGGATTAACCTAAGCTACTAACTGGCCATGGATATGCTAGGTTGTGTATAGGGGAACTAGTCCTTAACACCCCCTACTACCCTTACGAGGCTCAATTGGGTTAGGGGTTAGGTTCAATCCAATTAGAGTCTAATCAAGTCTAGATTTCTAGATTAGACATTCCTAGGGCAATTAGGGGCCGAGGGTAGTAATGGGGAGGTGAGATTAGGGTTTTGGACCCCAATTCCCCCACATTCTAGCCTTGAGAAGGCTCCATGCTAATTGCACTAGAATTATCTAATCTAGCTACTTAGATCTCCCACTTAGGTTTAGGGAGATTGATTAGGATGTAGGAAGATGGGAGGCAACCTAGGGATCCAAGAATTGGACCTAGGGGCAAATCCCAAAATTCACACATATAAGCAATTTGCCTAAATTCCTAAGTGATTTCACACACAAACCAACAAGCAATCCATGGAGAATGAGATGCAAATAGAATATAATCATTAACAAATGGAATTACAACGTTTACATGTCATTATCCCCCAACATGGTATCAGAGTAACATAATTTCCCCCAAACAGCCCACCCAAGGGGACTAGCTACTCATAGACATGGAAAATACAAAAAGAGAGAAAATAGAGGAAGAAGTAGCCACGGAGATCAGTGTAGATGAAGGACTCCTCCTCTCCAGCAGCTGCAAGGTCTTCCTCCTCCTTCTTCTTGGATGGAATGGTGTAAAATGGTGGTGGGAAGTGGATGGAAGGCTTAGATATGGGGGGTTATGGGGTGGAAATGGTGAAATCGAGTGGATTTGAGGTGGAGGTGAAGTGGAATGGAGTGGAGGTGACAAGGGGGAAAAAATGAGGTTCTAAGCAGCCAACCCCTGACCCTCAGCCACCACTAGGGCTTATATAGGGATCTAGGGGGTCTAGGGTTAAGTTAGGGGCAAAATGGGGAAAGTAGTGAAAACTAGGTGGATTTTGTGAGTAACACGGTCGTGGTGGGTCACCACGGTCGTGGTGGGTAGGGTAGACCACGGCTGTGGTGGATGGGCACGGTCGTGGGTTTATTAGAATTTGGAGGTCACAGGGAGGTGTGCATGGATGGCCACGGCCGTGGGGGGTCACCACGGTCGTGGTGGGGACCTATGGCCACGGTCGTGTTGATCACCACGGTCGTTTTGGCCATTTTCATCAATTTCTGGGAGTTTTACTAATTTGTTGTACTTGGGGCATGTCCACCACGACCGTGGGGACTCATCACGGTCGTGGTGGTGTCTCTCCCATGCATTTAAGCCTTGAACTTGATCATCCATGGAGGGTATTGCTTCAAAACTTTCTTTGACCACTTGGGGTAGGTTGGATGTGGTTTTGGCCTCATTTTGAGCTCCTCCAAGCCTGAGGAAACCCTATATTGAACCATCCTCTTTCCATGCCATCAAGTAGTGGAAAAAGTACCTATAAAACATGCAAAAATCCTCCATAAGTGCATTTGATATAAATAAGCATATTGGGGGAAATAACATGTAATATAACAAGTATAGATGTGGCTGAAATGCAAAATGACACAAGATAAAGCCCTAAAATAGGGTTGAATCAGGCATGCACGTGTACATGTGAATCAATATATGATATTGATGTCACACATATCAATTCAAGAAACATGAATGAACGTTGAAAGGACGATAACTCCATGCCTTGAGTTCATTTAGGATATCAGAGACAAAGGAATTATACATTCACTAGAACACCAATCAAAGACTGTAGGATTGAAATTTGCTCTCCAATTTTCCTTTTCACTTGGGTAGAATTGATGTGCGACTAGGTACCACTCTTTTCTTGTGATGTCATAAGCTAGTTATGGATATTCACCGCCAACGTGAAATGGGACCTATAGGGTCACACACAAAGGATTTACCTAGAAGAGGAGTTTATCCATGAATGATGTTTTGATTGATTACTAAAGTGTTTAGGTACTCAATCAAACATTCAATCAATAGACTTAACTCAAAATCATCAAGTTCAAGTGTTGAACCAACTGATTTGAGTGTCAGATTGATTGAGAACTAAATTGATTCAATTTTTCACAACCTGGACCACCAACTGACCGGTTCACTGGGTGAACCGATCGGCTCCTAGCTAGTGAGATGACCGGTTTACTCTGGTGAACCAATGGGTTCATTTGTCCAAACAGGGTTGTCCCAGTTTGTGAGAAAACGTTTTCCGTTTCACTTGTTCAATTCGACTTGGACAAGAATTAATATTTGCATTAATTAGAAATGAATAAGAAAAGTCAATTGTGGGCAAGTCTGGGAAGTGAAATGACCGATTCACTAAGTGAATTGATCAATTCACACTCCCAACCGACCAATTCACAATTGAACCGATCGGTTCACCTTGCCAAATGACCGCGGTTTCATTTATGAAACAACCGGTTTGCCTACCGAAGTGCAAATTGTTTATGGAAATTTTGGACCCTTCTACTCCCGCATAGACTGGGAACCCTGATCCTTCCCTCTATTATAAATAGAGGGGTATAGGGGGCCTATCTAGAGACACAACTTAGAACATCAGTTTCTCTACAAAGTTGTTTTCCTCTCTTGTTGTGATAACTGAGAGAGCCCAAGCAAGTTTGACCTGTATTGGGAGGAACTGTGAGGGAAAGACAACTGTAGAAAAGTAATTGATTGTGGCAGAGTGTGTCAGTGACTAGTACGCCGACATAAGGAGACAAATCCTTCTAGTTCATTATTTAGGATGACTAGAGTTCCTGGTGGTCCATGTGGACTATCAATAGAGGTGGGAGACTTCTACCGCTTAGGAGGACGATAGTCAACTGTAGTCCGGGTCAAGACCAGGAGCTGCACATACGTCATAAAAGATAGGTGGTGGAAAATACACTAGATTCAAGGTATTGTCGTTGAGCAAGCCTCAGGACCAGGTATATCTCCCTAAAACCATCCTTCCCATTACATAGATGTTGATGTGATCTGCTGGTTATGGGTTTATGGTAAAGTAAATTTTTTGTTTCCCCTGCCTAATTCGACCATGTAAAACCCAACACATCAAACCTCTATGTAACTTCTCAAACTACACAGTCTTATCATCCATATATGTCTTTGGGAAGTAACAATTCACAAACCCCCTCTAGAACTCTTCCCAACCTACAATGACTCCTTGTCTTTCCTCCTCTTCTATGGCCCATCAATGGCCAACACTACCCTTCAGCAGGTAAATAGCATGTTTCACCTTGTCCTCTTATAGGATGTTTAAGATCTTAAATGCCTTCTCAAGCTCTATCAACAACATGTCGGTGTTATCTGGGTCAATTGTACCCACATACTCGATAGCTCCAACATGCCACAACCTCTCAAACGTGTTCCCAAAACCCTGAGATTCCACAATAGGGATGGCTGCCCTAGCTTGAAGTATGGGAACCCAATCCGCTAAGTGTGTAATAGTTTCCTTGAGTTGTCCAAACATGAACTGAAAAAGTAGGATTTTCCCTTGTTGCAAGGTCAAAGTGAGGCACTGCCCTGCTGAACAGTGTCATCACACCCATAACAACCCACTTCTTGAGCTGCATCCCCCTACCATCGAAAACTAAATCCATCATTGACAAAATCCGAAGAAATTTCCTTTGGAATAACTATCAAAAACTAGATAAATCTGGAAAACACTACCATCTAGTTAATTGGAAAACGATTTTTGCTCCTCTTGATCAAGGAGGCTGGGGAATAATAAACATTGAAATGCACTCACTCTGCCTCATTGTCAAAATCATTGACTGTCTTATCCAAAATAAAAAGAAAATATGGACAGATCTCATTATTAACAAATACTACCAAAACTCACCTCCTTGGCACCAAATCCATCGGAAAACAACCTCCCCACTTTGGAAATTCATCAATAAAAATATTCAAATGATTACAAAAATCATAAATACTCCTCCCCATTCTCACAAAAACATCGCTTTCTGGTCTGATCCTTGTTATGAAAACAACTCAGTTTTAAATCTCAAAACATCATGGTCAATTCCAACAAAACTCCTCAACCTAAATATTGATAAAGCCCTTCCGCTCATCACCAGTAATAGGTCAAACGCTTTAAAAAGATGTATCCTTTCCCAGGTAAGTTCAAATGAATTCAGACACCTCTCAAGCTCTATGGAAAATAACACCTCAAATAAAATCACCTGGAAATGGGGGAAAGAGTATTCAGTCAAGCTTGCTTACAAATTTCTCTCTTTCAGAGGTATCTCGCCTTCATCATCAAAGATTTGGAAACAAAAATGGCCTCAAAAGTTCAAAACTTTCTTTTGGCTTCTTTTACAAAATAAACTTCTTACAGGTGAAAACATCTCAAAAAAGGGTTTCATTGGCCCATTTAGATGTGCCCTCTGTGAAAAAAATAGTGATTCGGTAAGCCACATCTTCTTTAAATGCTCATTCTCTAAATCTATCTTTGCACACTTCATGAGAAAATGCCTTCCTGATCTCCAGGAAGCCACCTTCCCCATCCAAATAACACCTCTAAGACATTACATGAATTTCAAAAGAAGTGATCTTTTCACCACAATCTGCTGGAACCTTTGGAAAGAAAGAAACAAAAGAACTTTCAACAACAAAAAATTTTTTGGCCAGAAATATTATAACTCAAATAGATGCCCGATCTTCATATCCTTTCTAAATTGTAGGAAAATTAGCAGATGGAAGGTTGGATGAAGTTGAGGATGGTGCTTCTGAAGCCGCTTTTCTCTGTGATCTTAAAGCAATGGTGGACGATGAGGCTGGGGTCAGCTTAGTGCAGCAACTACAGTAACTTATCATTCGGTTTCAAGGGTAGCTCAAACCTAGAAAATCATCATGGATGCTAAACTTTTTTCTCCGATAGGGGCTTGTCTTATGGGGTGCCTCCCCCTATCTGCTGAACATTGCTTTCGTGTGCTTCACCTTATGTCTTTTTTTTTCTTTTTCCAGCATTTATTCCTACTGTTGTTCCTTTTTCTTCAAAACATCTTGTTAAGTGTTCCACATAAGCAGGTCTCGCTTGCTTGATGTGCTTTTAATATATAACATTACCTTTCCTAAAAAAAAAGTGAGGCACTGCGGGCTATTTTGGAACTACCACTAGAATTCTTCATGCATGTGTCAGCCTCCTACCGCCACCTCCTAGCATGATGTAGCTACTCTCCTAATGCTCTTCATATTTTGCAGACATATCTACATAAGCATAAGCTATGATCATATATGTTGGATTACCTAATAACAAACACAAACCTAAGTCCTTGTAGACTCGGCAAACCTAATTCTCTGATACTAACCAAATAGTGTCACCCTATCATGGTAAAAGAGATTACTCAAACAAAACACATGATTAACTACTAATTAACCACATAACCAGAAAAGAGGGTAGATTAAAACCAATTTAACATTACCATCATGTTCAAAGACATTTACATAAAAATCTGACAAATTGCATATCAACACATACTATATAAGGTATTTATGTATATGTCCAGTGGTTGATGCCACAACTCATATACAAAAGATACGGTTCCGCATATACATGTCATATACTAACACCAATATACTACCAAAAACTGAAGTCGATGTACATATCATCTACAAAGCATCCCCTGCCTAGACTTGAGAGTACAAGGATGACTCTAGGACACTAGTAACCTATATCCAACCTTTTGCTCCAACTTCTCTCCAAGTTGCTCTTCCTCACCACCACAATTTCAATGACATCACTAATGATCACCTAAAAAGATGTGGTGACCCACAAGGCAATACCAACGTCCCAACTAGAGATATAACTCTCATCAATGATTATTAATTATTGCATGTTATATTATTAAACAAGTTAAGTAGATTAAACAAATTTAGCAAGTTAAACAGATAGGCATAGAAACATGCATGATTAACAAGTATATAAAGGAACAGATAAGGCTATCATTTACCAAACAATTAATTTCTCTAACTACATTATATAACAACTAGTAGTATAAAAACAAGGAAAGGGTTAACAAATAATGTGAATTGTGTTTAACCCTAAACAAATATGCTACATGGCTGGATTATGTCTTTTAATAAGCCTTGGGAAGTTTGAGGTATATGACTCAGACTCGAACTAACCACTACAAAGTCAAAACAAGTCTGTATAAGAACTAGGTGAGTCGGAATCCTAAGATCTCATCCACCCTCAACCAATATGAGACATCCACAACAACATATGAGTCAAGATGCAAAACAACCTAATCTGCCCTTGGTATATAGGTCACGACACAAGTAACTAGGGTATACAAACCCTATCATCCAAGGTACAACTGTAGCTGTCCTCAATTTCACATCACATATATAAATATCTGAGATATGACTGTAGTCATTCTCCTACCAAGGTATGACCGTATCCATCCTAAAAAACCATGCATATACTCAATAGTATAAGACTCTGAGCTTCCATTAAAGGGATACTTGTTTCACCATCCAGCAAATCCTGACACTGGAATGGATATATGACACATGGAACTACATGATTAGTGTTTCACTTGATTACTTAATGCTAATTGGATGAGTTAAGGTTGCATCAATAAAGTTACATATAGACCCTAAAAGAATCCTACAAGAACAAGGGTATAACACAACTACATAAGATATAGCATGTATGAGACATGTTCCCGATCACAATGCCACCTGGTAATACTTCATTTCCACCCATGAGACTACATTTATCATCGTGCAATCACATGACATATAGATCCTTATCACATAATGAAGAGGATCACACCTCCCTAAGGACTCAAACCATGCCAGAAGGTCTTTAAGACCATCACATCATTCCTACAAGAACAAAATTTCCTTTCCAGATTCTCAACAAACCATCACCATTTATGAGGTACATAGATTCAGCATAACATTACATTACAAAACTATGATCTTCACATGGCAATGTATTAGGGTTACAATTATGGAGGGAGTATTTATTTCATCATATTAATCATATAAGGAAATTAAGTATGATTAACCACCATCAAAAATTTGTATTAGGATTAGGTTAAACAAGATAGTTAATGTTACAAATCAACATTCAACCAATCCTTGATAGTTGTATGAACTAGACCATCGAATTCCATACAACCAAAACTCTTGTCTCATACTCATAGGATCAGAAATCCCATCGACCATAGAGTCCGGAAAAGATAGCGATCATAGAGTCAGAAATCTTGGCGACCATATGGTCAGAAATCTTGGCAACCATAGAGTCATAAATTTCATCGACCATAGAGTCAGAAACCCTAGTGACATAGAGTCAAAAATCTTAGCGACCATAGGGTAAGAAATATTAATGACCATAGAGTCAAAAATCTCATCGACCATAGAGTTAGAAACCCTAGAGACCATAGAGTAAGAAATCTTGGTGACCACAAAGTCAGAAATCTCATCGACCACCAAGAGTCAGAGAACATGGCAACCACCAAGAGTCAGAAAACCCATCGACCACATAGAGTCAGAAAACTTAACTTGGTGCCGACCAAGAGTCAGATTACTCATCGACCACATAGAGTCAGAAAACTTGGCGACTGCCATGAGGCAGAAAACTTGCCGACCAAAAGGAGTCCCACACATATGCAAGGTCTAGGTTTTCTATCTTCAAGGAAGAAATGTGAACCAAGTTTAAAGGTACATCAAGAAGCATTATCTACTCAAGATCTATCATCTAAGCTCAACCCTAGGAAAAGATAGCATCTTTCTACTTGGAACAATGTTCTTAGGGTAAGATCATTTACATGCAAGAATAGAGTAAGAAATAAATGTGAAGAAAGTTATATAACTCTCCTCAAATAAGACAAAGAAGGTCCAAGCAGCAAGGTAGCTTGAGGATGGAGAGAACAAAACCCTAGCTTGAGCACCACACTCAGCCAAGCTAGCTCCTTCTCCAGGAATAAGCTAACCCTAGGTCAAGGAAGCAAGAAAAAGGTGTTCTTTAAGCTCTAGCACAGGCTCCATTATAAAAAAACCATGGGTACGACCAAGATGAAGAGAGAATAAGGTAGGACAATAAGGAAAATGAAGGAAAGGAAGGAGATCATAGTTTCTTAGGTTAAGATCATGCTAAGGAAGCTCCTCAAGCTCTAAAAGAGGGTAGATCTGAACCCTAGGTGCACATGCAAGCAAGATTGGCCAAGCTTCTTCTACCTTGGATCCTTATTCTCCACCAAGCAAGGGGGACAAGCTCCAAGAATCAAGGAAGAAGACAGAGATAGCTAGGCATGTGAAGGACTCATTTGCAAGCATGGAGGTATATAAAGCTTAGGGTGAGAAAGAAAGAGGAATAAAGAGGTGACTAGCCATGCATGGCATGTGTCCAAGGTAACAAACATCTCGTCCATGCAACTAGGTTGACCACATTAAATGGTGAAAAGATGTGTCAGAAATCCAATCAACCCCATAGAAATCTTGGCGACCAAGATGAGTCAAAAATCCAATCTATCGCATAGAAATCTTAGCGACCAAGATGAGTCAGAAATCCAATCGACCACATAGAAATCTTGGCGACCAAGATGAGTCATAAATCCAATCAACCACATAGAAATCTTGGAAACCAAGATGAGTTAGAAAACCAATCAAACACCAACACTAGGTGGCCCACTGGGTCCTAACACTCAAGGGTCAACCATCATGTTAGGGCATCTATGAGAGCAAGCCCTATTCTCAACACAAGGCTAGATATAACCACTTAAACCAAGGTGTAACAAGGTGCCCCAAGGAACAGATGCATCAAACATGATGTGACAACTTGGGAAGCACAACATACATGTGAGAAATTACAAGAAAAACCCTATATACATCTAATTTGCATAAAAGTCCAAAACAAGCATATATTTGCATAACTTACTCAACGGTATCCAAATTGGATCAAACATGAAACTCAAGCTTGTCACATGATATCATAGCACATCTTAGGGTTCTATTAAGGTTTTAAGCATCAAGTTAAGGTAATACAACATGTTTAACCAAAATGCAAGGTTAGGGGTCTTATAACATGTGAGAAAATGGCATCCACACAAAACTCCTATGGTCCACCACCAATACAAGTGCACATGTGAAACAATACCATGGTCCTCCTAACCCATATGCTTCTACCATCACTATCTTCATTCAACTACCAAATCCCTCCCCCACCTTGAAACCACCAAAAGATCTATACATCCTTCATCCTCCACCTCACCATCAACAACATCCAAGACCACCACCATCACCACCACAATCACAAAAAGCACTCTCTCTTCCCCTATAAAGAGTGGGACCCGAGAGGGGTTTCATTGCTTACATATTTGAGGGATAAATCCATCCAACCCAAACACACATTTATGTATGATGGAAAGGATGATTTATAATTATCCCAAGTACAATTCATCATTAGAAGTCTTTATATATCGGTGGAAAGATTGAGAATTTTAATGTTGTTATCATTGTAATTCAAACATTGTTCCTCACCTCAAGGGTGACTTTACAAAAGTTAAAAGTAAATCTAATTTATTAATAGACTAGTTGTAGAGGGCAACTGGCCATCCCAAGCTATCCTCAACTCCAAAATTTTGCAAATGATCTTCATTAGTCATGGTTTTCTAAGATACATACACCTGTGTGGGAATAAAACCCAGAACAAAGACACGTAAAGGTACGGGTCAGTAAACACTAAGTATGTCCACAACAAACATATTTGGATATTTTTATATTATACAGCTTTAAAAGTGGGAGGTTCCCACTCAAGATAGGGTTATTATCAAAAGAAAAGTTTAATAAAATATAAACAATAGAATGAGGCTTTTAAAGAATAACCAAAAATATTAAAGCCTCTTGCCATTTGTCATTCCATAATATCACAAACAGTAGTTGCATGTATATATGAGATAGATATAATGTTAAAAATGGAGCCATGACACAATAGGATCATGACCTAGAAAATATGGGAAGGACCAAAACTCGAGTGGCATATGCACACCCTAATATATATAAATGGTTGTGCCAAAGAACAGTATTCTAGATAAATCATCTAACATACAGAGTGCATAAATTGGGAATAAAGGCAGCTAGTTCGGTTATATTTCAGTTTCCCTTATAGAAAGGCAAGTGGATTCGTAGACCTTATGTTTTATAAAACGACATACACAATACAAGAATGTAGGAATTTCCAAATGGAGTAATAAGGACAGTAAAAAAAAGATACTTTCCACATTTCAAGAAAAATGGGTTAATTATCACATAAATGTCTAAATTAAAATGCAAGTTGCACATACCTATTATGTATTCCTAGTATAATAAAGGTTAGGCTGTAGGTCCATGAAAAGTTTTGAACAACTAGTTCATACTTCCTGTTTGTGATTGTTCCTTATAAACATACTATAAGGATTAGGTACACTATTTATATGTGAGCATAATCTTAATCATTCTTATTTGAAGGTTTTTTTGAGACATTGGAACCATCCTTGAAGAGCAGCCAAATCGATGACCCCACCTTAGCAGTGTAAAACCCCAGCTCTGCCTCAACTACCAGCACATCGGGGGAAGCGTGTAAACTCATGCAGTTGCCACCATGTGTGACAGAACTAATGATTGCTCAGACCGAACAATCAAGGATTCATACCTGGGTACTTTCTTTAGAACCCTGGCCCTTCTTCACTGAGCTACCACCTAGTTGGCTCAAGGGTTTTATATGGGACACATGGTCTAAAACAATTATTTATTCAAAATCCAATTGAATACATATTTTTTCATATTTTTTTGAGGTTGTATGGACTTAATATAGATTTATAAATCTTCTCCAATTAGAAAATAAGAAAAGAAATAAGACGCATTTAAATAAAAACAAATTTTGATTTCTTAAATAGTTGATGAATTTACTTGAACCCCTAGGTACTCATTATGTTGTGATTAAGAGAGCGAGTAAAGTGGTCATTTAAAGGTGATTGAATCTCACATGGAACAAAAACAAAATACACGATATGGTTACAAAAACCCCCCTGTGTATTTAATCATTCATTAGAACAACACGGGTAGCAAGGGAAAACTGCTCCCTTTGATCACCCCTCGTGATCCATGACTAAAGAGCTTCAACAAATTTTGAAAGTTTGATCCAAACCAAGAGAACATGATGAATCTCATAGTGAGGATGATGCAATGAATACTCTGGCTTGAAGACAAAACTAGTTAGAATAAGTTTGAATTCTTTGGCACAAGAGTACCTACTCAAATCCATAGCCTTAGCAGAAGGCTATGGAAATGTGGAAAATTCATAGATAAAGTAAACTAATGTTCTATAGAGACTTTGGTGAGTAACAAAAGTCATAGTAACATTTGTGAGGGTGAAAGAACTCTTGTAGATCTTGGACCTATCAACAAAGCACAATGAATAGGGGAGAATGCTCAAAATTTGAATCTAGAAAATTGTGATGAAAGGTGAAAATAGATGTAAGAGCGAGAATCATCTAGGTTGTCTCAACTCAAAAAAGTATATTCATGGTGTAAGGTTGTTAGTAGTGGCCCGACGAACTCCTCCATGATCATCTAGGTAAACTAGGTTCAAAATCTGATGAGGACCGATCAGGGAGGTGGTTTGATACAAGGAAATTGAAGAATGGGTATTAAAAGTTCTTACTACTTCATGAATTAAGTCACGGTGGAGAGAGTAGTTGTGGTGGTTTTTCAATTTCCATTGTTGTATATGGAAATTAGAAGCGCCATCTATGGACTAATTGGAGAAATGGATAGCACAAAAACATAGAAGAAGGGTGAGGAAAACTTTTGGGGTGGTTAGGATAGATTAGAGGGGAGGTGAGTTCTTTGGAAATGGTGGTAGTCATACTAGTCGAAGCAAAATGGGGAGTTTCCTCTATTGGTCAAGGGAAGTGATGAATAAGGGCTCTATGTGTTCATAGAAGGGTGAGGAAAATGATAGAGAGGAAATCATGTGATGATAATGAGGGAGGAGAGGGTTATAGAATGGGGATGACTTACTTGTTTTTGTAGTTATGGCCTATAACAAGTGAAGGTTGATGAAAACCTTCTAGCCATTGTATTAGACTAAGCATCAACACAAAAGAATAATGATCATCCAATTTCATGGTAGAGGGGACAAGAAAAATTAATGGGACATGTGGCATTTAATATCTCTTGACTATATAAATTGATGTAATTATCAATTTAAACAAAGTTGATTTATTTTTTCTTTTCTAATGCAATTGGGGAAGCAAAAATGGTCCAATTGACATGAAAATGACAAGTAGGATGATTAAGGAGTAAAAAATTCAACTTTAAAATTAGTTTCACCTTTCAAAAACATTTGGCATCACATTTCATTCCTTGTAGATTAAATGTATCTATTAACTTTCTTAATCAATGTTTTTATAATATTTCATATTTCTTTATTTCGCTTCACCAACTTACCCTATGAAATTTCTAGAGTCCCAAATAGAGTCAAAACTTATTTCATGGAGAATTTATATCATTTATTCCAACCAAAGACCAAAATACTTAGTGGATCCCAAACCTCATGTAACAAGATATTTATTCTCTTATTTTGATTTGGACTCCAAATTATTTTAATATAGACTAAATAAAGGGAAAATATGTTAACATTATTAGTAACTAGAAGGGGGCTAGAAAAAGGGAGAGTTAAGCTACAAAATTAGGTTTGGGTATGTTACATCTCCACGAGCAAGTAAATGCAATGACCATATTGAGGAATGATAAAATTCTTGGGCATCCTAAAAGTTAAAGGGAAAATGGTCATGTTAGTCAAAAATATGTTGATAAAGAAATGTTGGATGAGACTATTGATAATAGTATGTCTGAAACAACTGAAAATGATACTATCATGAAAGAGAATTATTTGCTATGCCTTATGTCGATTTTGTGATTCCATGTGTTTTTCTCTCCATTCTAGTTGGGACGAATTATACTCCTATTCTATTGGGATTCTAGATGCTCTACCCAAAACTCCAAGAGTTCCTTTTGTTATAGTTCAAGATACCTATTGATTCAAGCAAGGAAAGTAAAAATGAGCCTCCATTCCACAATTCTTTGGATAATCAATCATCCAAGAGGAGAATGAAGGAAATTGTTAATATTCTTGATATCAATAGATAAGTGAATGTCATTTTCACATTGTTTAATGCAATCAAGTAAATACCATTTAATGTAAAGTTTCTCAAGTACGGATGTACCTTTAAGAGAAAGAAAATAGGGAGAAAGCCCAAGGAAGTAAGGCTCATCGAGAAAGCAAGCTCTATCTTCCAACACATCCCCCCTCTTAAAAAATGACCGTTCCATGCCACATTGGTGACCATCTCATTGAAAATTACTTGATTGACTTGGGATCTGGTGAGAATCTTATTTCCTATAGTGCTTATCTTGAATTTGGGTAAACTGGACCCAGAAAATTGTAAACAACAATTGGTTGAATAATCTATTAAAGTTTCAAGGGGTACAATGGATCATTTACTGGGGATACTTAACACGAAAATGACATTGGTGTTCTTTGGAGTTGGAGGGCAATAAGATCCCCATTATCTTTGGAAGGCCCTTCTATATATAGCCAATATTGTTATCCAAGTGTGTAATGGCATGACGATGGACACTTTCATGAACTTGAGGTTCACCCTCCACATATTCAAGACCTCACTTTCATAGGATAAGAATGGAAATATTACAAAGAAAACATTGACCACTCACATGACTCACATGACCAATGAGATGAGGAGCCACTATTGAATGTCAATGATAGAGATATCTATATGTGAAGGTGTCCCTAATATTTGAAAATAGATGATTGATGAGAATAATTCCATGCTCGATAGAAGGTGAAAAAATTACTGATCGTGGGAGGAAACTCACTCTAGTTTGCGAGATTTTGACCTTATACGTCACAGTGATTTTGATATACTTTTATTTTTATACTTCCAAGAAACATACACACATCACACTTGATACTTTTAACTATTTTTATCCATATTAGAATATGAACTTAGCTTGAATAATGATCCATGGACTGTGCAAACCATGATAAGATCTAAGATTAGAAGATGAAGAAAATTGAACTAAACTAAAAATCTACATGAATATTCAAACAAGTCATTCTCTCTACCATGGTCATGATGAACATTAATCGGCATGACTTTTATTCACCAAGCATATGTGGTGGTCCTAGACCATCCCAGTTGAATGACATGGATTCTATCACCTTGACACATAGCCACCATAGACTATGATCTTTACCCTACTATCCTAAGCCTTTGTAACATGTTGAGAACAACATGATTTAAAAGCTTGGGGTGGTATGATGACAAGCCCTTGTTTCTTTGTTTTGTTATTTTTAAATTTTTCTAGAGATGATCAATTTATTTGACTAACTCTTATATATTTTACCCTTTCATATTGCATCTTTGCATACAAACATGTCATGCAGTTTACTTCTTGCATTTTTGCAAAAAAAATCATATTTTCTACTTTTCACCATTTCATCCATCTTATTTTCATTGCATGTACATTTTGATAATTTAGTGTGTGCTCTTAGTGAGTATTTACTTTCATGTTATCTCCCACCTTGTATTTAGGTCTTGATGTGAGTAGGGGAAATATGGAACCATGCTCAATTTCGAAATTGATTGCCCAAAGCATATTTGAACTAAATCTCTACCTCTTTGAGTCAAAACTAAATTGAATCATCTTTTATGAATGCAACTAACTTTATCTTTATATCCTTCTTGACTGATATATGTCTTGCTTGAATTTATACATGATTTCCATTCTCTTCTTTTGGATTGAATGGATAAGAGGTGACTAGAGAAAGCCATAGATTCTTAAGGTTTGATCATATCTTATGAATGCAATCAGACGTAAGTGCTCGTTCATTATAATGTTTCTTTCATTTTTGAAAATTATTGGACTAGCTTGCATGCATGCATGAAACCCTGTATGGAAATCTTAACTATGTGATCCCTCTCGTGATCCACTATTTTATACTGCTCCTTACTTCTTCGGCTCATGAAAATATTCCTAAAGGCACAAAAGGAGTAAGCCTTTAACACCCTCCAAAAACATGGGGTGGAAACCCTTCCTCCCCTATGCTTCTTCCTACCACCCTCTAGCCCTAGCTACAAAAAGGAAAAATAAAAAGGGGAAATACTAAATAAAATAAAATATGCTCCTATATAATACCATCTATAAAATTAAGATAAGATGAGTGCACCTTTGTAAAAACACTCCAATCTCCTTCCACAACCTTTTATTACTTTTGCATACTTATTGGGCTAGGACACATCAAACATGTCCCCAAAGCCTCCAACCATAGACAACTGGGTCAATTAGGGTGGATTGAACTAGAGGAGTGAATGCATGCAAGTGAAACTACATTCGTAAATACATTGGATGAATCTAATTATGAAATGGTTCTATCCAGAGCCTTGGGGATTCAATATCTCTTAATGAGTTGTAATGTCCAAAATTAAAAGTCTTTGTGCTCTATGCTTGGATTGCATTTAAACTATGATTGAAAAGAGAAGATAGGTGCATTTCATGTATTACATAGTGAAGGTTGAACTCATATAGTCAAAGATCATGGTTGTGAGTGCATTTATCATTTCTTAATTGAATTGAAAAAAAAGATTTAGTTTTATATACTTGAGGACAAGTATGTTTTAAAAATTTGGTAGTGATGGAGTCAAGTGGTTATAGAGTCCTAGTTTAAGTCTCTATGTTGTGTATTTTTTCTCCTACTTCACTTCTTGATGCTTTCTCAATAATTAGTTTATTATCAAATCCACTTATGGATGACTTTTGCATATTTATCGGTACTTCAGCACTAATTTATGAAAGGAGGAGACAAATGATCCCTAGGACTCAAACATGCATGAAGAAGCCCAAGGGGTCATCAAAGTCAACTCCAACCTACCCAAAGTGACCAAGGAACAAATTTAAGAAAAAATCTCATGAATGCTCAAGTTCAACATCAAAGTGCACAAGAAATCCTCCAAAATAGGTGTGGCACTTCTGCAAGGCCATGTTACAAGACCCCAAAATCAATAGAGATCACATGTTCTTAAAGGACAAATACATATCAACCACTACAGTCATGATCAACAAAATTATGTAGATGCCAGAATGATCATGCTACACACCACATTTGTGGCATGTGGTATCCTAATACAACCCTGCTCAAGGCCATGATTCTGAATCCCTTCACCACATATGTGGTAATTCACCACAATCGTGCTACTCTCATTCCACCATGGTCATGTGCCACCCTACTTCCCACTTCCTACTTTTTTGTAGCCTTTTTCCATTTCCAACAAGGTCATTCCCACATAATACAATTGTCCCTATTGTTGGTATGTATGCACATAGAGCCAATAATATTATGATTGAATAGGGGCATTCTATACTTGATTTGATAATTATAAAGATAATTCCATCTATTATATTTGTCATAATCATAAGATGATGACACAGGCATAGTATATGTCTAACGAATGAAGTTACTCGATGACATATATTCTTAGGTTGAGGACATGAACAATGAGATCACATGTATGAAAAGAGTACATACATTCTTGTTGTGTTCCTAGTCGGATACTGATATTGAAGTTAAATAGACACCAGTAATACATAAGACATTTGTGTGTATTTGTTGATGAAAGAATTTGATAAGTTATGATGTGTGAGATCAAACCAAATACATAAGTACTTGTTAATAGAATAGTTTACCGGACACACCCACCTTGAAAGTGATACATGAAGACCATTGAATCATAGTCAGAATTAGATCTCACAGTGATAGTGGTGATTGCGATTCTTAAACCAATAGTCCCTACACACATCACATGTTATTCAATGTATTTTGATACCATCCAATGTGACCTTGAATAAGGATTACCATAAAGGTGGTTCTCAGGTATGTTATGACACATGAGGATTGAATATAAGTGATGTAGATGGGACTTGTCCCTCCTATAGGAAATTGGTGTCCAGGACACTTGATAAGAGAGACTGAGTAATGTATGGCCATACTCGTGTGACTCAATATGTGATGTGAGCTCACATGCATCTCATACAGACTACTCTAGATCAAGGAACACTTATTGAATGTTAAAGAGGATGACAATTCCATGCATAAATTTCAATCCACATATCAAAGACAAAGGAACCATACGATCATGATAACATTGATCATGGATTGTAGGTTGAAGTTGCTCTCCAACATTCCCATTACTTGGTTAGCAATGTTGTGTTTCTAGATACTGCTCATTGCTTGTGATGTCATAAATTGGTTATGGACATACACTACCAACATAGCTTGGAACCTATAGGGTCACACACATAGGATGCATCTGCAATACAAGTTTATTCATGAATGATGTTTAACTTGACTACAAAAGTATTTAGGCATTAAATTTAAACAACAGTTGTTGAAAATTGATTGAAAGGACTGTGAATAGATCGATTCAAGTGTCATGCCAATTTAAATTACATTGGATGAACATTGCCTGAACTGAGATATGAATCAACAATTTCAATTAGTGAATTAGTTGGTTCAAAGTATGGAATGATTGGTTCAACTTGTGAATCACTCTGTTTAATGATCAATATGATTGGATCAAGAATTGATACTGACATCATGATCTACATTAATCGAATGTTGAAAGGCAATGCGATTGAAAATAGAAAAGAAGGTGAATCAACTAGTTTAACTATTGAACTGATTGTTTCACATGTGAATCGATCAGTTCAGGTGTGAACTGATAGTTTCATAGTTCACAACTTCTAGAAAATCCATGAAATCCTGTCTCTTTGATTCTTGGTTAATTTGGAAACCCTGACCTCGTCCCTCCTATATATAGAGCGGTAGTCAAGGCTTCTAGAGACACAACAATAGTCCCTGACAAGTGTTGTCCTTTATATTTATGATAGCAAGTCTTACCCATAAAAGGGAGACATAGCAAGGGAGAGACAACACGGGAGAGAAAATCAACCCTAGAAGGTTGACATTTTAAGGGACAACTCCTTTCCATTGTCTCTAGTAGTACAATGTGGAGTTTCCGATGGTCCATGTAGACTATATAGAGGCTTGGAGGCCATTGCCACCCACTAGGAGGACTTGGTCAACTACTATCTATGGTACTACAATAGGAGGCCATCGACAACTACCCGAGTGTTGCTAGCAAAATAAGCAAGTCACTGTAAGGGTATTCGTTGGACTTGCTGCAAGACTGGGTATATCTCTTGCATACCCTTTACCTAGATACATCATTATTGACACAATCTTCTAGATAGGAGTAGGGATAGAAAATTTATTTATGTTGCCTTCTGTGACGTCTTTATCCCCTAATAATGATTTTGTAGCCACGCCAATTTACAGTGTATTTGGATCTAAAGCGATATGATAGTATTTATTTTATTTCATATGATGCAAATATTAAAATTGATTAATGTATATATCCAATTAATTACCACATACTATCCCAACATATATATGATATGATATATATGCTACCTATATGTGTCTCCCTAAAAGTGTTTTGATGGTGGATGTATGCGTAGTTATGGTTAAAACCCATGTAGATGTGTGTGCATGGTTGTTTGGTTCATGTCTTGTTGTTACTCGATTTGCATACCAAGCCTATCGTCTCCCTTCCAGATGTAAATTAATGCGCTTCTTCCTATACTCCCCTCAAATGTAACTTGAGGTTTTCCCTTTTACAATGTAACACGAAATAGGATAGTTTTAATTTATGTGTCGACATGAGAAGATGTTTTGCATGGTTCGAGTTGACCGACTGGAGGACCAAAGAAGACAATAAACAAGAAGAGACAATCGATCAACCTGAAGGGAAATCGATCGACTGAAGGGTTCATACAATCAACTGGGCAAACAATAGTTGCATAGTAGTGTGTGCTACATATGATATGGACCTTAGGTGGTAGCAATTCTTTTTGGCTCCAAAGAATTGCATTAGTATGGCCATAATCATTGCTCGTATATTTCTGATTGCATCTTTTTATTTTTAGATATAGAATGTATATGACACGTACCATAAGTATGTGGTGATTGGATATGTATATGTATTTATATATAAAATCCATCAATAAATATTAAGACAAAGATTCTTTCCATAAGTGACACACACCAAGATAGCAAGTGTGGTTACGCTCTAGCATGGCACGCCATCTATCTCATGAAAGTGTGATGGTAGTTAAGTAGGTTTGGCCTTAACATGGTACATTTCTATCATGTTGGCTTTTGGGTCAGGCTTAACTAGGTGACCTTAAGGGGATTAAGTGACTAGAAGAATATAGATGGACTATGGCAAGGAGTTGTGCATAACATCTATCCAAGAATTACATAAGATGCAATTTGAAAATGTTGTTTTCCTTAATAATTGGTTATGAGCGCCAGCATTGGTTGGGTGTTGACTTAATTTTTTATTATTTTATCTCACTAGAAGGTTGTACATTGCAATCTTCCAAATTTATAGTGAGGGCTATCAATTTCAACAAAGTAGTGGGAGTAATAATTAATTAGAGTCATGTTTAATATTTTTAATATTATCAAATCAAACCAAAAGTGTATTAAGAAAAGTTAAAATTTCTTTTTTGGAATCTAATGGAAAACACAAACACGTTTTGTTTGTGATAGGTCCTTGAGAAGGACAAGCTGAATAGGAACAACTTCCATGATTGGTTTCATACGTTAAGAATCACTCTCACTCAAGATTGCAAGTTTTGTGTCTTAGAGATACCAGAGCCAGAGGAACCTGCTCCCACTGCACCTAAGGCTGACAAGGATGCTTACAAGAAGGACTCTAAAGATGGCATGAATGTTAAGTGCCTAATGATGTGCTCAATGAAATATGACTAGCAGATACATCAAGACAACATGTATGTTATTAAGACGGTAACATATCTTAAGAACATGCACCAAGATCAGGCATGACAAGAGAGATATGATGTCTCAAAGGTGTTGCTCAAGTGCAATATGAATGAAGGAGATCCAGTAGGTCCTCATGTACTCAAGTTGATTGGGTATGTGGAGAACCTTGATAGACTAGGATTTCCATTGAGCCAAGAGTTGGCCACAAATGGGATTCTACAGTCACAACCAGAATCATACAACCAGTTTGTCATGAACTACAACATGAAATTTTTTTACAAACCGTTGTCAGAATTACTTGGAATGTTGAGGATAGATGAAGCACAAATGAAGAAGGACAAACCCAAATCTATGATTATGATCAATAGAGGTAAGTCTAAGGGAAAAGACAAAGCTAAGAATATTTCTAAAGCTAGACAAAAACCAAAGTCTTCTACATTAAAAGCTAAGGGAGGGGTAAATTCTTAGGAAGGCAAGTGCCACCACTGTCACCATCTTGGACACTAGAAAAGGAACTACCCTCTTTATATAGAGGAACTCAAGAAGAAGAAGGAGATAGAGATATATACTTTAGGACCTAATAAGAAGTAATCTAGAACTGTGTAGAGCAACGATTATTGCCACTACAATTGGAATCTGTCATTCAGCCTGATGGGCACGTAATAGAATTGGTGAATTGCTATTATGTACCTGACATTGATGAATACATCATGTATCTTGTATGGACAATAATATTATGAATAAATTGATGTTTCATTTTTAAAGATAAGACCTTATATGGTAGTTTGATATGTCTTATAATCATACTTGATAGTTGTAGAGATAAATATGCATAACACATATACTGAATGACTCAAAGACTCAAACAATGAATACCTACAACATTGACATCTTGAGCATGTAAATGAGAAATGCATTTCTAGAATACATAATGATGGTTGTCTAGACTCTTTTGATTAATGAGCCAATAGATACATGAAAGTCTTATTTATTGGGCAATATGACAAAAGCACCTTTCACTAGATGTAATGTAAGAGCGATTATTCATAGGGCTCATACATACTGGTGTACATAGACCTTTTAGAAGAAACACTAGAGATGGATTATATTACAACATTATATTTACTGATGATCTCAGTAGATATGTTAGTTTGTATTTAATGAAATACAAGTATGAATCTCTAGAAGTGTTCAAGAAGATCATGAATGAATCACATAACCATCTTGGTAAAAGTATTAAAACATTTCAATATGATCATTGTGGAAAATACTTTGAACCAAGAGTTTGACGACCTTCTAGGAGACCTGATAGTGTATCACAATAAGCTCCACCTAAAACATAATGATATATCTGAACGAAGATGTCACACCTTGTTAGTCATGGTGCGATCAACAATTAATCTAGTTGATCTTCCAATTTCCTTTTTTGCACATGCTTTACACTAAAACAATGTACCATCTAAATTGGTTCAAAAGATACCATATGAGATATGGCGTGGGAGGTGTCCCGATATGTCTTCTATAAGTATTGAGATTGAAAGCTTATATAAGAAAATTGTTTCTTGAAAAGCTTTGTCCACAACTGTTATTTTGTTGAATACTACTTAATAATCCAATCCAATGACAAAAGTATTTATTTCCAGGATGGATGAATCCTTAAGATGAATTTAATTCCAAAGGAATAAGTGGGAGAAAAGTAAAAATCAATAAGTTTGAGTCCAACAAGATGAAATTGAACCTAAAGAGGTAAAGTACGAACAAGAGGAATCACAAATTGTTGTAGAGTCTCAAGTTTCCTATGTAACACAAAACCTCATAGATCTAGTAGAACATGCCTCAAGCTTGAAAGGTTGGGATATCTTATAGCTCAAGAAGGAGGTAAGTTGGTCATATACAATGAGCCAACAACCTACCTAAAAGCTATTGAGTGACTAGAATCTGAGAAATGGCATGAGGCCAAGGGATCAAAGATGGACTCCATGTGCACCAACAAGGTATGACCTTGGTAGATCCATCTGAAGGGGTAAAAACCATAGGGTTTAGTTGGGTCTTCAATAAGAAGACTAGCATGGATGGTAATGTACAAACCTATAAGGTATATTGGTTGCAAAGGGTTTCAAACAAGTTCAAGGTGTTGAACATTATGAAATCTTTCATTAGTTGACGGTTAAATCCATTAGGATCATGCTTGATATTACAACTTAGTATGACTATGAGATTTGGTAAATGGATGTTAAATATGCATTCCTTAATAGGAATATTGTATAGGATGTTTACTTGACACAACCTAAAGGTTTTATAAATTCAATTATTGCAAATAAAGTTTGTAAGATATAAAGGTCAATCTATGGATTTAAGCAAGAATATCAAAGCTGGAATCTTTGAAATGACATGATAGTAAAATATTTTGAATTTAGCCAAAATGAATATGAAATCTTTGATTACAAAAATTGATTGGGAGTATATTTATATTCCACATAATGATGGGGAATACCATCCTTATACTACAAATATTAAAACATGTCAAGGAAAGTACCTTCTTTGTGAAGGGTTTAGGTGAATCATCCTATATCTTAGGAATCAAGATCTATAGAGATAGATCTAGAAAGCTTCCAGAGCTAAGTAAGAGAACATACATTACCAAGATATTGAAGGGGTTCACCATGCAATACTTGATGAGATAACATCTTTCCATGTTCCATGGGATTAGTCTCCTAAGAGCCTAGGGTCCCAATTCTTGTGAAGAATGGGAAAACATGAGTAATATGTCATATGCATCAACAAATGGGTCTATCATGTATGCAATGTTATGTAATCATACTATAGTCTTGTATGTATTGGACATGATAAGCAGATGTCTATCAAATTCCAATGAAGATCATTGGATTTCCATAAAGAATATCCTTGTGTACTTGAGAAGCACTCGGGACTAGTCAACTGATTGTGCTAATAAGGAAACGTTGAGTGCAAAGGGTTAACTGATGAAAGCTTCCAAAATGACGAACAAAACTTAATGATCGCAATTTGAATTTGTGTTTGACATTAAAACAAGAACTGTAAGCTAGAAAATTTTTGAGTAAGAGATATTTGCTAATTATAAAATAGAAGCTGAGTATCTTGGTATTATGAACACAACAGAGGATATTGTATGGATCAAGAAGTTCATATAGATGAACTTGTGGGAGGTTCCAATCATTGGTGCTATAGTAGAAATACTATGACAACAATGGAGCTACTGGATAGGTAAGGAATCTCAAATAGCATACAATGGAAATTCCATCTCATGTGAGAATTTGTACAATAAGGAGATGTGAAAACTTGCAAAATACTAACTAGAAGAAAATGTTGCTAATCCTCTATAAAAGCTCTTGTACGGCAGAAACATGATGGGAATGTTAAATATCACTTGGAATAAGATTCATAAGTGATTGGATTTAAGTGGAAGTAGGAGTCTGTCGGTATGTATGCCCATAGATCCAATCATATGATGATTGTATAGGGGTATTATATACTTGATTTGATAATTATAAAGGTAATTCTATCTATTATGTTTGTCTCAATCATGAGATGGTGACACATACATAGAAGATGTCTAAAGAATGTTGTTGCTCGATGACATATGTATTCAAGTTGAGGATATGAACCAATAGATTATATGTATGATAAGAGTACATACATTCTTGTTATGTCCCTACTCAAATATTACTATGGAAGTTTAATAGACAACAGTAATGCATAAGACTAGAGTGTGTGTTGGTTGATGATAGAATCTAATTATTCATGATTTGTGATATCAAACCAAACACATAGGTACTTGTTAAGAGAATAGTGTAGTGGACATACCCACCTTGAGAGTGATACATGGAGACCATGGAAAAGTCAGAATAAGCTCTGATAGTGATAGTGGTAATTGTGGTTCTTAGACTTGAAGTCACTACACTTATCACATGTCGTTCAATGTATTTTGACACCATCCAACGTGACCTTGAATAAGGGTTATCATAAAGGTGGTTCTCGGTTATGTTGTGACACATGGGGATTGAGTATGAGTGATGTAAATTAGTATTTGTCCCCCTACAGGAGATTGATATCCAGGCCACTTGATAAGTGATATTGAGAAATGTATGGCCATACTCGTGTGACTCAATATGTGATGTGTGAGCTCACATGCATCTCATACAGTCTATTGTAGATCAAGGAACATGGATTGAACATTGAAGTGGATGACGATTTCATGCCTCAAGTTCAATTTGGGTATCAAATACAAAGGAACTATAAGATCATGGTAGCGTTGATCACAAATTGTAGGTTGAAGTTGTTCTCCAACTTTCCAATTACTTGCATAGTAATGATGTGTTACTAGATACCGATCATTGCTTGTGATGTCATAAATTGGTTATGGGCATACACTACCAATGTAACTTGGGACCTATAGGGTCACACACATTTGATGCATCTTGACTAGGAGTTTATTCATGAATGATATTTAACTTGACTACTAAAGTGTTTAGGTATTCAATTTTAACCAAGAATTTTAGAAAATTGACTGACAGGAATGTGAACTGACTGGTTCAAATATAGAACTGATTGATTCAAGTGCCAGGTAAATTTAAACTACATTGGGTGAAAATATCCTAAATTGGGACATGAATCAACCAGTTCAGTTAGCGAATTGATGGATTCAAAGTATAGAGCAACCGCTCAACTTGTGAATCGTCCAGTTCAATGATCAATATGGTTGGATCAAGGATTGATGCCGACATCATGTTGTGCATTACACAAATATTGAAAGACAATGTGATTGAAAATAGGAAAGCAAGTGAACTGATAGGTTCAAGTGTTGAATCGGTCATTTCACATGTGAAATGATTGGTTCAGGTGTGGACTGATTATTTCATGGTTTGCAACTTCCCTAAAATTCATGAAATTTTGTCTCTTTGACTCCTAGTTGATCTGGAAACCCTGACCTTGGTCATGCTATATATAGAGGGGTAGTTAAGGCTTTCAGAGACAACAATATTTTTGGGCAAGTGTTGTCCTCTCATAGTTGTGGTAACTAGAGAGACTTGGTAAGTCTCCCCTATAAAAGGGAGAGATAGGAAGGGAGAGACAACATGGAGAGAAAAACAACCCTAGTAGGTTGATGTTCTAAGGGAAAACATCTTCCCATTGACTCTGGTAGTGCAATGTGGAGTTCATGGTTGTCCGTGTGGACTATGTAGAGGTGTGGAGGTCGTTGCCACCTGCTAGGAGGACTCGTCAACCATAATTCATGGTACTACATCAAGAGGACACCAACAACAACTGTCCAAGTGTTGCTTGCAAAATAAGTACGTCGCTACATGGGTCATCATTGGACTTTCTACAGGACGAAGTATATCTCTTACATACCATTTTTGTGGATACATTGTTGTTGACATGATATTTTGACAATGAACAGGACAAAATTCTTATTTCCACTTCCTTCACTGATGTACCTATTCCCCAACACCTACATCTACCCACCACGACTATGGTAACCACCACAGACATGGTGACCATGATGAATGTTCTACCCACCTAACCCTAAAGCTTTCCACTACCACTTTTAACACTTTACTCCTACTTAACCATAGACCACCTAGGCCACTAAATAAATACTAGTGGTGGATGGGAGTCAAAGGTTAGATCCTCTCAACCTTCTTTTGACTATCTATCTTCCATGTACCTGATTCACTACATATTTCATTAGATTCCACCCAAAACCATAGTTTTGTAGCATTTTGGCCATATACCCCTCATTTTCCATGCCTTTTCCCCCACTTGGAGGGGAACCCATGCTTGGAGTTGCTAGAGATGAAGATTGGAGCCTCTTCACCCAAATCCATGGAGTTTCTCTCTTCTTCTCTTCTACTTTGCTCTTTATTTGAGTATGAGTAGCTAAGCCCCATTGTGGACTGCTTGGGGGGGAAATATGTACCTATGATACCATTTGGGGAAATATTTATGGATGATACTTAGTTGTGTTTCCAATAAATATTTTATTATGTGCTATCTTTCACAACCTCCTTCTATGGTTTTTTTATCTATGAAATCGCCTAAGGAATAGATAAAGGAGTGATTTTGGGATTTATGAGATAACTCATTAGTTCCCTAGAAGAACTATGGGTAGTTGTCTCTCTTTCCCCTTTGTCCATCCACTCCACTAGCCCTATGTGTTAGAACCAAGTATTTAAGAATGAAAATTCCCTCTCCCTTAGAAAAGAGCATGCCTAGAGGTTGGATAGGGGATAAGAGGTGAAATACCCTCTTCCTATACCTTCTACTACCCTTAACACCAAGTGGGAGATGAGACTCATTCTTAGAGATCTAGATTTGGTAGATCTAGACTAATTTTTACCTATCCCTTAATCAAAAGAACCTTGTAAGGTTGGATGGAAATTGGTGGGGACTAGTTCCCCTACATACCACCTTGCCACCCATGGTCAACTAATAGGATAGGATTCATAATCTACATTACTCCTTATTATTTAGTTTGGTGTCTTAATTATTGGATGTATGTGCATGGATATGACTTTTGCATATCATTTATAGTTATATATCCCCCAAATATACCACTACCCTCATCACTTGCTAAAACTCAAATTTATCTCTTTGTAACTAGTGGTAGATAACCTAGATACTTTTCTTGTTGCATTGGTCTAATTTCCTTATTGATAGTCAATTGCTTTGTTAGTATTAGATAGTTCTTTATCTTTCCTTGATTAGTGTTAACTAGGATTGCTATATATTAGTTTTTTTGAATTGCCTTTTTTGCTTAGTTTGCTAATCCTAATTTCTTATTTAACTTAGATTTCATTCTTGCACTTCCTTCTTTCCTACACCCTTAGTGTAACCCAAAATCCACTCTAAACCCTAAAACCCGTATTATCCACTTTTGGAACCTAGCTAAGACAAATTATCTTTTGTACCACCAACTTTCCTTACAAAACTCGACCCTGTACTTGTCGCTCCTATACTACATTTGGGATTTTACACTTATGGATCATTTTATACAAAATGTGACTCATTTGGGAGTTTGTTATTCCAATGTTGCTAGGCACATCAACTCCTACATCAAAATAGGAGATCCATTCATTTTCATTATTTCATTTATTATCCATATGAGATGGCATGCTTACCAAATACCCCATCCTACTGACTAATATTTATTTTCATTATTGTTGCTAGAAACTAGTTATTCATAAGAAAGAGGCTGACAAATGTCCATCCTCTACAACCTCCAATTTTTTGTGATTAACATATTGAGATTCATTATGTTTATCCTATTGGATCAAGGGCTCTAGAGGGGGGTGGGGTGAGTAGAGCTTCACAATTCTCACAAAATGGATTAGACCTTCAAATTATATTAAGTGTAAAAGATAAAGCATATAGCCAATTTGAAGTCCTAACTAACAAGCATAGCAAGGATGAGAGACAATGATAGCATACACTTGGACAAAGTGGTTTAGAGTGGTTCCATGTCCTAATTAGGAGCAAGTCAATCCACTACCTAGAGGTGGTTAGTCTCTAGTTTTTGCAATCTTAGTACTCTTATATTCATTCATAAGATTACAAGTCAAAACCACATTCATCCAAGGACTTAATACATCAAGCAAGGATCTTTAACCTACTGAAGGAACTTACCCACTTGAGCAAAGGAGTCTTCATCCTTCAACAAGGACTTACCCACTCCATCTTCACGTCTTTGGCCTTCAAGGAATTACCCATCCTTCTTGAACGTATGCCTTGCCTATCTCCTTCACTCAGAGAACTTGAACACCATACTTTACTTGAAGAACAACAACTCCTTCTCCTTCACTTTGAGAAGATCTTCAAGCCATTTCTTCAATGTAGAAAGGGGGTAGGAAGATGGAGGTTGAGAGCTTTACATGGATACAAGGAATAGCACTCTTACAATGGATCCTAACTCACTCATATTCATAGATTTGAATTGACAGTAGAGAGAAAGGGGCTCAAAGGGGTGCAACACTCTCAACTAGGCTAGGACCAAGCTATCCAATGGAAGAGAAAACTTATGATGAAACCCAAGGGGCCCTATTTATAGTTGGGGGTGCCCCTTTGATAGTGGGAACACTTAAGGATGAAAAATAGCAATTTTACGACTTGTAACATATCTATTTTGGGTCCCAACACATCTCCAATGGTTGGAGTTGCTTTTTCTGCATTTCCAGTACTGTCCAATCAGTCGAGTTTTCATAAAGGTAACTCAACCGATCCACTATCTGACAAAGCTGATTTTTGAACTGTCAGTCAAGTTTGTCTAAGGAAACTCGATCGATTGACCAAAATAAGTTTTGGACCGAATGGTCGATCGGTCAAGTTTTGTGAAGTGTAAACTTGACCAAATCATCCAGATTCTAAAATCCACATAGATCGGTCGAGTTGGTAACTCGACCGGCAGAGTGCCTGTAACAAATTTGAAGGAATTTGATTTGGATAATCAGACCGTGGATTTTTGTGTCCCAATCACTTTTCTCATCTTAGTTACAATACATAACATATATACAAGTGATTACAAATATTGTTCTAGGTCATTTGGGGCTATTTCCCAAATTGGTCACTTGCATGCCTTTTTGCTTGAACTTGATGAGTTTGATACATGTATAATTTGATTCTTTTCTTGTACATAATGCCTAAAATCAATCTTGATAGATACATTAGAGACATATTAATGGAACGGTTGAGTCATTATCAAAATATGGAAAATGTGCAACAATTAGGTCAACATTCTCCCCCTTTTTGACAATGACAAACCATTCCTCAACATATTGAAAAGAATATGACATTCATACCTTTGCCTTGAGAATTGCAAGGGGATGCATGTTTGAACAATCTGAGTTGCTCCCCCTCAATTCATGCTTACCTAGGCCTGCATGGTTAGTTAAACAATAAGCAACCATTGCAAATATATAGTCTATATGATTCTTAAACAAGTCATGTTAAATTTCAGTTTAGTAGACAAGAAAAGAAGCATATAAGAAATAAAACAATATGTTTGAGCTATTTATCCCCCTTTGTCATCTCAAAAAGGTAGGAGTAGAAGAGCTCCAAAAGAATAGGTCTCCATAAGCAATATAAACCACAAAACAAAGATCACCGCAAGCTCAAAAATAGACTAGCACATAGACAAACACCAAACAACAGTCATAATCAAAATATGGTAGAAACATACTCCAACTCATAAGATATGATAGATCAATGATTCATAGTACATAAAAATTAAGATTACAACAATGAAGGTGTTCTCACAAATGCGAACTAAGAATAGCATACAAAGCAGAAAATGAAAAATAGTACATCTCAGATGATGTGCCTAATGTCATAATAACAAAATAGTCCAGCAAGATAATATATATGATCAACATACATGACTAAAAAACCTAGACATCAGACATCTATATCATCTATATCTATCTGGTCATCATCAACTACCTCACGCTGGTAGTCCTCATCGATGTCTGAAGGAGCAACAATGGCAACATGAGTAGCCTCGTCTCCAGGTTCTCCAGGGAAGCCATCATTAGAACCATTAGAGCCACCATCTCCATTGTCCTCAGTGGCCGCCTCATCAGCATCCTCATCAATAGCCTGGTCTATATGTCCATGTCAGGGGAACCATAGCCATGGCTCAGCCATATGGCATTTTTCTCAGCCCAAGACATGCCAAGTGAGTGTAACTCATTGGCCTCTAGGAAGGAAGGAGCAGAAGAGTCGATGCTGGTGAGTAGGTCAGCCAATCAACCAATGGGAAGGGGTAACATCGGGTACTTAGGTCCACCAGCAGAGGGATCAGCAGAAGCAGCAGGGGGTGGAGCTGGGTAGAAGGGACTGTATGCGTAGGAAGCATAGTCACCACCGGGATAGGGCTAGTAGGTGGGGTAGGGATGGTTGCAAGATAGGTTCATGGTCGACATTATGTAGCAAAGGTCCTGGTGTAGATGTTCTTGGACCTGTAGGTTATACACCTACTAATGTATCATATAGCCCATAAGGGTTTCATTTGACACATTGAAGGACGAACAACTAGGTTGTGAAGGCTAGCTGGTGGAGGAGGTTCCTGGGTGGAGGTCGAGATGGAGGCTCCAGGTGTAGTAGAGGTTGGGGTAGGAACACTCTTGAGAAGTGTGGTCTCACTGATGCAAACTCCCTTTCTTGCAGGTTTGTAGCGGAAATACTAAAAGAGAGACTTGCTAGTGGCTTTGTGAAAAAGACCACAAATCAAGGCTGGATAAGGAGGATGGGTGCCTCGAGTGTTCTTTACAGAGTCAAAGAAAGTCATGTGGTGAAGGATATATCGGGACCACTTGACTCTGACATTCTTAAGGATACAATACATCATAACCGCATTGTTTTCTACAATGTCTGTCTGATTCTTCTTGGGATGGATATTACAGTTCATCCCTAGGGATAGGATGTGGTTTCTAAGTTCTAGGGCAGAGGATGGTAGGGTTCCCTTCTTCCTATATGGAAATTGAGGTTTCTTTAGGTACAAGTGAATCTCAGACAGGTCAACGTCGAGTTTCTTATAGAAATAATCAGGATCCAGAAGGTTGAAGTACTCATTGTAGTCATGCCTCCTAGAATTAGTCTCCTCATCACCGTTGAAAAAGATATTAAGGGAATCTTCGGTGATTTGAAACTTCTTACCGGCTATAATTGAGGTAACACTACTATATAAACAACTTTCAATGTCGCTTTTAGAGGCGTCGGGTTTTTAGTAAAATCGACGTTGTTAACATTTAGCATTGGTTAATAAGGACATATGATGTCTATATTTGAAGACCAGCCAGACATGGGTATCACTTTTCATTCAGTGTTGGTTGAAGAAAAGAAACTGATGCCTAAAGTAGCCCGCGAAATCCAATTTTTTCAAGCAAAAAAAATTGCACCAAAGTATCAGATACAACGTTGGTGTTTTACCTAATAACCGACGTTGAATGAAGATAAAATTTGCGCCAAAGGTTCCAATTCGGGCATTGGTTTTCTTAGAATAACCGACACTAATAAGTTTTCACGCATTTTACCCACGAAAATTTTCACCCCTATTTGGCGTCGGTTCCCTACAGAAACCGACGACTATGGTCAGAATTCGAGAACATTTTGTTGTCGGCTTATGAGGATAGTCGTCGATTTAGGTATAAAAACTGACGTCTATAATTGAGTATAGGTGTCGGTTTTTTATTTATAACCGACACCTTTTGTTATAAGTGTCATATTTTTTAATTAAACGACGCCTATTTGTAACTTAATAGCACCCCCACGAAGCAGACTCTTCCCCTTCCTCTGTTTCATTGCGATTGAGAATAGGTTTGGTGATTCTGCGATTCCGCCGCCACCCTCTCCCTGCTCACCACCGCCACCCTCTCCCTACTCGCCACCGCTGGCACTCCCTGCCCTCCGCCGGCTCCCTGCCCTCTGTGCTCACCGACTCCCTGCCCTCCGCCGCCCGGACACCTGTTGCTGCCCTCTACCTCCCAAGGACACGCGCCTAGTTGCTCTGACTGTGGGACGCGTGCCTAGTTGCTCTGGCTGCCAGCTCACTGCTCGATTTTCACCGCCACTACTGCTCCTCACACCGTCGTTGCTCTTCTCCACGCTGCTAGCTGCTCCGCAGGTAGCCCATGCCCCTCTTCTTCTTCTTCCTACTCCCTCTCCTTACCAAATGGATTAAAGCAAGGCCACGATCGTGTGGGCTGGCCACAGCCGTGGCTGTGTTGGCCTACAACGGCTGTGCTGGCCAACACGGCCGTGGTAGGCCAACACAGCCACAGCCGTGACCAGCGCACATGGTCATGGACTTGCTTTTATCCATTTGGTAAGGAGGGAGTAGGATACATTTGCAATTGAATACTAATGCTTGACCTAATTCTGTAAATTTTTATGCATGTTGAATTAAGATATTAAAACCCTAATACACATTTCACGATAATCTTGAATTAACTATATTGCTAAAACTTGTGATCAATCTATGTAAGATATTAAAACCCTAATGTTAAATCTCTGATTTTGTAGTGATATGTCACCCTAACATCTACATGAATCCCTATTGTATGATGTAGATTGATGATAATGCATGAGCTAGTTTGAAATTTTGAAATCAATTATGAATATGTCCATCCCTAGGTCATACTAATTTATGTGTAATCTTTATCTTGATGATGAACATGTAGAATGATAGCACATGTATTTGTTGGCCTAGAAACCCGTCCAAGATTTACTCATTAGGAGTAAATCTTGGATAGTCCCCAGTTTGGGACTGTTCTTGAACACCTAATCTCACTTAGGATGTAAGTGTATAATGTGTATTGGGTTTTCAAGAAACTTTCAATAGCATTTCCCCGTTTGTTCTCTAAGTACATATGTACTTAGAGAACAACGGGGAAATGTTGCCGAAATTTTCTTGAAAACCCAATACACATTATACACTTACTAGTGAGATTAGGTGTTCAAGAATGGGATAGGTGGTACACATTTATTATATATAAGAATGACAACACATGCATTTGTTGGCCTAGAAACTCGTCTAAGATTTACTCATTAGGAGTAAATCTTGGATAGTCCCCAGTTTGGGACTGTTCTTGAACACCTAATCTCACTTAGGATGTAAGTGTATAATGTGTATTTGGTTTTTAAGAAAATTTCAAAAGCATTTCCCCATTTGTTCTCTAAGTACATATGTACTTAGAGAACAACAGGGAAATGCTGCCGAAATTTTCTTGAAAACCCAATACACATTATACACTTACTAGTGAGATGAGGTGTTCAAGAATGGGATAGGCGGTACAAATTTATTATATATAAGAATGACAACATATGTTTTTGTTGGCCTAAAGTTTTAACCATGCAAAAGCTCTAACCCTAGACCCTAATCTTGTTGTAATATATACTTGTTTTCTCTTTGATCATAGAATGGATAGATCATGGATGTCCATTCGCAATCGCTGCACCCCAGAGTTTATATCTGGTCTTGGCTAGTTTATTAGATTTGCCGAGGAACATAGGAAACAATCTGGAGATAGGTTCTACTGTCCATGTAGGCATTGCGGTAACAACTTGAAAGTCAACACTGGTGACGAAATCAAAAGTCATGTCATGTGCAACGGTATTATACAAGGCTATACAAAATGGCACTAGCATGGAGAGATTTCAAACTCAAAACCAGTGGATGTCGATAGCAGTTCTTGTATGGAAGAAGAAATTGCATCCGATGATGTAGATGTGAATGAACCAGTTCCACTAGACATCGTTGATACGATGCTGGGTAGTTGTGGGGTAGAGCACACTGATCCACCTCCCATTTTTAGAAACATTGTGCATGATGTTGAGATATCGTTATACACAGGTTGTACTAAGTTTACGAAGCTTAGCGCTGTGTTGAGATTGTATAAGCTGAAAGCTAACAATAGATGGAGCGACAAAAGCTTCATGTCATTGTTGTCTTTGTTGAAAGAAATGCTTCCTGAAGGAAATGAGCTACCAATCTCAACATACCAGGTAAAGAAATTATTGTTCCCAATGGGAATGGATGCTAAGAAGATACACGCATGCCCGAATGATTGTGTATTATTTCAAAAGGACTATGTGGATTTGAAAGATTGTCCAAAATTTGGTGTGTCACGGTATAAATTGACGACTTCGGGGGAGTCCAAAATTGGTTCTCCTTCCAAGGTGATGTGGTATCTACCTATAATATCACAGTTTCAACACTTGTTTTCCAATTTGATAGATGTGAAGAATTTAAGGTGGCATGCAGATGTTAAGAAAAATAATGATAGGATCCTACGACATGCGTCTGATTCCCCACCGTCAAAGAAGATTGATCTATTATACCCTGAATTTGGTGAAGAAGTCAGGAATCTAAGACTTGAACTTTGTACAGATGGGATGAATCTGTACAGGACTTTGAGCAGCCAACATATCACTTGGCCAGTCATGTTTGTTATATGCAATCTTCCTCCCTGGCTGTGTATGATAAATAAGTACGTAATGTTGTCATTGTTGATATCGGGCCCTAAACAACCTGGAAATGATATCGATGTTTATCTTGAACCTATGATTGATGACTTAAAGAAACTTTGGGGTGAAGGTATGATGACCTATGATGCTTCACAAAGAGAGACATTTCGTTTGCATGCTATGTTGTTTTGCACTATTAATGACTTTCCAGCATATGGGAATTTGTCTGGATATAGTGTCAAAGGAGCTAAAGCATGTCCTATATGTGAAGAGAACACTGATTCAACAAGACTAAAATATGGCTGTAAGACTGTATATCTCAGTCATCGAAGGTTTCTTATAAAATTCCATTTGTATCGTAGGAAGCGCAAAGCATTCAATGGATTGAATGAGGAATGGAGTGCACCTAAACCTATACCAGGGGAGGTTGTTTATGAAAGAGTAAAAGACTTTGTCAATGAATTTGGTAAGAGATCACAATGTACTATGGCCACACGGAGTGACAAATCTTTATTCAAGAAGAAGTCAATATTTTGTGATCTTCCTTATTAAAGTTCTTTGACAGTCAGACATTGTATCAATGTCATGCACGTTGAGAAAAATGTCTGTGATAGTGTCATTGGTACTTTGTTGAATATACCAGGTAAGACTAAAGATGGGATAAAATCCAGACTAGACCTACGTGAAATGGGAATAAGGTCAGAATTAATAGAATTACGTGAAATGGGAAATCGGAGAACATACTTACCTCCCGCTTGTTACACATTGTCTAGAAAGGAGAAGAAAGCTTTTTGTGAATGTTTGGTAAATGTTAAGGTGCCACAGGGTTACTCATCCAACATCCGTAGATTAGTATCAATGAAAGATCTGAAGTTGATAGGTCTTAAATCTCATGATTGTCACACTCTAATGCATTAAATATTGTCTGTGGCAATTCAATATATATTGACAAAGCATGTAAGGTTTGCAATCACCAGACTTTGTTTCTTTTTCAACAGTCTGTGCAGTAAAGTTATTGACCCTGATACACTTGATAATTTGCAAAGAGAAGTGGTTGTTACCCTATGTCATCTTGAGATGTATTTTCCTCCGTCGTTCTTTGATATCATGGTACATCTTGTTGTACACTTGACTAGGGAAGTGAAAATGTTGGGACTAATTTTCTTGCATAGGATGTATCCCTTTGAACGATACATGAGCATTTTTAAAAGTGATGTTCGAAACCGTTATCGGCCTGAAGGGAGTATTATTGAGGGTTATGTGGCGAGAGAGGTTATGGATTTTTGCAATGACTTTCTCAGTGGTAATGACACTCTTGGTAATGACAAGAATATTGAGGAGCAATTTGGCAAAGGAATTTTGGGATCACGGGTGAAAGTAATCAGCCGTGAGCAGTTGGAACAAGGTCACTTGTATATTTTACACAACATGGATGAAGTGAGTGTTTATATCAAGGAACATACCAATTTCATCAAGAGACAATATCCTTGAGCCAATACAATGTGGCTTGCTAGAGGGCATAACAAGACATTTATTAAGTGGTTTGAAGATAAAGTCTTACATCAACTATCTCAAACACCAGATGATATTATTGAAACTATCAAATGCCTCGCCTTTAAATCAAAATTGAATGTTATGTCTTATGAAGGGTATGACATTCATGGATTCACATATTACACAAAGTGCCAAGATGATAAGAGTGTCCTCCAAAACAGTGGGGTCACCCTTCAAGCGTTGACTATGTTTTTTGCAAGTGCAAATGATAAGAGTCCACATGAAGCTAAATTGTCATATTACGGTGTCATTGAAGACATATGGGAGTTTGACTACATAGATTTCATAATTCTATTCTTCAAATATAATTGGGTTGATAACACCAAAGGAGTTATAGTGGATGAATTGGGTTTCACTTTAGTGAACTTTGAAAAGATTGGCGAGAAGGGTGAACCATTCATATTGGCATCATAGGCGAAATAAGTATTTATATCGATGATCCTGCAAATGATAAATGGTCGGTTGTTCTTCATGGTAAAAGACAGTTCATTGAAGATCCTATAGATGAAGAAGAGTAGTATGATAAGTATGATGACTCCAGACCATTCTCAGTTGGGTTGTCAACACCAGCAAATATTGAAGCTAATGATGACTTGTTTGTGCGCAAAGATCACGATGAAGGATTGTTAATTGATAAAAAATCACAATATTAAAGGCATGTTTATATTTTTTATATTTTTTATTTTTTTGAATGTGAACTTTACAATGTGAATTACTTTACAATGTGAATGTGAACTTTACAATGTGAGCTTTACAATGTGAATTACTTTACAATGTGAACTTTACAATGTGAATGTAACTTTCAGATGGCTGAGCATTTTCCTGATGACCGTGTTGATCATTACCGTGAGGGTGAGGACATCAATGCGCCGCCTCACAATGTAAGTTTTAAAAATATATCATATATTTATATCTACATGTCCATTTATAGTTATATCCTGTAAGTGTGTTTATTTTGTCAAATTTTAGGTTGATGGTGCACATGTACCCTCTGAAGCACTTGAGGCACTTGATGAGCAGCACCAAAAAGTTGACAAGAGAAGGGGCATCACTATGATGAAGAAGTTAATAGCACAAAGGGGCAATGGACCCAAACTTGTTGTGGATTTTGATAATGCAGGAAATGCAATTGGAGTGAATCACAATTCGTTTGTTTCATATCTTGGATATGTTACTCGTAGCCATTGCGGTTGTAAGATAGATTCTTGGCATAAAGTTCCTAAGGGGAAGAAAGATGTAATATGGAAGGATTTATGCATGATTTATTATTAATTTGCAATTCTATTTTGTAGATTACTAATTTTTTGGATACTAGTTAATAGCAATTCTATTTTGTAGAGTATATTTGAATTGGATGAAAAGATGCATCGTAAATGCGTGATGCAATGTTGTGGGAGAGTCCTAAGGAACTATAGGACAAATCTCACCTGAGAATACATAAAAGAAGGTGACAAGAGGAAGAAGACAGCCACTGAACAGTGGAACTTCTTGGACCAAGAAGAATGGGACGTGTTTGTTGCTTCAAGAAAAACTGATGAATTCAAGGTATTAGGCGTCACTCCCAATTTAATTAATATATGTTGTATTCACCTATTCAAGATTAAAATTTCATGATACTAACCAAATCATTAATGTGCATACTAACTAGGCCCTCAGTGAGGTGCAAAGAGCAAGGCGTGCACTAAATGTGCATGACCACACAATGGGTCCAAAGGGGTATGCATGCATTCACCAAAGACTACATGCTGAGTCTACTGCTCAGTCTGCTGCTACTCAGGAGTCCTCTACTATAGGTACCACACCTCTGTCTCGCCATGATGTCTGGATAGCTGGGAGGAAAAATAAGAAGGGAGAAATAAGGAAGCCCGCAACTGGTGAGGCGGCTGCAAAAATGGTAAAATACAACTCTTAGAGCAATCGTTCGAATATTGATTATTTGTGGTGTTTACTTAATTACAATTTTTTGTTTTGGCGATTAGAGGGAGTTGTACGAGCTGAGGAAACAAGGCAAGTTCATCCCTGAGGGCACAAGGGATGAATTGACAGTTGCTCTGGGTAACCCAGAGCATCCTGGACGTGTTAGGGCTGCAGGCGCTGGTGTGGGCATCAAAGCATTTTTTGGGCCATCCCAATGCAAACATGTCCCAAAAGCGGGTATTTTACAAGAAGAGGTAACCTATTCTTTCTTTATAATGTTACTGTAAAAGAGAATTCAATAATCATAAGCTAATGTTTCTTTTATCCATGTATAGGTAGATAAGATAGTTGGTAGGAAAATCGAAGAAGCAATGAGCAAGTGGCAGGCATCTCTGACTGCCACTCAGCAGACAGTACATATTGTGTCCTGCTCTATTCCTACTACAGAGGTTGGGAGTAATCCTGTAGACCCAACACCTAACACATCCACTGTAAGTATTTTTATGACATAGTAACTAGTCTTTTCCAGATGATATGTTTTCAAGATGACATATATATATATGTATATAACATTCTTCACACAAAAATTTGTAGGGGTTGAAGCCATGCCGTCTAAAAAGTAAAGAATTTGTCATTGCAGAGGCGTCGGCTTACCCATCCCTACCAGGGGAAATGTTTCATGGGTCTCCATTACCAACTGGTTGGGTTTGTGTGAGCCCGATACATATATTCCCCAATTGGATGGATCTTCCATTGCCATATGCCCACCCAGATTGTGAAACGCTTGGTGAGGCAGAAGGCAGAGTGATATTGTGGCCAAAAGCGGATGTCCTCTATACTGAAACTATATGGTAAATTTACATTACTTTAAAGTGTTAGTGTGTGTATATGATGTCAATTGATCTGAAATTATATATATATAGGTTAAAAAGAAGACGCCCAGAGCATCTAGGCCTCCACCTCCACCTCCTACATTACCAAGTTGGGTTCCACAGGACCTACCTGTCCCGTTAGGTCCTAATTGTAGGGGTATGGTAATATGGTTAGGTGAACATGATATAAATTGCCCTATAACTATTTCTATAGATGTGGATGCTACAGGTCAATCATACGAAAGCAAACTATTTATACAAGATATTTTGGAGTTGTTTCGATATGATTGGCTAAATACATCTGTGATAGAGATATGGATAAGGTGAGATCTTCTTTATACATCCATATACCTTGTGTAGGATCTGGTGATCTGGTTTCTTATATATTAATGCATACGTAATACATGTTTTGCAGCTACTTAGACAAGATATGTACAGATTTTTCATTTGAACATGTAGGATTTTTTATTCCATCTTTGATTAGTCTAGTAGCTAAAGACCCTCTGCCGTTCAACAATATTGTTGTGATACTTTTACAAATTTTGCTCAAAATAAGAAGACGATGATAATAGCTCCATTTAATGTGAAGTAAGTTTACTTTGCTTATAATTTGGACTTAAGAAAATTACATTTTTATTGTGGATTTTAAGTTATTAATTTTTAACTTTTTTACCTCTAGTGGTATACATTGGGAGTTACTAGTTATTGTCCCCGAGACATTCACTGTCTGTTATCTAGATCCTAAGGGGACTAAATTGAATTCAAAATATGGACACACAATGAAAATGACATTATTCCGGTGAGAAATATTTCATTTTCATATCCGTTAACATATGTTATTACATTACTATTTAATTATGCAATGTACTGTGTTACATTAATATGTAGGGGTTTAGATGAGTTCAAAAAGGCTGGAGGAAAGTTCCCCAGGAAAAAGAACCAGCCAATAATTTGGAAGAATGTGGAAGTAAGTTCCCGACTACAATGTATATATTATTTATGTGAACAATTCTTAATTAGTTCTATTTTTTAATATTTTGTATGTTTTAATTTATAGTGTGCTACACAAGACAACGGATGGACATGTGCATAATATGTGATGCGATTTATGCACATGATTATCAAATATGCCGTAGTGGACATCGATATCATTCCTGAGGTATTATATATAGTCTCATTGGATAATATGAAATATATCAATCTTATTTATATATTATTAATTATATATATACATCATTCTCTTTGCAGGTGTTTAAAACTGACCACACTACAGGAAAGGCCTTACCGGATGTACATGCTCCCTATATGACAGAAGAATTAAATGATGTAAGAGAAGAATGGGCAACAACCATACAAGTAGTGGGGGTTTTAACATATAATTGGGATGTTGATAGCGAATAATGACTAAAGAATGATATTTTGTAAATGAATTTCTGAATTATAATATGTGTGAATGTTTCTACATGTACATGTGTCTGAATGTTTATACATGTGTGAATGTGAAAAATGAACGAAACTGCTGGCTGTTATATGAATATTTCTACATGTGTGAATGTGAAAATGAATGGAACTGCAAATTGCTACATTAATGTTTCTACATGTGTGAAAATCGAATGGAACTGTAGGTTGCTAAATGTGTGAAAATTAATGTTGTTAATTTTGCAGGTTTGTGGCATGTTGTTGGCTGATATCAATTGATATCGTAAAACCTGCAGTTCATAACTGAACTGCAGGTTTCTCATCCTGTGACCAGCTACAGCAGGCTTGCAGACTGATAAGAAAAAAAATGAAATAGGCGTCGGTTATTTGTTTAAAACCGACGACAAATGATTACAGCATCAGATAAATAATTATAACCGACGCCTAATGCACAACACTAATGGTTCTGGCGTCGGTTTCCCTACTAGTAACTAACGTCGATTTCCCTAATGAGGCCAGGCACCACGGCTGTGCTGGCCAGCACGGTCGTGGCAGCGGGCCAGACACCAGCACGGCTGTGGCAGTGGGCCAGACAACACGGCCATGCTGGCCAGCACGATCGTGGCAGTGGGTGAGATGGCATCAGTTATCACTAAAAAATCAACGCTGATAGTGTCCCAGATGGCGCCCTTTCTGTGGCGCGAAGGTTTATGGCATCGGTTTAAAAACTAATAAATGACACCTATACCCCCATGGTGGCACGTTTTCGGTGGCGCACGAATGGTTGTGGCGTCGGTTTGGGAGTTGACGCCTAACGGTTGGCCTTTTAGCGGCACCCACATAGGTGTCACATTAAAACTGACGCTAAAGGCCTTAAATAACCGACACTAAAGGCCGGTTATATACTAGTGTAAGAACTACCTAAGCGTTAGGAGGGGGAAATCTAGTGTCTTAATTCCACTGCAAATTAGCATAGAAATCGTGAAACGCTTCGTGCTCGTGAGGGCATTATCATATCACGTGCATTTGGCACATAGAGCGGATAGGTGGTGATTGTATAGGATGGTAGCTACCCTTCACATCTTGCTTGATTGGATTAGGCTCATAAATAGGTCGGAAAGGAAAGGGGCTTCTATGGAGGAGGTCCTTGTACCGATTCACAACCTCAGAGGAGATGAAGAATGTATCATCAAAAGGGATGAGCCCATAGGATGGGGAAGAAGAGGGAGCACCGGTTGGAACATCACATTTCCTCCTTTGCAATGCCATGGAGTCGAGAATGGAGAGGAGGAATAAGCAATCCATGGAAATAACACCACCAAAATGGTCAACAGACGTAGGGGAACAAGGAACAAGGTCAAGTGAGGTCACACTAGATCGGAGTAGGGCTAGGGAGAGGAGGGTCTGGGCTAGGGTTGAGGGAGGCGGATCTGCTCTTGAGGATTCAATTGACTTTTCTCTAGTTGAGAAGGAGAAAAGGCTTGCTGAATCGAGATATAAGTTGTACTGGGAAACTCGACCGATTGGTTGCAAAAAGCAAACCCTCGGCCTCGATCGGTCGAGTTAACAACTTGACCGATTGTCAACTTAAGAATTGTGAAGCTCTATTCACCCCCTCCCTAGAGCCCTTGGTCAAGTTTTGTCACTGGGAAACTCAACTGATTGGTTGCAAAAAGCAAACCCTCAGCCTCGATCAGTTGAGTTAGCAACTCGACCAATTGTCAACCTGACCAAAAACTGACATTTTCGATTTCTAGCCACATACATGCTAATCAAATATATTTTGCTAGTCCATTATGCATATTAAGTATATTTAGGCACATTCTATTCATCATTGGGTACTAATTAGCGATAAAAACTCAAAATTTGAAAAAAAAAATCCCAAAAATAAGCGAAACTAAGCATAACAACAAGCAAATTTTAGCAATTTTAGGCAAGCATGAGCAAGACATATAGAATAAAAACAACTAGCTAGATAACATGTCAATATCATCTAAAGCAATTATGAGTAGTTTAGATCTAATGAAGTTAAATTGCTCTCTAGCTAAAGGTTTTGTGAAAATGTTCACCAACTGATTTTCCGTGTCCACGCGCGTGATATAAATATCTTTTTTGGCAATGTGATCACAAACAAAGTGATGAAAAACCTCTATATGTTTTCCTCTACTATGCAATATTGGATCATAAGATAGATTGATTACACTAGTATTATCATAATAGATAGGAGAAGCATCAAAATGTATGTTAAAGTCTTGGAGCATTTGCTTCATCCATATGACCTGGGCACAACAACTTCCGACTGTAATGTACTCAGCCTCGGTAGTTGATAATGCCACGGTGCTCTGTTTCTTGGAAAACCAAGACACCAAGCATGGCCCTAGGAGGAAGCAAGTTCCACTTGTGCATTTTCTATCAATCAAACAACCTGCATAATCAACATCACTATATGCTACAAGAGTAAAGTCCCTTGACTTAGGGTACCATAGTCCAAAGTTTTGGGTTTTGTCTAAGTACCTCAAAATCCTCTTAAAAGCAATAAGATGTGATATCCTAGGGCTTGATTGAAAGAGAGTACATAAGCCAAAACTAAACATTATGTCAGATCTAGAGGCAGTTAAGTAAAGTAAACTTCCAATCATACCTCTATAGAGATTTTCATCTACCTTCTCACCTTCTTCATCTCTATCAAGTTTGGCAGTGTTGGACATGGGTCTGTCCATCGGCTTCATGTTCTCCATTCCAAAGAATTTGAGTAGCTCATTGGTGTACTTGCCTTGGTTGATGAAACTTCCATCTTTGGTTTGCTTGATTTGGAAGCTAAGGAAGAAAGGAAGCTCACCCATCATGCTCGTCTCGAACTCACTCTGCATAAGAGAACTAAACTCCTTGCAAATATCAAGATTAGTTCTGCCAAATATGATATCATCAACATAAATTTGAATGATAAGGAAATTTCTAGAACTATGTTTTAAAATTAAAGTAGAATCAACTTTGCCCATGACATATCCATTGCCTAACAAAAAGTTCTTTAACTTCTCATACCAATCTCGAGGTGCTAGTTTGAGTCCATAGAGAGCTTTTTGTAGCAAATAAACATGGTTCGGTAGCTTTTCATTTTCAAAGCCCAGAGGTTGAGCAACAAATACTTCCTCCTCAATTTTACCATTCAAAAACGCACTTCTAACATCCATTTGATATAGTAGGAAATTCTTATAACTAGCAAAAGCAAGTAGCATTCTAATAGATTCAGGTCTAGCAACTGGAGCATAAGTTTCATCAAAATAAATATCTTCCTGGTGATTGTAGCCTTGATCCACTAACCTTGCTTTGTTCCTTACCACCTTGCCATTTTTGTCAAGCTTGTTGCGATACACCCATTTGGTGCCAATGATTTTTCTGTCACTTGGTCTTGGCACTAGAGTCCACACTCGGTTCTTCTTAAACTGCTCTAGTTCCTCGTGCATGGCTAGGATCCACTCGTCATCTCCAAGAGCTTCCTTGATGTTCTTTGGCTCCAGCTGTGAGATGAAGACATTGTCTGCTTCTTCTTTATTGTAGGCAACTTGTGTCTTCACCCTCTCGAATGGATCACCAATGATTAGCTCTTTGGGATGATTCTTTGCGAAGTGAGGAGTGGGATCCTTCTTCTCTTCATCTTCTTCTTCAACCACATTCTTACTTTTGTTGTTGATGTTGAGGTCTTTTAAGATTGGAATTAAGTCATCTACAACATCATTATCAACAACATGCTTTCCAATTGCAGGGTTAGATTCAATAAATTTGACATTAATGAATTCTTCAATTTTAGATAGTTTAATATTGAAAATTCTATAGGCCCTTCTTGTAGTGTTATAGCCTAGGAAGAAAGCCTTGTACAATTACAGATCAAACTTGTCAAGAGAATCCTTTGTGTTCAAAACAAAACAAGGATATCCAAAAAAGTGAAAGAAGTAGATGGATGGTTTTCTACCACCCTATAACTCATAGGGGGGTTTCTTCAAATTTGGATGCGTAAAAACTTAATTATGCACAAAGCATGAGGTGCTAACAACTTCAGCCCAAAACTTCTTTAGAGTGTCATACTCTAGAAGCATGGTCCTAGCCTTCTCCTATAGCGACCTATTCTTTCTCTCTACTACCCCATTTTTTTGAGGTACAAAATGATCATTTTCAAACTCTCCCCCATGGTCACTATGCATAGAAACAATTCGGAAAGAAGCTTTAGTTTCAACTCATTTACAAAAGCTCAAGAAAACATCTATAGTATCACTTTTAGAAATGAGAAAGAATGTCCAAGTATAGTGAGAGAAATCATCGACAATCACAAAACAATACTTGGAACCACGAGGCATTTGAGTTCTCATAGGTCTGAATAGATCAATATGAAGAAGCTCAAGAGCTCATTTGATACTAAGGACTCCTTTGGATTTGAAGGAGGACTTGGTTTGCTTTCCTTGTGTGCAAGGTTGGTATTCCTCATCCTTTTCAAAATCCAATTTAGGAAGTCCCCTGACCAATTCCTTTTTGCTGAATTTCTTCATTTGACGCATATTCACATGACCCAACCGGCAATGCCAAAGATATATATCATTTTTATCCACAACTAAGTATCTATCAAGTACGGGCTTTAGAGCATCAAGCATAATAACAGATAGATTACCATTTCTAGTTCCCTTATATATAACATTGTAAGTAAGGGAATCTAGAATCAAACATTCTAAAGAAGTAAATAGAACAAGATAATCATTATCAAAAAGTTGGCTTACACTTATCAAATTGTGATGTAGACCATAAACAAGCAATACATTTTTAAAACAAAGCTCATTGCCTACATCACCCTCACGTATTACCTTACCCTTTTTGTTGTCCCTGAAGGTCACCAATCCTCCTTTCTTCTTTATGAATTTGTTGAAATGGCTGATTTCACCTGTCATATGCTCTGAGCAGCCACTATCAATAATCCACTTTATTTTGACCTGCATGAAAGAAGGATGTTGGTGCCCAACTCAAACATTGAGATTGAGGTTAGCTTGGGGACCCATTTCATCTTTGGGTTGGTCCCCTTTTGCTTGTAAGGACAATAAGTTGAATAATGATCATCACATTTACAATGAGCACATACCATTGGGTTCCTAGAGCCAGAAGTCTCTCCATGGAAGAAAGGAGGTTCCACACTCTTCTTCTTACCCTTACTCTTGTTCTTGTTCTAACTCTTAGGAGCAATCCCATCATATCCTGAACCACTAGTACCAACTTGTTTGGTAGAGTGTTCTAGGACATCATTAAGGGATTTCTTTCCCGTAATAGACTTTTACAAAGAAGATCTTAATTTTTCATTATAATCACTAAGACTAATCATAGTAGAAGATAAGCTAGTAAGATCATCTCTAGCAGGCAACAAGTCGACCTCTAAATAGAGGGCTTTAGTATGAAAAGAATCATGTTCTAGAGCAGTCCTAGCTACCTCATTACTTTGCAAGATAGGTCTAGAGGATATATCATTTATTTGAGCAAGAAACTTAGCATTTTCAGATTTAAGTAATTGAATTTCTCTTTGATAAGCATAAGTTTCTTGTCTCCTAGGTTCATCAATGAGGTTAAGTTCAACATTTTTAGTTTTAAGAACATCAATTTCATCTTGGCATTTTTCATTCTCTTCCTTAAGAGTAGCAATGATCTTAAGGTAGATACCATTCTCAACTTCAACTCCATTTTATTGGAGCTCAAGATCATGAAATTGCTCTTGCAAATAATCAATAGTATCAATATGTAGCTTTTCATTATGATCTAAAATCTCAATATTAGCATAAAGATCATCTATAATCTTTCCTAACCTTTTCTTTTTAGCTTTGCATTTAGTAAAAGATGACCAGCTAGCATTAAGCATATCAATAAGAGTTTCTTTAGACAAATCATACAAACTAAATTTACTTATATCACTTACCTCACATATATCATCACTTGTAGAGGCCATGAGAGCAAGGTGACATTCTCCATCTTCAGAGCTAGAAGAACTTGAGGACGACTCCTCCCAAGCTGCATGAGTTGCATCCTTCATCTTTCTTTCTTCTCCTTTCTCTTGTATTTGCCTTCCTTCTTATACTCCTTGTCCTTCTTGTGGCTGCTCTTGTAGTGGCTCTTCTTGGCCATGGGGCAGTCACTCTTGTAATGGCCATTTTGGCCACATTCATAACACCTAGGAGTAGATGAAGAAGACTTACCTTTGAAGTGCTTGCCCTTGGAGTAGTTAGCTTCATTCTCATTTGGGCCTTCATCTTCACTTGAGCAAGGAGTAGGGGACCAGAGTGAAAGTTGTTGTTGCCAAACCATCTCTTCAATTTGAGCTTTGAAGGTAGTGTCCTTGATCTTCTTGGACTCCTTCTCTTCTCTCTTTTCTTCTTCTTCTTTCTTTTCAAGCCTTGGCTCATGAGCTTGGAGGTTGCCAACTAACTCCTCAGTTGCCAAGTCACTAAGCTTGTACACTTCTTCAATGGAGGTCACCTTGGGCTCCCATCTCTTTGGAAGAGATCTCAAGTTCTTTGAGTTGATTGTGCCTTTGTCCATCATATAACCAGGAGCTGCCAATCCATTGATAATGACATTAAGCCGTGTGTACATGTCCGCCACTCTTTCATTCTTGCCCATCTTGAAGTTCTCAAGGAGACCACCAAACATGTAGATCTTTGCCTCCTTCACTTGCTCCATTCCCTCATAGGTGACACATAGCTTATTCCAAATCTCAGGTACGGTGTCCCATGAGGAGATCTGATTGAAGTCGTATGGAGTGAGGGATGCATAGATGATGCTCACGGCTTTGGCATTGAGATGAGCTTGCTTCATTTGGGCTTACTTCCATGTAGAGATTTCCCCCTATGGATCTTCATACTTTAGGTGCACCACCTTCCACATCTCGTAGCTTACTCCTTGGATGTAGAACTACATCCTTCTCTTACAATAGAGGAAGTTGGTGTCATCGAAGATCGGAGGTCGCATGGAGAAGCTTCCCTCCAAGTTGAGAGTTCCAAGTGTTGAATCGCCCATTTTCTCCTACTTGTGGAAGTAGCTTGGAGAAAACCTGCTCTGATACCACTTGTTGGCTCAAGGGCTCTAGAGGGGGGGTGAATAGATCTTCACAATTCTCACAAAACAGATTAGACCTTCAAATTATATTAAGTGCAAAATCTAAAGCATATAGCCAATTTGAATTCCTAACTAATAAGCATAGCAAGGATGAGAGACAATGATAGCATACACTTGGACAAAGTGGTTTAGAGTGGTTCCATGTCCTAACTAGGAGCAAGTCAATCCACTACCTAGAGGTGGTCATTCCCTAGGACTTTGCAATCGTGGTCCTCTTATATTCATTCATAAGATTACTAGTCAAAACCACATTCATCCAAGGATTTAATACATCAAGCAAGGATCTTCAACCTACCGAAGGAACTTACCCACTTGAGCAAAGGAGTCTTCAGCCTTCAACAAGGACTTACCCACTCCATCTTCAAGTCTTTGCCACCTTGCCTATCTACTTCACTCGGAGATCTTGATAACCATGCTTTCTTCAACCTTGAAGAACAACAACTCCTTCTCCTTCACTTCGAGAAGATCTTCAGGCCTTTTCTTCAATGGGGAAAGGGGGTAGGAAGATGGAGGTGGAGAGCTTTACATGGATACAAGGAATAGCTCTCTTACAATGGATCCTAACTCACTCATATTCACATATTTGAATTGAAACTATAGAGAGAAAGGGGCTCTAAGGGGTGCAACACTCTCAACTAGGCTAGGACCAAGCTATGCAATGGAAGAGAAAACTTGGGATGAAGCCCAAGGGGTCCTATTTATAGTTGGGGGTGCCCCTTTGATAGCGAGAACACTTAGGGATGAAGAATAGTCGTTTTACAACTTGCAATATATCTATTTTGGGTCCCAACATATCTCCAACGGTTGGAATTGCTTTTTCGGCATTTCCAGTATAGTCCAATCGATCGAGTTTTCATAAAGGTAACTCGACCGATCCATGATAAATGTGTTTTCATCACTTTTATTTGCATCTTTTAGATATATTTTTATGATTGTTTTGTTATTTATTTTCTTAGTTTTCTAATTAATTACATTATATTATATGTTTCTCTTCAATAAGAATTTTAATCATATTTTCTTGGATTTTGTAGGAAATGGGATAAATATTCTTGGAGTATAATTGCACAATTTGCAGCAGTCCTGTAATTATTATATATTTGTCACCAAAGGTGCCATAACTCTTGCATCCAAAGTCCAAATTGAGTATACAAGTATTCCTTGGAAAGGAAATTTAATTTCCTAAAAGAATATCCTATTATTTGGACAGCTTCTGTGCGTTTTACGGAAGTGAAATGCGTTAGACATTGCTGCTGTGGGAATCTGCATTGAAGAGAGTTACATGGTCAAGACAATTAAAGTCTATCAAATTCCTATTGACCAAATCTTGACAATTCAAAAGGATAGCACCCTCTCTTTTTTCCCCCTCTTTTTTTGTATAGCCTAACCCTCCTTCTCCTATAAAAGGAAGGGCACTTCCTCCTCCCAAGCATCATCTTTTGTATCATCTTTGTACGGGATTTCTGAGTAATCTTCTTATGTTCTTATGTTATTGTTCTTTCCATCAATAAAGATTAGTTTTTGTAAGCTAAGTGTTTCCTTCAATTGTTGTTCTTTTACTTTTCTCTATTAGATCTAGTTTCTTCTTCCTATTATTCTTTCGTGGACTGGAGCAAGGGATTAAGCATCGGCCATTTCATAGACTCTAGCCGAAGGAACTATCCTTTAGTAAGACTAGACTATGGCTAGAACTCTTCTTCTCTCTGTCTCCCTTTTCTCCACAAGCATGAGTGAGTAGTTCTCTATCGAGGCAAGGGGAATAACCCCTTAGCCATGGCTTTATCGACTTTTCCTTAAAAATGATTCTAGATGGCTTTTGGGTTTGATAACTAGTTGATCTATCAAAGTAATTAATTGATTTGATCAAAAGTTAATCTCGATGGATATGACAGTGGAAGTTCGGATTTAGAACAACAAACCCAATCGCATAGGAGTTTTGAAATGAACGTGGATCTTCTTCTTTTATGATGATGAACTGAGAAACATGAGCACCAGGACCAATGAGCTCATGTGGAGTCCATCTTTAGTGGATTTTTATTATTTCACTTGCCTTCATCGAATCCGTCATTTTTAAGGATTAGTTTATTTTTGCCTAGGCTAAGGTGGTGAAAACCCCTACGAGCCTCAATTCTCTCTCTTTGATTTAATCACTACTTGTTTTTTTCTTTCTTTAATCTATAGTCTTTTCAGTGATAATAGTTTTTCTTGTGTTGACAACCATCTTAATTTTCCTTGTGACAGGGCAAGTTTACATTCTTGTTAAGCACATTTTCATTCTTGCATTTCCTTCCTTAGTGTTAATCATCAACTCCCAAAACTCGACTTTTACTTTCTGTTCCAAATCTAAAAAATACCAAAAAAACAAATAACAAGTTCTTTAAAACAATTGGGATAAAAAGAAACAATCTTAAAAAGTTTTCATGTGGGATCGACCCTTTCTATACTAGCCTTAATCGGAAAGTTGAAAAAGGATTAAACTCTAGGATAATTATCTTAGTGATTGTAAGTGCTAAGCGACACATTAACAATTTGGCGCCGTTGTCGGGGACAACAGATTTGTTTCTTCGAACCCCAAAAAAAATTTGAAAAACTTTTTTTTCCTTTTTTTATGCCTTCCGAGTAACATTCTGGAAGTGATATTCCTCCTTCTACCGAGTTTCCATTCCGGTAGTCCATTTTTTCTGCACACGATTAACTGCTTCATTTGTGCATGCGACGCTCGCCGAACGCCAATTTCGCGGGGCAATTTTTTAATCTAGAACCAGAGAGGCTAAGGATGATTTTAATAGATGATGATGACGATGATTATATCATCTTCAATCAAGTAGAACCAACTCCATTACCTAAAGCTCCACCAATCACTTCCATTGTGGATGTTAATCTAGTTGATTCTAATGGCCAATCTACTTCATTGGAACCCTTTCTCTATAATGAACTGCCACCCTTAGAAGAAGTCCAATGTGATATAGTTGAGATTCCACACAACCTTGATTAGGAGATGGATAGGTGTTTTAAAGAAATTCAGGATGTTGTAAATGAAGAACTTTGTTTAGCTAGGGATGCAGTTGTATGGGGCCCTGACTATCCATATAAGTTAGAAAATGAGTGGATGGAGGCCTATGTTGATAAATTCATGAATCAAGAATCTTTTAACAAAAAGGTTAAAGACTGGTGGGCTCAAAGAACATCCCAACAACCTAAGACTCCACCCTTCTCGGATGTAGGCCCATATTTAGATGTTTGCAATAATCATCCCATCTTGGTTGAGCCTATTGTGACCAATGTACCATCACCTCCCCAACATGCACTGATGGATTCTTTTAAAAGGCTTCATCATCAAGAGCACTATGACCTCACTCAACCACCTCTTTTTCCACATCTGGTTGAACCTAATGAGGTGATTCTACCACTGCAAGAACCTTACATTACACCATTATATTGTGAGGTGATCCCTTCTGAGCCCATTGAGTTGGGCACTTGTCCTATAAAGGAATCAAATCTCCCCTTCAGCATAGTAAAGGATCCAATTGATTCCATAGACATCAATGTTGATGAGATCTTTTATGAAGAAGAGATGGAGAACTCCCCAATAGAGATGGAACAACCTAGATTGATCATTTTTGATAATTATGACGACAATTATGCCATTTGTGAGTCTTCCACAACAAATCCACTGGCTTCCATTTATGGGGTAAAGGATCCGGACACACCTTGTTGCATAATCCACCAAGAAGACATACATTCCCATATGATTGTTTACTCGACTAACAAACCAGTTCTTGTTATACAGGCACCCTCTTCACCACATATAGATCCAGGAAGCAAAAAGATACTCGAGCCAGATTCTCCGTCCGATCTTCCACATACGACACTACATTTGTTACCCAACTGGCACCTGCCAATCCCCCCCAATCCACATTCATCTCCAACACTACTTTCATTGTTGAAGGAAGATATGTGGCTCCTACTCGAAGGATTATGAGGTGATACACAACATCATTCAGAAAACCTTTTTAGGCTTCCGCGACTACCCATCCATTGGGTGTACCATGAAGCTCCTATATTCAAAACTCCATCCATCATCGACATTCCCTTCAGATGGACATATTTTGAGCTACCAGGACCTCCTGGTGAACCCAACAAATTTCTTCCCTCCATCTCGGGTTTGGGTTTTTCTCGGGATGAGCAAAAATCTAAGTCCGGGGTGGAGGTGGGTGGTACGTACTCCTTCCACCTACACTATCTTATTTTTCTGAAATTTTTCATTATGTTATATAATTTAGTTTTAATTTCCTTAAAAAAATCACAAATTTTCAATTTTTTTAGTTTGGCCCTTATCTAGTCGGCCATGTTTTATTTCTTTTATTGCAAAATGGCCTTTATCTAGTCAGCCATTGAGTAGACATATATCATTGTACCCCAAATTGAATTTAGTAATTTTTTTGCAAAGACTATTACAAATTGCCATGTCTGAAACCACCATGTCACCTAGGATCCTTAATAACATCACTCCTCAGAATAGTTGGCAAGTCATAAGGAATCGATTAGAACCAAACATAATTTTCCCTATATTTAAACAATGGATTATCTTGTTATAAAATTTGTATGATGTGATTTATAGTAATACTCTAACTAGAGCAATGACACTCTCCAACAAAAATATATGAAAAAATAATTGAAAGTTATAAGCACAAGAACATCTCTTCCTTCCCTCTATTTTTCTTCTAAAAAAGAGAAGCAAATAATCACCACCAGACAAAAATCAAATCTGGGGTGGCATTCTTTCCAAAATGAAAACTCCATACCCCACAAAGGGGCGTACCATCAAAAGATGCCAAAAGTGCACATGAAAAAAAATTGTGACCAATGTAACCACAACTCCATAATTTCATATCCCGAGTCGAATAGAGGAGGGATCAATATATTTTCATCACTTCTTTCTTTATTTTCACACCCCCAAATTCATCCTATTCTTGTGCAATAACTTTAAAAAAAAAGAGTAATAAAAAATTGAGAGTGTCAAAGTGAAAGTAAGAGATGCCTATTTTTCTACAAATTCTTATTTTAGAAGCTAGATTTGACAATTGTTTTGATAGGAAATATAGATTTTATGCTATGTGGTTCTAGGAGATCGGGTGACTTGGCCAAAATTTGGAGGTGAGGATTGTATTGATGTTATTAAGGTGAGAATGGTATATTGGGAGTATAAATTGGACTTTATTTGTGATTTTACTTGCTTGAGGACAAGCAAAGATTTAAGTTCGGGGTATTTTGATAAATGTGTTTTCATCACTTTTATTTGCATCTTTTAGATATCTTTTTATGATTGTTTTGTTATTTATTTTCTTAGTTTTATAATTAATTACATTATATTATATTTTTCTCTTCAATAAGAATTTAATCATATTTTCTTGGATTTTGTAGGAAATGGGATAAATATTCTTGGAGTATAATTGCACAATTTGCAGTAGTCCTATAATTATCGTATATCTGTCACCAAAAGTGCCATAACTCTTGCATCCAAAGTCCAAATTGAGTGTACAAGTATTCATATTGGAAAGAAAATTTAATTTACTAAAAGAATATCCTACTATTTGGACCGATTTTGTCCATTTTATGGAAGTGAAATGCGTTCGAAATTGCTGCTGCGGGAATCTGCATTGAAGAGAGTTACATGGTCAAGACAATTAAAGTCTATAAAATTCCTATTGACCAAATCTTGAAAATTCAAAAGGATAGCTCCCTCTATTTTTCCCCCTCTTTTTTTGGATAGCCTACCCCACCTTCTTCTATAAAATGAAGGGCACTTCCTCCTCCCAAGCATCATCTTTTGTATCATCTTTGTACGGGATTTCTGAGAAATCTTCTTGTGTTCTTATGTTATTGTTCTTTCCATCAATAAAGATTAGTTTTTGTAAGCTAAGTGTTTCCTTCAATTGTTGTTCTTTTATTTTTTTCATTTAGATCTAGTTTCTTCTTCCTATTATTCTTCCGTGGACTGGAGCAAGGGATTAAGCGTCGACCATTTCATAGACTCTAGCCGAAGGAACTATCCTTTAGTAAGACTAGACTATGGCTAGAACTCTTCTTCTCTCCGTCTCCCTTTTCTCCACAAGCATGAGTGAGTAGTTCTCTATCGAGGCAAGGGGAATAACCCCTTAGCCATGGCTTTATCGACTTTTCCTTAAAAATGATTCTAGATGGCTTTTGGGTTTGATAACTAGTTGATCTATCAAAGTAATTAATTGATTTGATCAAAAGTTAATCTAGATGGATATGACCGTGGAAGTTCGGATTTAGAACAACAAACCCAATCGCATAGGAGTTTTGAAACGACTGTGGATCTTCTTCTTTTAGGATGATGAACTAAGAAATATGAGCACCAGGACCAATGGGCTCATGTGGAGTCCATCTTCAGTGGATTTTTATTAATTCACTTGCCTTCATCGAATCCATCATTTTTAAGGATTAGTTTGTTTTTGCCTAGGCTAAGGTGGTGAAAACCCCTACGAGCCTCGATTCTCTCTCTCTTTGATTTAATCACTACTTTTTTTTTGCTTTCTTTAATCTATAGTCTTTTCACTCATAATAGTTTTTCTTGTGTTGACAACCATCTTAATTTTCCTTATGACAGGGCAAGTTTACATTCTTGTTAAGCGCATTTTCATTCTTGCATTTCCTTCCTTAGTATTAATCATCAACCCCCAAAACTCGACTTTTACTTTCTGTTCCAAATCTAAAAAATACCAAAAAAAACAAATAACAAGTTCTTCAAAACAATTGGGATAAAAAGAAACAATCTTAAAAAGTTGTTCTGTGGGATCGACCCTTTCAATACTAGCCTTAATCGGAAAGTTGAAAAAGGATTAAACTCTAGGATAATTATTTTAGTGATTGTAAGTGCTAAGCGACACATTAACAATCCACTATCTGACAAAGATGATTTTGAAATGTCGATCGAGTTTGTCTGAGGAAACTCAACTGATTGACCAAAATCAGTTTTGGACTGAATGGTCGATCGGTTGAGTTCTATGAAGTGTAAACTCGATTGAATCATCCAGATTCCATAATCCACACCAGATCGGTCGAGTTGGTAACTCGACCGGTAGAGTGCCTGTGACAAATTTAAGGAATTCGATATGGATGATCAAACTGTGAATTTTTGTGTCCCAATCACTTTTCTCATCTTAGTTACAATACATAGTATGTATACAAGTGATTACAAAAATTGTTCTAGGTCATTTGGGGCTATCACCAAAATTGGTCACTTGCATATCTTTTTGCTTGAACTTTATGAGTTTGATACATGTAGAATTTTATTCTTTTCTTGTAACTAATGCCTGAAATCAATCTTAATAGATACATGAGATACATATGAATGGAATGGTTTAGTCATTATCAAAATATGGACAATGTGGGACACTTAGGTCAACATATCATAGGATGGTAAACAATGCTTGTGGGAAGAAACCCACCATTAGTTAGTGTTTTTGTCTTTCATTTATTTTAAGTATGTTTATGTCTAATAAAAAATTGCAATAAATTTAATGTGATTCATGATACAAGATTTATGTTGGTGACCTATTATTTAATGTCAACAACATTGAGACACAAATTGAAACATGCTATTTTCACCTCATGGTGTTGGGTACACGTGCATTCTAGGCATATTCTAAGTCTTACTAATATTGAGGACAATGTTAGTGGTAATCTTGGGGGAGAGTGGAATATGATTTTATCTTGTATCTTATATCCATTTTATCTTGTAGATTATTTGGTTTGTGTCATTCACATCATGAATTGTTGTTAGGAATTTTCTCCTCATGGTAATATTCTAAAATCAACAAATCTTGTTCTAAAAAGTTGGCTTATATTGACTATTCTTGAGCATGATTCATATTAATACGACTTGGGTTGGTAAGGTTTAAGATGATTTTAATTGATTCCTATACTTCCGTAGGGCTTAATATGATTTATATGTATTTTGATACTTAATAGAAATCCTTTGTTTGTGGAAAGAAAGGGTGTTGAGTCTTTTTTATCCAACACCAATGTTGTTCTTTTGTATAATTTCTTGTCCATCCACCTTCATACATCATCAACTACCATTATGTTTATGAGCCAATCTCATATTTCCAATTCATTACATTCATAAGTCGGAAATTAGTTTCCTTTTTGCATGACCATAAAAAACGTTACATGTTACAGCTTGCATTTGTTATCTACTTTTCATAAATTGCAATGCATTTCTGACATTCATAATGTATAATGCTAGTGATAGATAATGCCATTAACTCTTACACATTTTGGGAAAATTTAAAGTATTCCTTAACCTCTTATTTTATTGAAGGTCTTGAACCAACAAAGCTATTTTTGCTAATAAGGGCATATCCTTGAATTCATCTAGAAAAAGAAGTGGAAAAAACCAGAATAAGGAAGGGAGAGAAAGAGGATTTTGTTTTCATAATAGTGGTTATATATCCCAATTTCCCTTAGAAGCACATATGTCTTGTATTTTCATCATTAGTATGTGGCATGAATCACATATGTCAATTCACCTTTACATTTTTACACAATTCATCGTGTGAATTTGATAATCTTTTAGGTAAACATCTTATTCCATTGCATCTTGAAATGGATTTGTTTGCAAGTGTAACTCAAGCCACCTACTCCATCCACCATTTATTTACTCTAAAACCATGATTTGCACCTCATTCATGTTTATTAGGGGACTTCATCCATTTTAGATTTTAAAATTCTTTATGGTCAATGTAGTTGTAGGGAATCACCACAGTGCACTCATATCAGTACTTTCTAATCATCATGATTCACAATCGCCAAGCCACTTGCATTTAATATATCAGTTTATTTCCAACATTCTATGTGGATTTCTAGGTTAACTGTTTTAGAGTAGTTGATGTTCAGTGAATGATTAGACCAGTTTAGGATCCATTTGATTGGGACTTTTGATTTTTTATCAACTTTGATAGATATTGTCTTGTTTGTGGTTTATCCAAACAACTATATGTGAAACGTTTCTCAAAGAATAGCAATTGTTTAAGCTCTCTCCATATTTTGAATGTAAATTTGTTCACTATTTTCTCATCCTTAAGTATAATTTGATTCAAGTTCTTTATAATATAGAATTAATCAGTTTCGTATCAATTTCATCATTTTCCATCTATTTATACTATTTTATATCCACATACATTTATCATATTACTGAAAGTGCATCTGGTTGAAGGAAATTTAATAATCTGTGAGAACTAGATTTGATGCAATGTGCAAAGTCAATGGAATCAACCCATGCATGAGCCTTACAAAAAACATCATGCTTCAAGTCAATGAAAACTTGCACGATCAATGGGATCGACATGGGAGCAATATACAACATTTTCTACTCAGTGCATCAAGCACACATGTCGATGCATCGATCCAGCAACTACATATTAAAGAAAATTAAGTGTTTTCACTATTATATGATATTCAGAAATAGGTCACTTGTAATGTTGCTTCTGATCTCCTTGCTAAATATCATCTAAAAAACAATGAAGGTACATGCACCTACTATATTCCTCCTACTACCCTTAGTATTTTAATAACTAATGAGGCCAACTCATGTAATGGTAGTAGTACTACCAGGTTTAGTTTTGTTATTAGTGCTTGTACTCCTATCTCAAATTTGCTTGCAGGGGGAAGGCAAGATGAATAAATAGCTTCCCGACTTCTTTAAAAAAAATAGGTCACTTCAAACCTAGACTTGTAGGAGATAATGCGAACACATTATTCACATTTAGTGTTGGCCAAATTGTGAGAGGAGAGACGAGAAGGTTCTTGAGATGTCCATGTAGCAGCTAAAGGTTGATTCTATGGATAGAAATCAATCGAAGACATTGACGATAAGGAGTGGGACCCAAGAGGGGATCTACTCACTTACTTGATGTAAGATATTAGAAAACCATTCAATGTCAAATTTGATAATAATCTTTTGCAATGGGTGATAAACTAAAATTCAAGTATGTATTGTATCATTCACAAAAAATGTAGCAGTGGAATATAAAGTTTAACTATTACAATTCACCACACATGGTGTACATGAAAGAAAACTAGAGGAAACTAAGTCGTAGATGGTAAACCAACTACTTCAATCTACTTCCCAAGAAATATCATCTACAATTAGATAAGACCTGGTTAACTGTGGTCTACACCTCCTTACTCTAGGGGTTGGAAGCATATCCCACAAGAGAAGAAAAAGTGGAAGTTGTCAACATAAAAGTTGATATGTGCATATAATAGTGATTGGACAATATTAGGGAAAGAGGGACACAACTATATCAAGGCTTCCCAAAGAATTATCCAATTGGATATCAAAAGGAATCTTCATACAGTAAGACAAAAAGATTATATGAAGAAAATATTAAAGTCTACAATTAACATTTCTTTCCTTCAAATTTAAAAGTAAATAATATAAAATAAATAATGAAAACTATACATGCATATTTTCATGATTATAGAAATTACAATAAATGTCAAGGTATATGGCATCACCATCATAACCACATATTATGGGATCATCACCATAATCTTCAAGGGAGTAGTGGCATCACAACACTATTACCCAGGGACAAGATTCACCATCTACACCCTCTGTTGGTAATACACACAATAGGGACACATCACCAAGTGTATACATTATACAAGTATTCAAACCAAGCATGCATTATAGATAGAGAGGAAAACATCATTTTAGTCAGATCACAAAATAGTCCAAAATAAAAGGACATCATAAAGATGTATAAATAGGATCAATTATAAAATCATGGCCAACATACGCCAAATTAGGGTTTCCATTGAATATGGATCAAAAAATTTCATCAGTATGCAAATTGAATTAAACAACCAAAAAATACAAGAATAGGATTCAATTTTCTAATATAACAATCTATATGATTAATTTCAGGATTTGGAACTAATAAATTTAACTATATGTAAATATGCCACATTTAAGAAAACATGTCACACTCAAATACAAGAGAGAGAAAATAAACAATTGTCCAATATAACTCAAAAGGGAGTGCAACATACCTCATAAATGTGTGTCCAAAGTTGAAGTCCAACCCTACATCCAAACAGGGTATTTCTTTACCTATTAACAAATAATATGTAAATAATTAAATAATGGTTTTATTACAAACCCTAGAAATATTGAATTATTATCACATTCAATTTAGGTTATGAAACATATACCATCGCATAGGTTTTTTTTATTTTATACATATTTTTATGACATTTTTGAGTGAGTAAATGATTAACTATGAATTTTCTAAGATAAATGCATTTTTTGAAATACTAAAAAAAGTTCTTCGTCAATTACCAAATCCCTCCACATTACTGGAAAAGACTTTACCCACGTGATAGGGTAAACTTTTTAGTTCAACCACTTAAGGTCGGGTTTGATTGATAATTAAACAAACACTAAAAAGACCAAAAATCCCATGATGCATGAAACAATATCAAATCAATACAAGGGTATGTTGGTAAGATGGTCGTTGATCATCTTCTTCTAGGTGTTGCACAACCCACACATAGAACAAAAGCAAAGCTCATATCCTTTTATCATATCCTCAAAATAGAAAGAACCCCTAGAACAAAATCCTCACACTCAAGTTCCTCAACTGTCTGAGTCTATAGACCCCAAGAATAGGCATAGAGGCAAACATGAAACCGAAAGCACCCCTCCTCCATGCCTATGGTAGGGAGACAAAATCCAAAGAAAGAAGATGTTCAAATGTGGAAAACCCTAAGGTTTCTCATGAACCCTCAGTAGTGATGATTGTAGAAGTCCAAATAGAGATCGTCTTTATAAGGAACCATCGATTGAAACATGATCTCATAGCAAGGTCTCCGTATATCAATAAGACAATATAAAAGGGAAAATTGTGCTTACCGCAGGATATCCGGATTTGGCGATGGATTCTATTATGAGTGAACTACCTCAAATACTTTGATCGATTGCAGGGTTCCCAATGCATTCCAGAGTAATGGACCCATCTAGGTAGGTATCAAGGAAGATTAGAGTTGAGGGAGTTGAGTGCAGGGCATACGACTATCAAAAAAAGTTTAGAAAAGGCCATGTAGGTTGTCTGGAGGTCCATCGGGGTTCATATATAGGTGAGGAGTCATAGGAAAGAGAGGAGACCCAATTTGGGTTGAAAATAGGGGAATTGTGGACTCATTTGTCAATTGGGAGGGGGTGATGAAATCCTAACAAGTTTGGGATCTTTGTGTCTACAACTGCGAGAGGGACACAAAAAATATTATATTTAGATGTGAGCCTGAGAAGAGAGATTTAGGGAAGAACGGAGATGAGAAATGGACTATATAGTCCAGGGGGAGAAGGAACTGGTGAAGGAGATGATTGTAACCCAGATACAAGACCCACATCCAGACTCCGATCCTGATCGACAAGCAAACAGAGCACTTGACATAAAATCAAATTAAACTATAATGGACTATAGTCCAATTTAAAATGGGATTGCATATTTCATAATTAACTTCTTTTATCATATTGGATTAGTAATTATTATCCCAATGAGTTCAAACTTGACACTTAAATAATCCAATTTTGGGATTAGATTTAGGTTTCGAGATCATCTAATAAGTTTTTTAGTACAATTAGGGTTTTAGTCAATTATGTCATTATCTATTATTATATATTGTTATTATCCTCAATATTAAGGATTTTAGAGTTATAATGCTCTCTTTTTATCACCATTAGGGTTATATTAGATTATCTCACATGGAATAGGGTATTGTATTCAATTTCTCATTAAATCTAATAATTTCAACTTTAACTTAAATAATGACACATTAATCATTTCTATTAACATGAAAGGTATAATTCTTATCCCATTACACATATTATGCACATTAGGTACCATGCCAACCACTTACGCATGCTTATGAACATCCAGTTACTTATTAACCATATTTGAAGCATGATATGTGTATTAGTAAATAGGGTGACACAATTACATTTTTATGAATGGATTTACATAACAAGCCATGATTATATGATTAGGTCCAAACTAAGTGTATTTATATGGTATATGATCATAGCACCTAATATCACCAAGGTAAATATTAGGGTTATCATGTTATAGCATAGGGTTAAGGCAAACGTGATCACTATACATCACAACTCTTTATCAGCATGCATGAAGTCTAGGGTTCGGTTCCATACATCATCTTATTAGAAATCACTTAATAAAAGGATTGTTAGGGATACATCATAGTTACTCACGTTATGTGCATTATATGCTCACTAGGGTACTAGCACGATTTTTAATGTTTATTCTTAGACTTGTTTGGCCAAATGTAAATATCCAAGCATGCTAACATTTGATTCATGGAATTAGGGTTTCTAAATTAAAGATATCCAAATTTTAGTATGTTACATAACTCCACCCCTTAAAAGGATTTAATCCTCAAGATTAGCATATCCATAAACTCTAAGGTACTACACTCCACTCTTTAAAAGGTTTAACCTAATACATCAAACAAAACTATAGGCAAAAATAATTTATATCTAAACCACATGTACCATTATCCATTAACAATACCTATACATCGTCATGAACATATATCAAGAAATATGTAAAAGGAAAGAATATATGTATACTCAAGTTTAACTATAGGCATAAGGGTTACCTTCATCATTTTTTTTATAAACTTCTTTACCACCAATGGCATTGAGATGTGTTAAATGCCCATCATTAGGTCTTCATCCATTGTCGTGGTTGTTACCATTACTCCCATGTTGTACTAGTACTTGGCCTCCATGAAGTTGAGGACAACGACGCTTGAAATGACCAAGTTCTCCACAATGATGGAATATCATTGATCCTAGGAGGAAAAGTCTCAGGGGGTGCTTCTTATGGCACTTAAAACACCAATCTCTCTTTGAGTCTTCACTAGGTGATTTCCTCTTGTGATTAACCTTTTCTTAATAACTAGGGTAAGCTTCTATATAAAGGGTCATATACACCAACTAAGGAAAGTTCACAGGTAGATGAGGGATCAACATATGTCCAACACTATAACACAACCCTTCCAAAAAAGTTGTCAGCATGTCACTCCATAGTCAGACCATTAGTATGACACTCTAGGAACATAAAATTTTCCATGTACTCAACAACCATCATGGAACTCTGACGTAGGTTGAAAAACTCAAATTCTTTCTTCCATAATGTTGTAGAGGATACATACTTATCCCTAAACAAGGCTAGAAACTGATTCCACATCATGGAAGCAACATCACAAGTCTTGTACATATTATTCCACCGATGACGATCTGGACCGTCAAGAACATAAGTAGCAAAATGAACCTTTTGATTCTTAGGACAAGTGATAGCATCAAAAGATTGTTCCATAGAAAGAACCCAATCATCAACTTTTTATACCATGTTGTCATCATTCTTAACTTTCAAATATGTAGGGTACATCTTCAAAAAATTAGTGAGATTATACTCCTTAGGCTTTTCTGTAGAAATGCTAGAGAAAACTTTCCCTACTAATACTAAGAAAAGTATATGTCAAAAATGTAGTAGCTTTAGAGGGAGGGGTATTTGATGCCAGTGTCAAGGTAGATGGAACAACTCCATGTTGACTCTCAAGAGGTTGAGACATCGAAGGCATAAAAGGAGGATCCACCCTCAGCATTCCATACTTTGGGTCTTGGGGTGTCTCAAATCCAGAAAGGTTATCAACAGTTACGTTTCCACCAGATATGTTGATATGCTTATTCAAGGCAAGGGTATAAGGTGTAAGTAACCTATAGGAGAGGTAAAACCCTAAGGAAAATAAAGATTGAAAAATCCAGATTAACCAACTACACTGGCTCTGATGCCATACTTGTAAGAAGTGGGACCCGAGAGGGGAGCCACTCACATACTCAATGTGAAATAATAGAAAACCATTCAATGCATTTGATTATAATTTTTCATAAAGGATGATAAACTAAAGTTGAAAAATGTATTGTGGTATTTATGTCTATCATTGCTCTTTGCCACACATGGTGTACATGAAGGAAACTAGAGGAAAATAATGCATAGAGGGTAAACCATCTACACCAATCTACCTCCCAAGAAAGATCAGCTACAACTGGATGAATCCTGGTCAACTGTGGTCCACACCTCCTTTCTCTCTACCTAGGTGTTGGAAGCATACCCCACAAGAGAAGACAAAGTGGATGTTGTTGGCATAAAAGTCGGTATGTGAATATAATAGTGATTGGAAAATTTTAGGGAAAGAGGGACAACAAATATAACAAGGCTTCCCAAATAAAAGAGATAAAGAATCATCCAATTGAATGTCAAAAAAGGAATCTTCATATAGTAAGATAAAAATATTATATGAAGAAAACAATAAAGTATACAATTAACAAGTCTTTCCTTTAAATCTCAAACTATAGACAACAAAAAAATAATGAGAATTATGCATGCATATTATCAAAATAATAACAAATACAATAAAATTCAAGGTATATGACATCACCACCATAACCACATATTAAGAAATCACCACCATAATCTTCGGGGGAGTAATGACATCACAACATTCTTAATGTATTGACCTCACTTTTTAGCACCCCCCCCCAATTAAGGAGAGACCTAAAAAGTTGAGAGTCATTACCTAAAATTCCCAAGGATCCATATTTTACCAAATAACAAATAATAGCAAATAGTTTCCATTAATTAAAAAAAAATTCAAGATGCTCCTCTAAGGAGTTACATGAACTTCTATTGTCAAAATTGCACATATGAGAAGAAGTATCTAACTAATCCTCCTTTACTTAGCTTTAATGTCCTCCAGAGATTTCATCTAGTTCATCATATCTTGATACCATTAGATTTAGCATTTACCTAAAATGGCATGAAATAAAGAACAGACCAGCGTATCAAAATATACTACATACTTGGGGTGTATGCAAAAGTTTGCAAGTACATAACAATATATAATCAATCAATTACTTGTAAAAGGAACTAGAATTTTCTTTGCATATTCTAACCCATACTAGATATGCTCTCTTGAGTAAGATCATGTCCCTCCAAAGGCACATGTGCATCACCCATCTATGCATGTCATCCTAAGGTTTAGAATATAATATCTTTATTTATGTGATACTCATAGTGACATTAATTGAATAGAATGTAAATAAACATCCAATAGATTAATTGTCAATACTTGAGAAAACCACAGAAAACACCTACAAACTATATTGTGTGTAGTCATAATCATAAACACGTACCTAAATGGTGAGCCATGTAGATCATACAATTATACTTAAAGTATATTGAACTAATCCAAGCAACAGATCCAAGCAATTCAACATATTAATCAGCATGTATGTAAATCCTATAGTGTCACCATCATATTATTGAGATAAAACCCTACTCAAGTCCTAATCTAGGGTTTTGGTTGTCTCAGGGTTTGGTTAGGGAATAAGGGTACAAACCCTAGTTCCATTGCATGTTACACATTAAGTGAAGCCCTCTTTACTATATCCAACATATCCTTTCATTATGATCACTTAGGTTCAATTATGTTTAGTAACATTATTGCGAGTTTTGTTCTTTATACCTTAATCATTAACATATATGGTTATCCACTTTGGAGACTCTATTTATCATTATTATGATTATAATCATGTTAAATTACCATTACATTCCATTAGCATTTTATATCTCAAGATGTCATATTTAACATGATTAACAACATATTCATCAAAAACTAGGGTTTATATGCATTAAATCACCATTTTAACACATACTAACACTAATTTTAGAATTGAGATAAGAATTAGATCTCAATCATAATTTATTTGCATTTCTCTTGCTTTCTTGATAATTTTGATATATAATTTTGCTATATTTGGTCAAACCTGGCATTTCTATAAATCAAGCAAAATGAGTATTTATACCTTAAAATGATGTCATGTTGTGGTTTATCTTTGGTCAATGTTAAAGGTTCCAGTGCCACTTTGGGGTGTGTAGGTCCTTAGCCAGTCATTTCATCTCTGAATTAGCTATAGTTTGGTGGTTCACAACTGGACTCAATCGGTCATCTTCTACTCTGTTCCTAGGATTGTGTCAGTCTGTGACCGCCGCACGTCAGTGAGTCATGGCGCCTCTACCCAACCCCACACCAGTGAAGCACTATAGGGACTCCTTGTGTCTGTATTCTTTCTCCTCCTTGACTCCCCTATTACCTCTACTACATCTGCCAAGCAAGCCCTACACTTTTGATCTCCTTCCTTCTTTGGACTTCATCAAATGACAAGACCTACAGTCTGCCTCTCTCTCTCTCTCCTTCTCTCTCTACCTACCAGATAGGAACATGATCCCAGGGACATTAGAAGGAAGGTCTTATAAAGAATATTAATAGTGTCTCAGAAACAACCTCGGGTGTGACCTTGGTAGAATTGGATCCCGGGTTCACCATGTTGGGCTTCAGGAGAGTACTTATGGAGGTCCTCATGTTTCCCAGACCAAGTCTTCATGGTGTTCTACTGCAATACACACCCAAAGGAGAAGGACATAGTCCATGGATTCTTACCCTTGATTTGGTTTAGGGCATTGAGGTTATGTGTAGCCTCCTCCTCTTTCTCCTAACGCGGAAGAGCACTAGGATCATGGGTTGGGTTTCTCGTGGATGCAGAGGTTGTCTGTGTTGAGCTGCAAAAAAGTGAGAGCTTTGGCAGTTCTTATATAGGCTCTAGAAAGAGATAGATAGAGAGAGATAGAGAGTGGCCCTAAGAAAGATATGGGTTTCTTTTCTCATACACACGCGGGTGGGGGTCAATTGCATGCCATAAATCACTAATATGGAAGGTGTTTATAACACATTAACCGTCGACTCCCAAGGAACCTTATTCTCACATCTCATCGATATATATTCTTAACCCAAAATCCATTAAGAGAATAAATACTCTATCCTTTCATGGATTTGGCCAACCCCCTCCAAATCAGAAAACTAGGTTGATAAACCAAAAGAAGGAAAGCATATAAATATATGCAACTTTATTGAATAACTTGATCATTAAACTTTTGGAAAATTCTTTATGACTTGAAGTTTAGATTTTTATTTATCTCTAAGTATTTTGAAAGTCATACTGAAATAATACCATATGATGCCTCACAACTTATGTTTCCAAATTGGATTAGACAATTACTCCGTTAATTATCTAAAATACCATAAATGTTATTTTATTTTAGATACTTTCTTATTATCTCATATTTCAATTTTTTCAATTCATAATTACTCTTTATTTATGCACAAAACTTCTTATTTCTTTTTATTGTGCCCTAAGGACCTATATGCAAAGTAAAATAGTCTGATAAGCCTCACTTGGACCATGGGTTGCACCCATGCCACAAAGTGGATAACATTATTATTTCATAAATAATACCATTTAGGAAATTACTTATGAATTCATGTCTTGTCGTTATATAAATCAATTTCATCGAAATTGAGGGTATTACATTCACCCCTCCTTAAAAGGAATTATGTCCCCAAAATTCAAACCTAGTAAGCTTAAGGTGAATGATAACTCGTCTTAGTGTCAAACCTTAGGGTTAGTAACCCGTCTTAGATATATTTAGAAAATTTTATTGATCTAAAAATTCTTCACATTAATAATAAGATTGGTACCCAATTTTAATTCAAGATATATCCACACCCTTAGTATATACATGATATCATCTCTTGGTGATTACATTTTCATTTTTGTTTTCAATTTCACTTGGTGATCACCTTTTCACCTAGATGTCCAACATATTGCTAATTATCTTCATATAAGAGTGAGGTAAGACCTCCAACCCCTAAATCATGTCAATAAACTTAACTTAGGGTACCCAGTCTCTCCCACTCATAAAAAGATGAAATAACTGTTTGACTACAGCCCAAACACAAATTTCATCCCATTCTAAGAGTGGAGATGGTGTATCCACACATTATCTTAGATTTTCACATTTTAGGTTGAATCATTCTCAACATAACTCTAAACCATACCAACTTTTTAATTCCAAAATTTTTCATATTCCATGAAGTCAAGTGCCTTCTGTAAAACTCCTCTAAGATTTAATTATTACATGACAACTTGTATCTTTTATATTTTCACCTCATGTCATTAGCCTTATCATTTCCTTTAAGGTCTCTTGGGGTGCACGTACCTTTGGAGTGATCTCATATTTTCCTCATGGGCCTATGCACTTAGGGAGTGTCTCTTACATCTACCCCTTGGGCTACATAAACTCATGAAGGTGGCCAATCTCCTATCCATGGGCCTCAAGAAAACATGGATGGATGACTCCTGACTCCATTGCCTAATGCATTTAGGCACAATCACCTCCTAATCTCATCAGTTTTATGTACCTTTAATCCTCCGTAATTGACCTAAGGATTGACTTAGAGTTCTACCCTTCCTAGGGTTTATTGAGATATCACATCTTTAGTTATTTTTAAGCTTTAGATGACATTCAAGGTTACCTAAAACTTATTTGTAAACTCACCCTTCTAGGGAAGGTCCCATCTCAGGGTGTCTTCTTGACTTATAGGAGGAGGTTAGGCTCTCTAGCCACAACCCAAAACCAAAGTTTTAGGGTTTCTCCTCCCTAATAGGTCCTTTTCCCATTCTTGGGCTGACCCACCCCAGGTCGGGACACCCACGCTAAAAGTTTTTTTGAGGGTTTCATATTTTTGAACGTGCACTGTTTTTATTATAACTTCTCAAACTTTATTTGCTCAAACTCTACGATACCCTATCATGGGGTTTTGTCCCTGCAGTGGACTTAGGCCACCTTTTCCTCTAGGGGCTTGGTGCCTTATCGGCCTTCCCAATCTAGGGTTTGACCTTTTGTGACCTTCCCTATATGGGATTGGTCATCTACACTGCGTACGTAGCCCACCTTCCCTATATGGGGCTTAGTTCCATGTTGGACTTCCCATCCATGGGTTTGACCTTCCCCTCTAGGGGCTTGATATTTTCTAACCTTCGACTCCATGGGTTTGATCATTTATGACCCTCCCCTCCAGGGGCTTGATTTTTTTTATCTTCCCCTCTAGGGACTCACACTCCCAAATGACTGGTTCACACTCCTTCTAGTCTATTCTTTAGGATGACTAGAGTTCCTGGTAGTCTGTGTGGACTATCTATAGAGGTGGGAGACTTCTGCTGCTCAGGAGGACGGAAGTCAACTGCAGTCCGGGTCAAGACCAAGAGATGCAAAGACATTGTCAAAGATAGGTGGTTGAAGACCGCACTTGCTGTGAGGTACAGTCGTTGAGTAAGCCTCAGGACCAGGTATAACTCGCTAAAACCATCCTTCCCATTACATATATGTTGATGCGATCTACTGGTTATGGGTTTATGGTGAAGTAAATTCTTTTGTTTCTGCTGCCTACTCCGACCACGTAAAACCCAACAATTATATCAGAGCCACATCAATACTCTATGTTTTGGGATAATCGATATGATCGAATTTTAGTTTTATCGTCTTTTATTTATTGCATATGATGTGAATATGTAAATGACTGACGTGAATATTCTATTAATCCCACATGATCCCAAACTAATATATACATATATGATATGGTATATATGCAATCGTAACGCGTCACCCTAAAATTGTTTTGATGGTGGATGTGTAGCATGGTTATGGCTTATAAACCCTATGTACATGTGTGTGGTTGGTTATGGTTGTTTGCATCTCAGTCTGTGCATCGAGCCCTCTTCTTCTATTCTGAATGTAACTTTAGATAACTTGAGATTCTCTTCTACCTTTGTTCCCTCGAATGTAACTCGAGGTTTCACAAAGATTATGTAAAATAGGATTAGCTTTATTTCTTATAATGACAAAGGCTAAAGATGACTGCTTGATGGACTGAGACGACCAACTGAGGAGTAGTTGGTGGAACGATGAGAAGCCCAAATGACCAGACGAGCCAACCATCTGGATGAGCTAGACGATCAGCTAGAGGAGACCAACTGACCAGCCAAGAGGTGAGTCAACTAGTTCAAAGGTTAAACCAGTCAACCCAGATTGGCAAGAACAAATCTTCATCAATAATAGGTTGCATGTGATGTTGACCATAGATGACCGTAGTTCTTTGTGGCTCCAAGGAACTACAATAGGATTGCCATAATCATCGCTTTATTGTTATTGCATGTTTTCATTTGTGGGATATAGCATGTATATGATACGTACTATATGTGTGGTGACTGAATACATATATGCATATATAAGCATATTAAAACCCCTTAACAAACATATTAAGTTGAAGATGCCTTCCACAAGCAGCACACATGAAAATATTGATCGCCTAAGTGTGGGCATGCCTTCGCATGGTGCACCGTCTATCTCATAGAAGTGTGATTGTGAATATGTGGGTCTGCCTTCACAGGGTGCATATTCATTGTGTTAGATTTTGGGTCATACTTAATAAGGTGACCTTGATTGGATCAAGCACAATGAGGCATAAAGATGAACATGGCAAGGAGTTGCACATGACATCTATCCAAGAATTGCATATGATGCAATTGGTAAATGTTACCTACCTTAATAATAGATTATGGACGTTGGCGTTGGCCGGGTAATAACTCAATTGTTTTGGATCTTAGCTCACTAGAAGGTTGTACACTACAATCTTCCAAATTGATGGTAAGGGCTATCAGTTTGATCAAAATAGTGGGAGCGATAATTAATTAAAGACCTAATTAATATTGTCAAAATTCAAATCAAATCAAATCAAAAGAGTTTTGGACTAAAATTGCAAATTTTCTTTTGTAGAATAAATGGCTACCAACAAAAATCACTTTTCGTTGTGATCGGCCCTTGAGAAGGACAATCTAAATGGGAACAATTTCCATCACTAGTTTAGGACGTTGAGAATTGTTCTCACTTAAGAGTGAAAGCTTTATGTCCTAGATATACCAGAACTAGATGAACCCACTCCCACCACACCAAAGGCTGAAAGGGATGCTTACAAGAAGTATACTAAGGATGTCATTGATATGAAGTGCTTGATGTTGTGCTCAATGAACTATGAGTTGCAAAGACAACATGAGAGCATGGATGTCATTGAGATGGTTCAACATCTTAAGAACAAGTATCAAGACCAAGCATGATAAGAGAGGTACGATGTCTCCAAGGCATTGTTCAAGTGTGTCATGACAGAAGGAGATCCAATAGGCCCTCACACACTCAAGATGATTGGGTATGTGGAGAACCTAACTCGACTGGGATTTTGTATGAGCCAAGAGTAGGCTACTAATGTAATACTGCAATTATTTCCAGAATCCTATAGTTAGTTTGTGATGAACTACAACATGAACAACTTTGACATGCCACTGACAAAGTTGTTGGGCATGTTGAGGATAGCCAAGGCACAGATGAAGAAAGATAACCCCAAATCTATGATGATGATCAGTAGAAATAAGGTAAAGTCTAAAGGCAAGGGCAAAGCAAAGAAAGGTTCTGATGCTAGACAGTAGCCCAAGTCATCTTCAACACTCAAAACCAAGGGAGGGGTGAACAAGGGAGGCAAACGTCACCATTGTCATGAGCCAGGACATTGGAAGAGAAATTTCCCTCTCTACATAGATGAACTAAAGAAGAAGAAGGAGGGAATGGAAGTCTCCACTGTAGGTATTATGAAATAAACTTAAAATGCTTCTTTATCTTAGGTATATGATACCAATATATAGATCTGACATATATGATGTGCAGGATCTGAAAAGAAGTGATTGCCTTTATGAAAGGACCAAAAAGGAACACTCATCAACATTGGATCAAGTGTCGTTGCCGTAGATAGTAGTACATTTTAGTTTATTTCAGCCCAAAGGGCATGTAATAGAGTTATGAACTGCTATTTCATTTTGCCAATAAATAACTCTTTATTTTTGCATCTTGTAATGACAAGTATGTTTATCAATAAAGTTCATGTTAATTTCAAAGATATGATCTTTTATGGCAATGCCTTATTTATCTTGTTGAACGTGATATGCATGAGATAAAATAAATAATACCTAAAAGTTATTGATGACTCTAACAATAAACTAGCATTATCATCTAAATGAATGAATGAGAAATTCATCTCTAGGTTCCATGTTGATGGATAAACTAGATTCTCTTGATTAATGAACCATTAAGAGATATGAATGTCTTGTTTATTGGGCATGATGACAAGTCAATCTTCACTAGATGTAGTGGGAGAATGACTATTCTATTAGGTATAATACATATTGATGTATATACATACCTATTGGTGTAAATTTTAATACTTCAGATATGGTATTTAATGAAATACCAATATAAATATCTTGAAATGTTCAAGAATATAATAAAAGAAGAACAAACTTGGTAAAAGTATTAATGCTTTGATATAATTAATGAACAATATTCTCAAAACAAATGTTTGAGGACCTTGTGAATAACTGTGATAGTGTATCATAGAGAAATCATGATTAAGGTATAATGATGTCTAAATCAAATAAGGAATCATACTCTAAATAGTAAGAGCATGTTCATCAAACAAATAACTAATCTTCTAGAATTCTTCTAAAGAACATGATGTATACTAAATAAATGTAGAAAAGGAGATTAAGAATCACAAATGTTGTGGAATATCAGATTCCTTATGTTACAGATATACCTCATATATCTAGTATAAAATACCATGATCTTGATGGATAATGATATCCTACAAACTCAAAGGTGATTAATTGGTCATATGATGATGAGCCAATAATTTTTCTAGATGATGTTGAGGAACTAGATTTTGAGTTGCGGCTTGAAGCCATAAGATCCAAAATGACTTCCATGTGAACCAAATAAGGTATGACCTTAATGGTAGCACTTATAGGGATAAAACCCATAAGACTGACATGGATGACATTTGAAGAGTTGATTGGTTGAGATAAATTCAAGTGAGTTCATGTGTTGAACCTTATGAATTTATTTAACCAATTGTAGTGGCTTTAGGCCATAAAGGATCATGCTTTCTATTGGAACTTAAAGACTGAAATTTGGCATAGATATTAAAACTACATTCCTAGTAGGAATAACATGAGGTTGTGTACATGAGACAACCTGAAGGGTTTCATAATTCCGTTAATGAAAATGTAGTCTATAAGTTAAAAGAGATTAATCAATATGATTGATTAAATACAAGCACCTCAGAATAAGAATCTTTACTTTGATTATATGGTCAAAAGGTTTGACTGATATATCGAAATAAAGAAGGGATATGTGATTACAAAGATTTAGTGGGAGTGTATTCATATTCCAAATGATGAGGAATAAAACAAAATTGGTATGGAAACACCTTCTTTAAGGGAATAAAGAGAAATGTCCTATGTGATAGGAATATAGATCTATAGAGATAGTTCTCAAAAGTATCTTGACCTGATAAAGGAGAGCATAGATTGGCAGTCTTTGCTGAAGGGTTCAGTATGCAAAGATTCAGTGTGAAAAAAACTTGTCCATATTATATGGAGTTAGTCTCTCAGATGCCTAGTGTCCCAAATTCTTATGAAGAATAGGAACACATAGATAGATGCCTTATGAATTCACAATTGGATCTGTCATGTATGAATCATCTCATTATCTTGTATGCATCAAACATGAAAAGAAAATATATATGCATTCAACATCTTGTATGTATTGGATATGACTATATGATATGCTCATCTAGTTCTCGTGTATGTAATGGACATGATGAGTGGATGTCTATTTATTTCTAGTGAGATTCACTGGAATACCATAAAGAACTTATTTAAGTACTTGTGAAGTATTAAAGGATACACAGATGCAAGCTTCCAAAATGACAAAAAATGATCGCAAAATGCAAAATATAAAATTTATATTCAATTGTAAAGTGAACAAAAGTTGTTAAGTGGAAATTTTCGGAGTAAAATTAAAAGGATATTCAATTATAAAAGGAATGCAGAGTATCCTTGTGTTATTAACAACAGAGGATACTATATGGATCTAGACATTCATACAAATGAACTTTTAGATATTCCAACCATTGATGACAAAGTAGAAATACTAAGTCAAACTATGGAGCTAATTGTTAGGCTAGGAATATCAGATAGCATATTATGACAACTCCATCTCATACGAAATGTCTTAAAGTGAGGAGATGTGAAACATGCAATATACTGACTAAAGAAAAATGTTGCTAACTCACTGGATCAGCACTAGAGCAATAGAAACATGTGGGACATGTTTAGAGATCACTAAGAATATGATTCAAAGGTGATTGTCTCTAAGTTCAAGTGGGAGTCTGTTGGTGTGTATGTCTAGAGAGCCAATCATATGATGATTGGATTGGCATATGTTCTGATTTATTTGATAAATTTCAAAGGCAAGCTTCCAATTTATTCTAGCTCAATCCATTATGTGATAAATGATGGAGCAGAATGAATGTATAAAGAATGGAAATACTCAATGACATATGTCTTCAGGTTGAGGACCTAAACATAGATCATACGGGTGCTAAGAGTATGTACATTCTTGTTATGTCCCTAGTCAGATGTCATTGTGGAAGGTTGATAGACAACAATGACACATCAAGACTAGAGTGTGTGTTGGTTGATGATAGTGTCTCGTTAGTCATGATATATGATATCAATCCAAGCACACAGATACATATTGGAGAACCATGTATCAGACAGACCCACCATGAGAGGACACATGGAACCATGACATGGTAGTCAGAATCATCTCTCATAGTGATGGTGGTGATTGTGATTCTTAAAACTTAAATCATTGCACTCGTAGAATGTGATTGCGTACACTTTGACATCAACAAATGCAGTCCTGAAACATGGGTTGTTATAACAGTGATGATTGGGTGGCTTTGACGTATGAGATAGACTATGAGTGATAGATATGGGATTTGTCCCTCCAATGGGAGTATGATGTTCATGGCCCGATAAGTGAGACTGAGAAAGGCATGCACATGCACATGTGAATCAATATATGATATTGATGCCACACATATCTCAAATAGTTGCTCTAGTTCAAGAAACATGAATGAATGTTGAAAGGATGACAACTCCCTGCCTTGAGTTCATTCAGGATATTAGAGACAAAGGAATTATACATTCATTAAAACACAAATCACAAACTGTAGGATTCAAAGTTGTTCTCCAACTTTCCTTTTCACTTGGGTAGCATTGATGTGTGACTAGTTATCACTATTTGCTTGTGATGTCATAAGCTAGTTATGGACATTCACTGCCAACATGAAATGGGACCTATAGGGTTACACACAAAGGATTAACTTGAAAGAGGATTTTATCCATGAATGATGTTTGGATTGATTACTAAAGTGTTTATGTTACAACCCCAAATTTTGGGTTCTTTTGATGAGAAATGCAATTTCTCTTAATAAAGATAAACGAGCAAATGATGATGTGATTTGATTTGAATTAATGAATTTCATCTATAATATCCTTGATGGTTGCTTAATGGGCTTTGTTGGCTATTGGGCCCAATAACAAGGAAATTCGATTAGTAAATGAATAATTGAGAATTTGAGAAAAGAAAGATGTAGAAACCTCTAGAAGGCAAAAGAATATAATCTAAAGTTGGATTTCGTGCCTCCTGGGTTTCGAGGAGTCCAAAGTTGCAAAGATAATGCAATAAGAAAAGAAAACATCAATTAAATATTTATTTATTAAGAAAGAAATTGAAATCACTTCTCTCTAGGGTTACGGCTCTACCTTCTCTCTATCTACTCCCGGCGGCCGCCGCTGGGGGCAGGGAGCGCCCTAGGTGCCTTCCTCCCCCTGGCTCGCCAATATCCACGACTATGACCATAGTGAGGGGTGGTCCAGATCCTTGTGGTAGAGATGTAGTTCGTCTGGTTTCTCCTCAGCTGTTCTGGATGGGAGGTGCGGAGCATCGCGTGGATGAGGTCGGGATCTGTGGTTCGCACCGTCGACTTGGTCAACTTCCACCTTGTCCAAGTGAGGCAGATGGAAAGAGTGCTCCCTTCTGTTCTTGGTTCCTTTGGGTTGCTCTACGTCGTCGCTGGTGAAAGGGGGTCTGTACCCCTTTTCTCACACACCCCATCCTCTTCTCTAGAGAGAGACCTGGTCCTACCTGGTGGATGAAGCCCCTTTCGACTTCGACCTTCTAGGAGGCTACGAAGGCTGGAGGGAGGCTAGGGCTCGCCCCTTCCTTCAAAGCATCTTTGCTCCCAGGTTAATGAAGAACTTGCGATCTCATCTTCGTCTCCTCGGCGGATCTGATGGCAGGCGGTAGATGGAGGCACTCCTTCTACTCGCTCGGTTGTGCGATGGTGAGGGATTTTGCAGTGCCGCGAGGGTAGTTCTGTGCCAGAGGATTGGTATCGTTCTGGTCGTTCCAATCCTCCGAGCGAATCCAGGATCCTAGATGTCGATGGTTTCCCGACCCCACCCTATTCTACCTGGTGCTTCTGGCAGTGGATGGGTCTATCGCTGGCAGATCGGCGACGTTAACACACTCCAGGTGCTTGATGAGGCGCCTTCATGGGTCACAGAAGTCTTGTTTCATCAACTGCTGAATGGTAGGTGGTGCTGGCGCAAACCGGGAGGTAGCCTATTGTCTCCTCTCTGTTGCGTGATGGAACACTCTCAGAGTGTTCATTGATATGCATCTGTGCAAACAGGGGCATCGGGTCCTGGCCGGGTTCCTCGGCCAGTGCTAGCCTCAGACCACTTGTTACTGTGTGGTGGATGGTTCTTTGGGGAGCTGAGTGTTCTTGTACCTTTTCCCCTTAGGTCTCCCTACCTTTACGACAAGGCAACATCTTTTAGGTGTTTGTTGGAGTGCTTGCGTGAGTGTTCTGCTTCTATCTACTCATTGAATTCACCTAGACACTAATTAGTGCTATTCGGTGCCTTATTTCTACCTCAGTATGTCTTCTGACCAATATCTTCAGGGATGATCATATTGCCATGTGTGAAGAAGAAATATGATGGTTGAATGAGTCATTGTTCCAGTGTGATCAGACTGCCTTTGGAGTCTTTTATGAGAATATGGTTTGACAGGATAGACACTGCGATCTACAGTTGTTCGAGACAGATTAACTCCATATCAGAAGTGCGACCTTGCTTGGTGCATAGATAGAAGCTTGGTGTCCTTTGTATACCTTCTGTGCCTTCACAATTTGTGGGTGGTCTTTATTGTCAATGCAGCTCCTCAGTTGTGTAGGCTGATGGATAGTCAGTTTCTTGTTTGTGTATTTTGTTGGGATGTTTCCTTCTGGTTTGTAGTTTTGTCTGTTTAGAAATCTTATGTTTCAAGACCGGTTAGAATATGGTCTTTTGTTTTCAATCTATAATCATGTAAAGGGTTAGGGGGTGCGTCTTCTTGTACCTAAAGTTTTGGATTTCAATAGCAACAGAGTTTTTAGCCGACCAAAAAAAAGAAATTGAAAACAATGATAAAATGTGGAAAATAAGTGGAAAGAGGTATAATTGAGTTATCCTTGGTGGATTTTCATATCGAAAGGATTCCTAATGTTAAATGGAATGCCAAAGAGGAAAATAAAATGAAAGATAAAAAGAAATTCTCAAAAAGAGATATTTTGATAAGAAATAAACAAGATAATGAGAAATAATGGACATAGATGCATCTAGAAGGATAATAAGTATCCTTGAGAAGGTATTTCGAAATCTTAGAGTTTCTTGGGGTCCAAGGAGATCCAATGGAGAAAAAGAAAGAGAAAATACCAAAAATACAAAATAAGAGGACAATGTGATACATAATTAATGGATTTTGTGGCATTGTTAAAAAGGAGGTATTTTCTATTAAAAGAAAATAGAAATTCATGCCAATGGATTAAAAGGCAAGTACAAAGAGTATAAGAGAGAGGATTTTTGAATTCCTAATTGCCCCATTAACTTGGTTTATTAAAAGGATAATTAGGAGAGAGAAGGTTGCTTCTCAATAAAGGAATTGGATTCCTATTGGGAAAGGACTCTTTTTCTTCGAGGGCAAGTGTGTTGGGGCATGGATACTCTCCCCTATATAAGGGAAGAGCCCATGGTCGAGCCCAAATGATATCCCACACGTTTCCCTCTCTCTTCCTCATCTTCTTCTTGCATCTTTGTGTTCGAAACCCTAACAATGAGGGGTACTGCGACCCTAGAGCAACAAGGAGCCATGGGGTGGGATTCGGTGGAGGCACTATGCTCCCACGACACCACAGAGGATCACAGCCATCTTTCCCGAGCCCTAGTTCTTGCGCGACGGCCGCAGGAGAGAAACAGTCTATCCGCGGGTTGTAGAGCTAGGAAGCTTGAATTGGCCATCTTGGCAATGATCCAACAGTATCCTCACGTGCGCAGAGGCATGACAGAGGCAGGGGAACCTCCCTGGAGGTCATTGGGATCAGAGAAGAGAAGTCGGAGCCGCATCTTAACCTTGATGCAGCGGCAGCTAGGTCACGCAAGGAGGAAGACGACCAGAAGTGGAGTTGGACGGAAATGCCCCTCCACGTATTGCTGAACCAGGGAACCGAGTGAGGGTATAAGAGTAAAATCATAATGTTTCCAAACATACAAGTCACGTTGCATGGAAGGGACACATGGCTCCCTCTGATTGGCTCTGGTAAGTAATATCTTGCTAAAATCGTATTTAAATATCGGTAGCTCGGATGGATACGCATAAAATATGAAAATTGCTCAGAATAATGAGCAGAATTCATTAAAAATGGTTTTAGAGGCTAATTCCTCTTGCTATTCAAAAAGTAGTGTAATTTATCAACTTTAATGAATTAATGATTAAAAAACCCTATTTTGAGATGATTAATGTATTTAGTTGGGTTTAATGGACGATTAAAGTTGATATTAACATGTTAATGGTAAAAAGGTACATTAAGAACAAAAAGGATGAACTTTGCACATATTTGGTTTAATTTAGAATTCCATGTGCATAAATATGCTTTAATGAGCTTTAATTGGCCTTAAAACCCTAATGTTAGTTATTGTGACTCTTAATGGCTTAAATTGTTCAAATTCATGAATAAGATTGAGATATGATAGTTCTAAGATATTTTGAGTATAAAAGTGCCTAATTGTGGATAAATACCCTTAATATAGTAATTAGGGTTTTCTAATGGATAGAGGTGGAATTAATGGCAAATAGAGTTCAGATGTGAACTAAATCATAATGAACTACGAATTGTTATTCCAGAAGGAGCCAAAGATGAAAATTAGGCCTAATAATCTTGTCATGAATTAAAAACGATAAAAATGGTAGTTTTAAAGTAAAAGAGGCATAATGGACTTAATTAATGTTTAATTGTGCCTTTTATCCAAAATTTAGGTAATATGTTTTTAGCAGGTAACCTTAACATCTTTCGTGAAGAATAGATGAGATAATTAAGGTTTGTGAGTAATTGTATAAAATTAGGGACTGAAAGAGTAAAAATGAAGAGGAACCCTAATTGCAATCGAACCCCTAAAAGTGGACTAGAAACCCTAGAAAGTGAGCTAGGTTTAATAGACCATGATGGCATGATTAATGATAAGAAAAATTGGATGCCTATTTCAGGATCAACTTGGTGGGTGCTTGCTTGGTTTCTTAATTGGTTGAATTATTTCTGCAATCAAGTCATCTTGACAGGTATGTGGTTAATTATGGTTGATCGCATTAGTTTACCGAAGAGTTTCTCATATGATTCATCGTATTGAATGCAACTTATCAGTTGGATGTTCATACTTGCAAATTATAAATTCACTATGATTATCACAATTGTAAAATAAGTGTGTATTCTCACACCTACATGCCACCCTGATGGATGATGCAAAAAGGTCATGCCCAGGAGGGAAGACCAATGGGCACCATAAGAGGTGACCCCGGGCACCAAGCTCGGGATTGAGAAGGTGGCCTATGATATTTCATGAATAAAGGGCACCATGAAGGGTGACCCCAGTCACCAAGCTCGGGATTGAGAAGGTGGCCTATGATATTTCATGAATAAAGGGCACCATGAAGGGTGACCCCAGGCACCAAGCTCGGGATTGAGAAGGTGGCCTTAAGTCAATGGCAAAAGAGAAACCCTAAAGGGGGTATTTCAGGGTTAGGGAAAAAATGGTGGAGAATGACACATTGAAAATGTAAACTGGCTTGTTAATTACCTTGATTGTGATAATTAGATTGTTAGCCATATTTGTTAGATTTTGGTTGTCCCCACATACCGGCATATTTCAATATGCTGACCGACATTTTGTTTGTCGGCGTTTTAGGTACAAGTTTGAAAAGTACAAACAGTAAAGTGGCATATGTGGAATTAAATAAGAGTTAAAGTACAAAGGAGGATTAGTTAGAATAGACTACTGATGTGAATAGAAGTAGATATCTAAATTTTTGAAAAAGGTATGTAAAGTTTTATTTTATACCTGCTTTCAGTTTATGTTGTAGAATTTGATAATTGTTATTGATTATTTGTCAAACCTTTGATCCTATTATTTGGGATAATGGCTCTGACCTCTTGGTCTCCCTTAATTGGGGGTTACCGGGAGGCGGGGTCGTTACATTTGGTATCAGAGCATAGCTTCCTATTTTAATCTTTAATAATTATTAAATTTTACAAATTCCATAGAACCCAAGGGAGTTATTAGAGGATTTTCCGAAAGACAGAGGTGTCTAGAAAAGGATCACGTCTGGGGGCTAGAAAGATTTTCCTCCGCACCGTAAGTCAAAATATGAGGACTCCCAGATTTGTGTGACTGCCTGACCAATGTCTCAGGATCTGACTCGAAATAAGATACCTTTAGGACTCTCTCATCTTGTCCATCCCTTCTCAACTCAAATGATGTTAAGGATTATAAGGATTAGGGTTTTCTCTTTTTTCCTCACTCTCTTCAGGTATGGGTAAGGTTGATAAGGACTAAGGAATCCTCCACCAAATTAATGAAAAGCATGTAAATAAGATGTCATGGACATAAGCTTAATAGATTAAGCGTAAACTAAAGAATCGATACATTCTTAGGTCGTATGACATAAGTTGTCATGTCCTCAGGAGAGACCTGAGGCTAGACCTCCTTGTCAGGAGGATGGATGGAGGAAGTTAGTCTTGGAGGTAGAGGCCTCCATTATAAGTAGAGGCCTGGCACATCCTCTAAGGATGATGCTAACCCTAACCCTAAGTGGTGGTTAAAGGGAGAGATGGCATGATGAGTTAGATGTCATGATAGACCAGGTGTGTGGATGTGCTTTTGGATGCCCAGGATGTTATGAGCCATGTGAGGTTGGATGACCTAGTGCCTTTGGCAACCCAACCCTAGGAGGGGTCGTGCATGTTAGAGTAAAGGACAGTTCCTTCATTGGTGAGGTCAGAGAAGGACCTATAGAAACCCTATGGGCATATGCGAGTAGGGAATAACATGCACCCAGAATACGTTGGTAGTACGAGCAGTAGGCTAAAAACCCTGGCCAGGAGAATATGTGGGATAGCTTATGAGATAATCAAGAAGAGCTTGAGTGAGCATAGGCTTCACCCATGTAGGGGTATGTTTGTGAGATGGATCCACCTTCATGGAGAGAGGACCTCAGGTAGTGAGGTTGTTTGTAGGGTTAGCTCTAGAGAGAGAGAGAGAGCAGGACTCATGCAAGAAGGTCGGAAGCCTAGACTCCGAGATATGAGGAAAAGTGGGGAGTTGAAGATGATGCAACCTAAGTGGATGATAGTGGTTGCCTCATGCTTGATCCATGGAGGCTGGGAATATCTTGGTTTCCATTAGAGGAACCAAACCCTAGAGAGAGGATGATGCTTCTGGTACCTATGTGTGTATGGTATAAGTGTTTACCTACTGAGGCGAGACAAAGAGTGCCTTATACCCTGAGGAGGTTTGCGTAACCAGTTGTGAGGCTTTATACCTAGTTGTTTGTCCTTGAGGAGGACTCAACTATGAGTTATTGCTCGAATAAAAGGATCATGGGAGTGCATGTCATACCTTGTGCCTAATTGGTTCATGGTTAAGAGGTTGAGCATGCAATTGGACACTCAAAATGTAAACCTAGGGTTCCTAGACCTAAGAAGGGAAGTGGTGTACCCGATGCTCATGACAAAGGTTTGAGTTTTTATAGATTCGAGCATGAAACTCCTCACGTTTAAATGAAAGGGAAACTCCTTAAGTTTAAGGTGTGTTTGATGAACCCCTCGCAACTAAGTTGATGACATGGGAAGGTATGTTCTTGGTCGAATGTTGAGGATGAGAACCAGTATGACCTAGCATGGTTTAGTAGGTGGTCTGCTTGTGCCTTAGTAGCTTGATAGGGTTAAGCATGCTCATGTGGATGTAAACCCTAGACCTAAGGATGGTTGTGAACTTTGTTATCAAGGTGTAGTTTCCTCCCATCCTGGGAGAGGGACCCTTTTGTAGGGTGTATCCCAGTTTCTTTTGGTTTTGAGGTAACCTAAACAGGTCTCATGGGATCTTGAGAAGATAAGCGAAGAGTACATGGAAAGAGAATGAACCTGTAGACTCGTAGTTAACCATCTCTAAGTGCATGTGCATGTGTTACCATGGAGGTAACCAGTGTAGGGCCTGACCAAGGTAGGTAGGTTTCCATGACCCCTATGAAAGGATGAAATTCAGCCCATGAATATAGAGAGAGATGATGTAGACTTGGGTAAGGTTCTAAGTTGGACATGTACTATGTTAGGATCCTAAGTCTATCCTAGGGTCAGGTAGGGATAAGACCGATGGAAGTAGGAGTTGCCTAATTCCCTAGTTGCACATGACCATAGGGTTGGGAGGTAACAGCTATCATTGTCTGAGGGCCATGGGTTAGGAGATTGATCACCTTCATGAACTCATGTGACCCAAAGGGCAGGTGAGTAGGGCACTCTCTGGATGCATAAGGGAAGAGGGATGACCCTAAAAGTACCGGCACCCTACAGTCCTAGAGGAGATGACCAAGGATTGGGTGGTGACCCAAGTAGGTTCGAGACTAGTTCTCCATGGAAGTAACTTTGATATCGAGATGTTTGTTGCGCATTTCAACTTAGATTTGAAGGAGAACTGGCAAGGTGGGATGTACCATCTCTACTCTTGGAATAAGAAGAACTCTATATTTGGACTGCAGCCAAATGCTTATTTCCTCTTGTTATGGGAGTGAGAGATAGGACAGTACGCATGCCATACATTAGGGATAAGGATGATGTGAATTGGAACATTGCTAGGAGGTATGAGGATAGAGATGATAGCATACCCTTGTGGAGTGAACGATACATGGATGGTTTACCAACACTAAGAGAAATAAGGTAGTCATCTTATGAGGATGTTTTTATCATGAGATATGAGTCATACAAGGTTGAGTTCGAAAACTAAGAGAATGAGCTCAGAGTTTCTTGATGAAGATAGACTTGGAGTTGAGATGAGGTAATGGGTGGAATACATGGAGGTGTATGTCTTCAACATTACCTAACACCTAAGGATGTGAAGTAGTAATGGATGCTCTGGATGAGATGCAGTTACCTAATTTAGCTAGAGGCTAGCAGAGGTTGTTAGGTGAACCCTAAGTTTGAAAAAGTGATAAGTTTGGCAAACACTCAGATGCAACGATATTGGTTGATCAAGTGAGTAGTTGTTTGGTTAGCCAGCCTAGGCCTTGATGTAATGAAAGGATGGTGGTAGAATCTCAGATGCACTTCTTTGGAAAAGAAGGTGATGTAACCCCAACTAGAGTGGTTTAGGGTTTCTGAGGAATCAATCTTGAGGAATCATGACATACAGGAGATCATGATTTGAGATCACCATATACCGTGGTACTACCAAGATAATAAGTGACAGTAGTACTTTGGATGCCTAAGATGATGTTGTATGGGGTATGTTGCCATGCAAGCCAGGAGGTGAAGGACGAACACAGTAACCCAGTGCATTGATATAGAGGATAAAAGAATCACTGAGAGGGAATGGGAGTTCATCACTAAGGATGTTGTGGTAAGTCTCCCCTAGACCAAGGAAGGTCAAGATGCAATATGGGTTATGGTAGATCGCCTTACCTAGATGACATGAGAAAGAAAGTCAAGGGACGGGTCCGGTTGAACTACATATGAGAGAGAAATGGTTCAACTACACCATGATGTGATTTCAAAAAGTTCTTTATAACCTAAAGATTCACTTCCATGAGGTGGAAGTAGATACATGAAGAACTCGATGTTAGTACAGTTTATCACCCCTAACTAATGGTTAGTATGATCCAGACTAGAATGTCTGAGGAGAGCATGTGTGCTCATTCAGGGTGATACATGGAGACAGTTCTTGTCTGTATGATGTGATGATAACCACCATAGCTAGTGTCGGGAAGTAGAGAAGATCTATAAGAGAAGTTGTGTCAGTCACCACTTCATTAAGATGATGTTGGTGAAGGGACCTCGCAAAGGTCAAGAAAGGACCATAGTGTGTGTAGATGAAGTCGCTTTGATCGTGTAATGGCTAAAGAGAGCACAGGGGCGACATGAGTCGTGAGTTGATGCAAAGCAGACTGACATGCAGTTCACTGTGGGAAAGTATGTGATGTGAAAATCCGACCCCTCTAAGTTACAACTGAGGAAGCTGAGTTCCCGATATATGGGTCCATTTGAGATGGATAGAGAGATGGTTGTGTTTGGCCTTACCCCTTAGGATAACACGATGTGTAATGTGTTTTATAAGTCCAATCTAGAGCACTATGTGAGGTACCCAAGCCATGTGTTGAGCCCTAAACCTATTCAGCATTATGAGAGGTTGAAATGTCCTGAGTCACCTATGAGGGTACGATATGCCGAGGTAAGTAAGAACTCATATGGAAGAATATGAGATGATGAAGGTTCTTGGGAAGCACCGTGGAAAGGATGAGGCCACATAGGAGCCATGATGGACATAAGGAAAGGCTTATCTTGATTTGTTTGTTTGCTTGATGGAATTTTGGGGGAAAAATTCCTAAAAGAGGGGAAGGATGTTGCAACCCCAAATTTTGGGTTCTTTTGATGAGAAATGCAATTTCTCTTAATAAAGATAAATGAGAAAATGATGATGTGATTTGATTTGAATTAATGAATTTCTTCTATAATAGCCTTGATGGTTGCTTAATGGGCTTTGTTGGCTATTGGGCCCAATAACAAGGAAATTCGATTAGTAAATGAATAATTGAGAATTTGAGAAAAGAAAGATGTAGAAACCTCTAGAAGGCAAAAGAATATAATACAAAGTTGGATTTTGTGCCTCTTGGGTTCCTTGGGTTCTGAGGAGTCCAAAGTTGCAAAGATAATGCAACAAGAAAAGAAAAGATCAATTAAATATTTCTTTATTAAGAAAGAAATTGAAAACAATGATAAAATGTGGAAAATAAGTGGAAAGAGGTATATTTGAGTTATCCTTGGTGGATTTTCATATCCAAAGGATTCCTAATGTTATATGGAATGCCAAAGAGGAAAATAAAAAGAAAGATAAAAAGAAATTCTCAAAAAGAGATATTTTGATAAGAAATAAACAAGATAATGAGAAATAATGGACATAGATACATCTGGAAGGATAATAAGTATCCTTAAAAAGGAATTTCGAAATCTTAGAGTTTCTTAGGGTCCAAAGAGCCCCAATGGAGAAAAAGAAAGAGAAAATACCAAAAATACAAAATAAGAGGATAGTGTGATACATAATTAACGAATTTTGTGGTATTGTTAAAAAGGAGGTATTTTCTATTAAAAGAAAATAGAAATTCGTGCCAATGGATTAAAAGGCAAGTACAAATAGTATAAGAGAGAGGATTTTTGAATTCCTAATTGCCCCATGAACTTGGTTTATTAAAAGGATAATTAGGAGAGAGAAGGTTGCTTCCCAATAAAGGAATTGGATTCCAATTGGGAAAGGACTATGTTTCTGCAAGGGTAAGTGTGTTGGGGCTTGGATACTCTCCCCTATACAATGGAAGAGCCCATGGTCGAGCCCAAAGGATATCCCACATATTTCCCTCTCTCTTCTTCATCTTCTTCTTGCTTCTTTGCATTCGAAACCCTAACAATGGGGGGTACTGTGACCCTGGGGCAACAAGGAGCCATGGGTTGGGATTCGGTGGAGGCACAATGCTCCCACGACACCATAGAGGATCGCGACCATCTTTCCTGAGCCCTAGTTCTTGCACGGCGGCCGTAGGAGAGAAACAGTCTGTCTGCGGGTTGCAGAGCTAGGAAGCTTGAATTGGCCATCTTGGAAACGACCCAGCAGCATCCTCATGTGCACAGAGGCACGAAAAAGGTAGGGGAACCTCCCTGGAGGTCGTTGGGGTCAGAGAAGAGGAGCTGGAGCCGCATCTTAACCTTGTTGTGGCGGCAGCTAGGTCACACAAGGAGGAAGACGACCGGAATTGGAATTGGACGGGAATGCCACTCTGGGTATTTCTGAACCAGGGAACCACATGAGGGTATAAGAGTAAAATCATTATGTTTCCAAACATACAAGTCACATTGCATGGAAGGGACACATGGCACCCTCTGATTGGCTCTGGTAAGTAATATCTTGTAAAAATCATATTTAAATATCGGTAGCTCAGATGGATACGCATAAAATATGAAGATTTCTCAGAATAATGAGAGGAATTCATTAAAAATGGTTTTAGATGATAATTCCTCTTGCTATTTGAAAAGTAGTGTAATTTATTAACTTTAATGAATTAATGATTAAGAAACCCTATTTTGAGATGATTAATGTATTTAGTAGGGTTTAATGGATGATTAAAGTTGATATTAACATGTTAATGGTAAAAAGATGCATTAAGAACAAAACAGATGAACTTTGCACGTAATTGGTTTAATTTAGAATTTCATGTGCATAAATATGCTTTAATGAGCTTTAATGGGCATTGAAACCCTAATGTTAGTTATTGTGACTCTTAATGGCTTAAATTGTTCAAATTCATGAATAAGATTGAGATATGATAGTTCTAAGCTATTTTGAGTATAAAAGTGCCAAATTGTGGATAAATACCCTTAATATAGTAATTAGGGTTTTCTAATGGATAAAGGTGGAATTAATGGCAAATAGAGTTCAGATGTGAACTAAATCATAATGAACTATGAGTTGTTATTTTGGAAGGAACCAAAGATGAAAATTAGGCTTAATAATCTTGTCATGAATTAAAAAGGATAAAAATGATAGTTTTAAAGTAAAAGAGGCATAATGGACTTAATTAATGTTTAATTGTGCCTTTTATCCGAAATTAAGGTAATTTATTGTTAGAAGGTAACCTTAACATCTTTCATGAATAATAGATGAGATAATTAAGGTTTGTGAGTAATTGTATAAAATCAGGGACTAAAAGAGTAAAAATGAAGAGGAACCCTAATTGCAATGGAAACCCTAAAAGTGGTCTAGAAACCCTAGAAAGCGAGCTAGGTTTATTAGACCATGATGGCATGATTAATGATAAGAAAAATTGGATGCCAGTTTCAGGATCAACTTAGTGTGTGCTTGCTTGGTTTCTTAATTAGTTGAATTATTTCTGCAATCAAGTCAACTTGATAGGTATGTGGTTAATTATGGTTAATCGCATTAGTTTCCCGACGTGGGATTTTATCGCACTAACAAACTCACTCAGGGTTGAAATCACTCAAATTTTACCAAAACCAAAGTGCAATAATATCACCCGCAAGTGGACGAGTCTTATCACATTATAGTTAAGGATCGAACCCAAAGGACAACGTTTTTAAGAATCTTTTTCAGTCAAATCTAGCTCTAGTAAAACTAATATTTAGAACGATTGGTTGATTTGAGGTTAATTAAACTAATTGTAAGAAAGTAAAAGTTGAATTAAGGATTGATTTAGATCAATGATATGGAATCACTGGGATGGTATCGGGTTTCACCACCACTACACACGCAAACACATTCCAAAGCAAACAATCTAGGCAAGATAAATCAATCCAAATAGAGCTACTGCAGAACCCCCCATACGGGCATTAGGTTCGCGTAAGCATCACCTTAGGCATCAATTGTCTCATCACCAACCGGATCACTTACTTACGGCTCCAAAGATACAGAAATCCAACAAAGGTTGTGAGCCCCCTATACAGGCGTTAGGCACACAGAAGCGTCATCGAAGGCTAGATGGCTCGTCCCCTCGCGGATCATACACTTACGACCTCAAAGAAATCCCATTCTATTTCTAGTTTGGGAGTCAACCACATTAATTGATAAGCAAGTAGGTGATATATCTACAAACTAACATCGACGATAAACAAAGACGATACAAAATCCAACTAAGATTGTGGTCCTCCCAAAGGGATGTTTAGACCACAGAAGCATCACTGTAGGCTAGATATCTCGTCCCCTCATGGATCATACACTTACGACCTCAAGGAATCCTATTAGAAGTTCTCATCAAGTAGTCGAACTTTGTAAATTGCCATTCTATCCCACATATAGAATGGTCACAATATATGAGAGAACAAGATGAAAGCAAGTAGATAATCAACTACGAACGTACCAAATAACAACGAAATGGAAAGTTATTTACATTGCCATGGAGAGTTTAACAAAAGAACATGATTGCATGGGCAACGAGGATAGTCCCCACACCCCAGCGAAAAGGTACTACTCGCTCATGATGTGAGAAATAAGAAGAGTAAGAAAGAGAGAGAAATCTACCATGAACTCGGTGCAGAAGATAGTCGTAGCTCGGTGAAGAAGATATGGCCTTCTACGTCACGTCAGAGCAGATCTGGATACGAATAGGAGTTGCCAAGACAGACTAGATAGTCTCCCTCACTTCGTCTTCCTTCTCTCCTCAGCCTCCTTGGTTGCAACATGGGCAGTCGGTGGAATGAAACTAGCGCGGACAACACTGGATTTGGATCAGACCTATGCACAGGCAGCCTGTCGGCATTCCGAAACCCCTTGAAATGAGGACCCTTGGGGTCCTATTTATAAGCATAGATCTATCCCTCATGCTTTTGGTGTGAGTCCAAACGGTTTTGGTAAATATCTTCTTTAAATAGTTTGGTAAAAGATATGTTCCAAACAGTTTCATAACCCAGCCATTCGGTCTTCATGTTTGACTGCTTCAAACGGTCTTCCATTTGGTTTTAATGCAAACGGAGCAAACGGTTTCATGCGAATACTCTTCCATTCGGTTTGGTAGCCAAGTGCCCATTCGGTCTTGGATCAGCAGCTTTTCAAAAGATCTCACAAAAAGGCTTGGTATTGAGCAAACGGTCTCCAGCGGTGGCCGTAAACGATCATTGCGTGTTTACCCAAACGGTTGTCGCTTGCTCATTCTTCACAATCTCACAGACCGTTTGCCGATGAAATGGTCTTGGCGTGCGTTCGGTTTTGCTCAGCAAACGGTCTTCTCAACCGGTTTCAAATATTAAGTTGTTTGCACGTAGCTGCGTTAAACGATCTTGCGAACCGAATCTCTTCAAACGGTCCCGAGATGATCTCGTCCATTCGGTCTTGAGACCGTATGGACGAAACCAAATGGTGAGAGAAAATCTCTTCAAATGGTCTCACAGTGAGCATGCCCATTCGATCTTGAGACCGTATGGACAAAACCAACTGGTGAGATAGAATCTCTTCAAACGGTCTTGAGAGTATCGTGGCCATACGGTCGTCGCGGCTAAATGGTCTTGCGACCTTGGTGCCGAAACAGTCTGAAACCGTGCGACGTTCAAACGGTTTTGAGGTAAATCTGTCCATTCGGTCTTGAAACTGAATGGATGAAACTGTTTGGTCAAGACCATTTGGTGAGGTCATTTGGTTGAAACTGAATGGTCAAATCGATTGGCCAGGACCAAAGTTGAGAAAAGGTGGGTCCTAGCTGATTGTTTAGCTTTATCAAGACCTACATTGAATCAACATAATTTTGGTTAAAACCTTGATAATCGAATGAATTAAGTAATTTTGCACATTATGATGCATTTTGATAATAGACGAGTGAAATATGATGTGTTAAGTTGAAATTGACCCAATATGGTACTTGAATTCCATGATGAATATACATTCATCAAAATACCCCAAACTTAAACGTTGCTCATCCTCGAGTAACACAAAATCTAAAATAGTCTCCAAATGAATACTTTCAATTCATGTGATTGCTTCATCTTCACATCATGAATATTTTCTTTCTGCTCAATATGACTCAGTATCTCAACTCCTCAGACCACTAAACACATCTTACCATATCTTTTTTCCTGAGTTTGCTTTCCAATATCACTTCCTCCTCACTTTTTCCAACAACAAGCATGTTAAAGAGTTTTGTAAGAATCCATAGACACCAGCAGAATAACAAGTATGCATTTGATCAGACACTGGTGTTTTTCAGGATAGGGTAGGCATTCATTGTGCGATTAGGTCGAAAATGGAGTGAATGGTGGTATGGAGGGAAGAAATAAATCTCTCCTCTATTCGACTCAAGATTTTCTTTGTATTGCAATTTCATTTATTGCGTTTTTTTTGTGCGAATCTCTCCTCTATTCGACTCGAGATTGCATTTCTTTTTGTGTGTGCTTTGGCATCTTTTTATCCTCTATTCGACTCAAGATTTCATTTTTGGTGGTACGCCCCTATTTATTTGTTAGGGGTATGGAAGAAGCGGATATAGAGGGAAGTGGTGTGCCACCCCGAACTTAGGGTTTGGCACTGTTTTGGCTATTTTGTTTATTTTTTGTGGATGGAGGGGTATGAAGATGATAGAAGAAGTGTAGAAGAGAGTTCAAATCAGAATACAACTTGGTTTACAATTTAGTGCACCAGGTCGTTCTCTTTATCATACTTTTTCTCAAATAATGACCTGATGAGGATCTGGTGGGGATTCCATGTTATTGTTCCACTAGTCGGTTAGGAAGCATGACATGTTTGATCCCTATCAGTTTGACAGACACTTATCAATTTTGCAAAAGTATCATGATGTTAGGAATCATAAGCTTCACAAGATGATTTCAATCAAAAAGGCTTTGTTTCAAAAAGTGGTCCTTTTGAGGATTTACTTCGAATAAGGAGGATATAATGATTTAAAATGCATAGCAGGTTGGAGAGTGACTATTAATGAAATAGGAAGTGTCAAAAATTCATCAAGTATCTGTTCAATTTCTTTGAAAAACATTAAAGAATTTTGAAATTTTTGAAATTTTTTATCAAGAATGTGACAGTGAAAACTTAAGTATGAAAAGGGTGGGTGTAGGTGGAAAGTGAGGTACATACCACCCACCCTCCACCCCGAACGTAGATATTTTCTCATCTTGAGCAAGCCCTAAATTCAAGATGGAGGGGAAAAATCATGCCAGAATGACCACCAGATGTGGTTGCGTTCCAATCAGTGTGCATCCTCTTATCTAGAAATCACAAAGGTAAAGAGCAATTAGATCTTAAAACAACATCTTGTGATGCTAATTTTATTTAATGAAAAATTAAATAGAAGGTAAAAACAAAATTGAAGAAACATTCTAATTTGAAAAGGGAAGTGAAACAAATTTATTAATCGGGTTGCCTCCCGACAAGCGCCTTTGTTTTATGTCGATGGCTCGACTGAATCCTTCAGCTTCAAGGTGGATCCTTTGGATTGGTGAGTTCCAACATTTCTTTAGTGCCTATGTCAGTTAGGGTAAAATATCTCTTTAAGCGGTGACCATTTGTTACAAATTCACCTGACTTTTCATTCCATAATGAGAAGGCACCATGTGGGGAGATGCTCTTGACGATGTATGGTCCAGACCAGTGTGAGCGGAGTTTTCCTGGGAATAACTTCAACCTTGAGTTGAATAGCAGAACTTGGTCTCCCACGTGTATGTCTTTTCTTTTCATATGTCCATCGTGCCAAAGTTTTGTGCGTTCTTTGTAGATTCGTGCATTCTCATAAGATGTCATCCTGATTTCATCCAGCTCTTGGAGTTGCAGAATCCTGGCTTGGCTTGCTTCTTTCATATCAAAGTTCAGTTGTTTAATTGCCCACCATGCCTTGTGTTCCAGTTCAACTGGAAGGTGGAAAGCCTTTCCATATATTAATCGAAAAGGTGTAGTCTCGAGGTGAGTTTTATAAGCAGTTCGATAGGCCCAAAATGTGTCGTTGATTTTTAACGACCAATCTTTCCGATTGCGGCCCACTGTCTTTTCTAAGATACTCTTGAGTTGACGATTAGAAACCTCCACATGTCCACTTGTCTGTGGGTGGTAAGGTGAGGCTACCTTGTGAGTAACACCATACTTTCTTAGCAACGCTTCGAAGCATCTTTCAAGAAAGTGGGAACCTCTGTCGGATATCATCGTGCGTGGGACACCAAAATGGGAAATAATAATATCCTTGAATAATTTGATGACTGGTTTGGAATCACTAGTGATAGTTGGTATGGCTTCAACCCATTTTGAGACATAGTCCACCGCCACTAGGATGTATGAAAATCCATGAGAAGATGGGAAAGGACCCATGTAGTCCACCCCCCAAACATCGAATATCTCTACTTCTTGCCATAGATTCAGCGACATCTCATCTCTCTTTGTTATATTGCCTGATCTTTGACAATTGTCACATGATAGGACAAAGTCATAGGAATCTTTGGATATGGTTGGCCATAAGAATCCACATTGCAAAACCTTCAAGGCAGTCCTTTTAGATCTCATATATCCTCCCACTGGTCCTGAGTGACATTGTTCCAAAATTAGTTGAGCTTCTTCTTCGGAGATACATCATCTATACAGACCATCAGCACATAGTTTGAAAAGGTACGGCTCATCCCAGTAGTACTGTTTCACATCATGCATAAATTTCTTCAATGCATTTCTGGTGCATTGAGGATGAATAACCCCAGCAGTGAGGTTGTTCACAAAATCCGAGTACCACGGTATAACTTCTGAGACCTTCATTAGTTGATCATCCGAAAGGGAATCATTAATCAGAATCTTCTTGGTATCTTGAGTGTGGATGCGACTGAGGTATTCTGCTACAACATTCTCTGTACCCTTTTTATCTCTTATCTCTAAATCAAATTCTTGTAATAGGAGGATCCATCTAATAAACCTGGGTTTTGCATCTTTCTTTTCCAGAAGGTAACAAATGGAGGCGTGGTCTATGTAGACAATGACCTTCAAACCGATTAGGTAGGATCTGAACTTTTCAAAGGCATACACGACTGCTAGAAGTTCTTTCTCGGTAGTTGCATAATTCCTTTGACCTTCATCGAGAGTTTTTGATGAATAATAAATCACATAGTGTTTCTTCTCTATATATTGCCCTAAAATACCGTCCACAGCATAGTCACTGACATCACACAAAATTTCAAAAGGATGGTCCCAGACGGGAGCTCTAATGATGGGGGTGGTTTGTAAGAGCATGCTTCAGTGTGTTGAAGCTATTGACACATTCTTCGTTGAAATTGAAATCAATATCCTTTAGTAATAGATTCGTCATTGGCTTCGTTATCTTCGAAAAGTCTTTTATGAATCTTCTGTAGAATCCTACATGACCTAAGAAAGCACGGACTTCTTTTACATTTGTTGGGATAGACAATTTAGAAATCACTTCAATCTTGGCTTTATCTACTTCAATTCCTCTATTGCTGACCCTATGGCCAAGGACAATGCCTTCCTTTACCATAAAGTGGCATTTTTCCCAATTCAACACAAGATGTACTTCTTCACAACGTTTGAGGACTAGGGAGAGGTGCTTTAGACATGAATTGAATGAATCTTCGTATACAGAAAAATCATCCATGAAAACCTCCATAATTGTTTTAGTAAGACCAATGAATATGGCAGCCATGCAACGTTGGAAAGTTGCGGGTGCATTACAGAGATCAAACGGCATTCTTTTAAATGTGTATGTTATGAATGGGCAAGTAAAGGTTGTTTTCTCTTGGTCATCTAGATGTATGGGTATTTGATAGAATCCATAGTAACCGTAAAGATAACAGAAATATTCTTGGTGAGCCAACCTTTCTAGGACTTGATTAAGGAAAGGCATTAGAAAATGATCTTTTTGAGTTGCCTTGTTTAATTTTCTATAATCTATGCACATCCTCCACCCTGTGACTGTTCGAGTGGGGATGAGTTCATTGTTTTCATTCCGTATAATTGTTGTTCCTCCTTTCTTTGGGACTACATGCACTGGACTCACCCATGGCGAATCTGAGATCAGATAGATTATTCCAGCTGTGAGCAGTTTAATGACCTCGCGATGGACTACTTCCTTCATATTTAGATTCAATTTCCATTGATGCTCAATAGTAGGCTTGTGATCTTCCATCATAGGGATCTTATGCATGCATAACGCTTGACTGACCCCAGTGAGGTCACTCATTTTATAACCGATGTCTTTCTTTCTTTCCCTTAATTCCTTCAGGAGTTTATTTTCTTGTTCATCTATTAGATCAGAATTTATAATAACTGGGCAAACTTTGAGATTGTCTAAAAACATGTACTTCAATCCTTCGGGCAGGGGCTTCATTTCAGGAGCCTCTGGTTTTTCGCAGGTTTCTTCCATAGTTTCCATAGCCTTGAGTTCTTCACTAGTGGCTTCAACATCTTCTTTAGTAGAATCGAGGGATTCGATGCAATCCTTTACCTGTTCGTCAATCGGTTCATCAATTGATGGGTTTGTTAGAGAGACTTCTAAAGGGTCGTCTGATTCATGATGCTCTTGGGTCATAAGTGACATTTGCTCAATGTAGTCAATCAGATAGACTTCTTCTTGCATGCTTGGTCTTCTCATACTTTCAAAAACTTTAAATTTGAGAGTTTCTTTGCCTAATCTGAGAAGTAAGTTACCAGCTTCAACATCAATTAGGGCTATTGCAGTGGTGAGGAATGGATGACCAAATATGAGAGGATATATGGTGTCTTCCTTTATATCCATAATGACAAAGTCGCATGGAACATATGTGTCCTTGCCTCCCTTGACCGGGACATCTTTGAAGATTCCTAACAGACGTTTTATCAAATTGTCTGCAAGTTGTATAGTCATGCCAGTAGGAAGTAATTCTGCAAACCCTAGTCTTTTGCACAGGCTAAGTGGCATAATAGAGATGCTTGCGCTGAGATCTGCCAATCCTTTCTTACATGATGAGTCGCCAATGTGACATGAAATTCCAAAGGATCCTGGGTCTTTTTGTTTCTTGGGCATCTTGCTCAATATGATATCAGATGTAGTTGTTGCTAGTTTTACTATCTCATACTCTTCAGTTATATACTTCCTGGTGAGGAGTGACTTTAAGTACTTTATCCATGCTGGTATCTCAGCTAGAGCATCAAGAAAGGTTATATCAACATGAAGCTTCTTCTTTAAACTTATTGAATCTGGTATCAAGCTTTGTTTGCCTTAGACGAGATGGAAAAGGTATACAAGGTTTGTACATAGGGATATCAGATTCTGGGGTTTTAGTTTCTTCATTTTCTTGAGAAGGCTTCTCAAATTTTCTTTTTTCTGACTTATCATCTTTTGATTGAGTCTCTTGTGTTGTTGAGTCTTGAGCACTCACAGGTTCATCCTCGTCTGTAATAACCATAGGTTTCTTTTTAGGGGGATCTGAATAGTCTTTCCCTGACCTAGTGGTGACTGCCTTCAACTATTCAGGATGCTTAGGATTGTTCTCAGGTTGGCCAGCAAAGACTCCAGTAGGTGGTTTGATGCTAGCTGCGAGTTGAGCTAGTTGAGATTCAATAGCCTTTTGTTGAGCTTGTTGGTTAGCTAATGGTTTGTTGAGTTTGCAACATCTTTTCAATGGTTGATAGCTTGTCATCAGAAGAGACGGGTCCTGCTTGTTGTCCTTGCTGTTGATTAAGATTCTGATACTGAGAGTTGTTTTGATAATTATTGTAGTTCCTATTCTGAAAGTTCCCCTTGAAATTTCCTTTATTCCCAAAATCCTGGTGGTCCTCTTGGTTGATTGTTTGAACCAAATTGATGTGATTTTACTTCTCTAGAGGGGTTTCCATATTGAAAACTGGGGTGATTCCTATTCTGATTCAGATTGTAATAACTTTGACCAGGAATGGAGTTGATAGCATTAAGATTTTCCATCTGACCATTATCTCCTTGGCCACATACATTGCTCAGAACAACATCATAGAGAACATTGCATGATAAAGTGGAATGATCGATGCTCTTACATGCTTCACAGAACAGGGAAGCGGACTTGACCTGTTCTGGTTGTCGAGTGGGTGAACGTCCTCTTCCAATAGCAGCAAGAGATTATTCAATATGGTATTTCATGGGAACTAAGAGCTTCAAGGTTTCAGTGATAGACTTGTATTTGGGAGTAGCTTTGGCCATAGCTACTTTCAAAACTCCTTTACCTACAGATCTACCCCAATTGGCTTGATTTTCTGCTCCCAAGGTGACGACTCTCCATGCACTGTCATAACTTTGACGCATGAAGTTTCTTCCATATGAGGAATCGAGGAATCTCTTAATGTCATCATCCACACCCCTATAGAAAATCTCAATGAGTTGGTTCTTGGGAATTCCGTGGTGTGGACACTCGCGTAGAAGCTCTTTGTATCTATCCCAAGCTTCCACAAGGTTTCTCCAGGAACTTGAGTGAAATTTGTTATCCGCCCTCTAATTTCATAGGTAAGAGATGGAGGGTAGAACTTTTCTAGAAACACATTTTGGAGTTGTTCCCAGGTGGTGATGGGTATTTCACTTTGCAGTGAATTGTACCAACTTATAGATCTATCAGCGAGGGAATACTTGAAGAGACGGAGTCTAATGGAATCATCTGTGACTCCATTTTGTTTTTTCATGGCACATAGATCAATAAATCTCAGAAGATGTTCTTGGCTATCTTCTCCTTACTTGCCATAGAAAGGGTTATTCAGAAGTAGGGTGATCTAATGCGCTCTTATCTCAAAATTAGGAGCATTAATAGGTGGAGGTTGTACTGGATGATGAACATTCGCAACTTTCGGTATTGAGAACTCTCTAAGATCTTTTTGTAGTTCAGCTGCTTGTGCTGCTGCTTGCGTTGCTAGGATTTCCTATTGAACCACAGCCCTAGCTTCTTGCATGAGCCTCTCTCTATGCATTGATGGCTTGAGCCACCCTTTGGGCTACTTCCTCTTCCTGAGCCATCCTTGCTTTATTTTCTCTATTTGGACGATGAAAAGTTATGTCTATCTCATGATCAAAGCTCACTGCTAGTCTGGGGCTATCTGAACGGTGCATGCACTACGCCTCGGTTGTACCTAAAATAGAAAAGATTTTGAAAATGAGATCCACAAAGTAGAGTCAAATTCAAGTAGATGATCGATTGTTTTCAAAAAGAAAAAGCAAAATCCTAGATTAGCCTTAAAAGAACTAGATCTGACTAACTGATTCTGTTGTCCCCGGCAACGGCGCCAGAATTTGACGTGGGATTTTATCGCACTAACAAACTCACTCGGGGTTGAAATCACCGAGCTTTTACCAAAACCAAAGTGAAATAATACCTCCCGCAAGCGGACGAGTCTTATCGCATTATAGTTAAGGATCGAACCCAAAGGACAACGTTTTTAAGAATCTTTGTCAGTCGAATCTAGCTCAAGTAAAACTAATATTTAGAATGATTGGTTGATTTGAGGTTAATTAAATTAATTGCAAGAAAGTAAAAGCTGAATTAAGGATGGATTTAGATGAATGATATCTAATCGCTGGGATGGTATCGGGTTTCACCACCGCTACGCACGCAAACACATTCCAAAGCAAACAATCCATGCAAGATATATCAATCCAAATAGAGCTATTGCAAAACCCCCCATACGGGCATTAGGTTTGTGTAAGCATCACCTTAGGCATCAGATGTCTCATCACCAACCGGATCACTTACTTACGGCTCTAAAGATACAGAAATCCAACGAAGGTTGTGAGGCCCCTATACAGGCGTTAGGCACACAGAAGCATCACCGAAGGCTAGATGGCCCGTCCCCTCATGGATCATACACTTACGACCTCGAAAAAATCCCATTCTATTTCTAGTTTGGGAGTCAACCACATTAATCGATAAGCAAGCAGGTGATAGATCTACAAACTAACATCGACGATAAACAAAGACGATACAAAATCCAACTAAGGTTGTGGTCCTCCCAGAGGGATGTTTAGACCATAGAAGCATCACCGTAGGCTAGATATCTCATCCCCTCATGGATAATACACGTACGACCTCAAGGAATCCTATCAGAAGTTCTCATCAAGGAGTCAAACTTCATAAACCACCATTCTATCCCACATATAGAATAGTTCGCAATATAGGAGAGAACAAGATGAAAGCAAGTAGATAATCAACTATGAACGTACCAAATAACAATGAAATGGAAAGTTATTTATATTGTCATGGAGAGTTTAACAAAAGAACATGATTGCATGGGCAGCGGGGCTAGTCCCTGCACCCCAGTGAAAAGGTACTACTCACTCATGATGTGAGAAATAAGAAGAGTAAGAAAGAGAGAGAAATCTGCCACGAACTCGGTGCAGAAGGTAGTCGCAGCTCGTTGAAGAAGATACGGCCTTCTACGTTGTGTTGGAGCAGATCTGGATGCGAACGGGAGTTGCCAAGACAGACTGAACAGTCTCCCTCGCTCCGTCTTCCTTCTCTCCTTAGCCTCCTTGGTTGCAACACGGGCAGTAGGAGGAATGAAACTGGCACGGACAACACTGGATTTGGATCGGACCTATGCACAGCCAACCTGTCGGCGTCCCGGAACCCCTTGAAATGAGGACCCTTGGGGTCCTATTTATAAGCAAATATCTGTCCCTCATGCTTTTGGTGTGAGTCCAAACGGTTTTGGTAAATATCTTCTTTAAACGGTTTGGTAAAAGATATGTTCCAAATGGTTTCATATCCCAGCCATTCGGTCTTCATGTTTGACTGCTTCAAACGGTCTTCCATTCGGTTTTAATGCAAACGGAGCAAACGATTTCATGTGAATAATCTTCCATTCAATTTGGCAGCCAAGTGCCCATTCGGTCTTGATCATCAACTTTTTAAACGATCTCGCGAAAAGGCTTGGTATCGAGCAAACGGTCTCCGGCGGTGGCCATAAATAGTCGTCGCTTATTTTCCCAAATGGTCATCGCTTGCTTGTTCTTCACGATCTCACAGACCGTTTGCTGATGAAACAGTCTTAGCGTGCATTCAGTTTTTCTTAGCAAATGGCCTTCTCAACCGGTTTCAAATATTAAATGGTTTGCACGTAGCTGCGTTAAATGGTCTTGCAGACCGAATCTCTTCAAACGGTCCCGAGATGAGCACGTCCATTTGGTCTTGAGACCGTATGGACGAAACTGAATGGTGAGACTAAATCTCTTCAAATGGTCTCGTAGTGAGCATTCCCATTCGGTCTTGAGACCGTATGAACGAAACCGAATGGTGAGACCGAATCTCTTCAAACGGTATTGAGATTATCGTGGCCATACGGTCGTCGCGGCTAAATGGTCTTGCGACCTTGGTGCCCAAATGGTCTGAAACCGTGCGACGTTCAAACGATTTTGAGGTAAATCTGTCCATTCGGCCTTCAAACTGAATGGATGAAACCGTTTGGTCAAGACCGTTTGTTGAGGTCGTTTGGTTGAAACTGAATGGTCAAATCGATTGGCCAGGACTAAAGTTGAGCGAAGGTGGGTCCTAGCTGATTATTTAGCTTTATCAAGACCTACATTGAATCAACATAATTTTGGTTAAAACCTTGATAATCGAATCAATTAAGTAATTTTGCACATTATGATGCATTTTGATAATAGATGAGTGAAATATGATGTGTTAAGTTGAAATTGACCCAATATCGTACTTGAATTCCATGATGTATATACATTCATCATTTCCCGAAGAGTTTCTCAGATGATTCATCACATTGAATGCAACTTATCAGTTGGATGTTCATACTTGCAAATTATAAAGTCACTATGATTATCACAATTGTAAAATAAGTGTGTATTCTCGCACCTACATGCCACCCTGATGGATGATGCAAAAAGGTCAAGCCTAGGAGGGAAGACTAATGGGAACCATGAGAGGTGACCCTGGGCACCAAGAGAGGTGACCCCAGGCACCAAGCTCGGGATTGAGAAGGTGGCCTATGATATTGCATGATAAAAGGGCACCATGAAGGGTGACCCCAGGCACCAAGCTCGAGATTGAGAAGGTGGCCTTAAGTCAATGGCAAAAGAGAAACCCTAAAGGGGGTATTCCAGGGGTAGGGCAAAAGCGGTGGCGAATGACACATTGAAAACGTAAATTGGCTTGTTAATTACCTTGATTGTGATAATTATATTATTATCCATATTTGTGTGATTTTGGTTGTCCCCACATACCGGCATATTTCGATATGCTGACCGACGTTTTGTTTGTTGGCGTTTTAGGTACAAGTTTGAAAAGGACAAACAGTAAAGTGGCATATGTGGAATTAAATAAGAGTTAAAGTCCAAAGTAGGATTAGTTAGAATAGACTCCAGATGTGAATAGAAGTAGAAATCCAAATTTTTGAAAAAGGTATGTAAAGTTTTATTTTATACCCGCTTTCAGTTTAGTTGGTAGAATTTGATAATTTTTATTGATTATTTTTCAAACCTTTGATCCTATTAATTGGGATAATAGCTCTAACCTCTTGGTCTCCCTTAATTGGGGGATACCGGGAGGCAGGGTCGTTACAGTTTAGGTACTCAATCAAACATTCAATCAATAGACTTGACTCAGAATCATCAAGTTCAAGTGTTGAACCAACGGATTAGAGTGTCAGATTGATTGAGAACTAAATTGATTGTGTTCTGCATAATCTGGACCACCAACCGACTGGTTCACTGGGTGAACTGATCGTCTCATGGTCAGTGAGACAACTGGTTCACTCTATTAAACTGATTAGTTCAACTGGTCCAAACAAGAAGTGTTGACTTGTCCCGGTTTGTGAGAAAAGTTTTTTCGTTTCGTTTGTTCAATTTGATTGGGACAAGAATTAATTTTTCCATTAATTAGAAATGAATAAGGAAAGTCAATTGTAGGCAAGTCTGGGAAGTGAAATGACCAATTCACTAGGTGAACCAATCGGCTCACACTCCCAACTGATCGGTTCATTAGTGAACTGATCGGATCACCTTGCCAAATGATCGGTTCAGTTATGAAATGACTGGTTCTCCTGTCGCAGTCCAAATTGTTCATGGAAATTTTAGACCCTTCTACTCCCGCACAGACTAGGAACCCTGACCCTACCCTCTACTATAAATAGAGGGGTATAGGGGGCTTCTCTAGAGACACAAATCAAAACATTAGTTGCTCTACAAAGTTGTTGTCCTCTCTAATTGTGGTAACCGAGAGAGCCCAAGCAAGTTCTACCCATTCCGGGGAGGAATAGAGAGGGAAAGACAACTACAGAAAAGTGAATGGTGGTGGGAGAGTGTGTCAATGACTAGTACGCTGATAGAAGGGGACAACTCCTTCTAGTCTGTTCTTCAGGAAGACTAGAGTTCTCGATAGTCCGTGTGGACTATCTATAGAGGTGGGAGACTTTTGCCGCTCAGGAGGATGACAATCAACTGTAGTCTGGGTCAAGACTAGGAGCTACATAGACACTGCCAAAGATAGGTGGTTGAAGACCACACTTGTTGTGAGGTATAGCCATTGAGAAAGCCTCAGGACTAGGTATAACTCACTAAAACCATCCTTCCCATTACATAGATGTTGATGTGATCTACTGGTTATGGGTTTATGGTCAAGTAAATTTTTTGTTTCCACTACCTACTCCAACCATGTAAAACCCAACAACTTTATGCCCATAAGGACATCCTTTTTTGAACCTTTTTTTGTCTATTTTAGATGTCCTTAGGCATGATTTAGACATGACTTAATGTCTTTACTTTATCCATGTAGACTGCTACCAATACATCTCCATCACGGCTCCAACAACTACATGCGGACAACTATCTCAGTCACAACAAGTTCATGGGTGTATCATTCGAGACACATAGGCACTCACTGTTGCGACCTGACACAACTATGCATGATGGTCTCATCCCCTGCTAAGGTCTCATCCACAACAATGCTGCCAGGTTGCAACATCCATCATGACCAAAACCACCGTCATGATCACAACAACAATCTCGACCGTGACAGATATGAAGGTTGAAGAAGTCATCATGACCATAGTAGTGTCACAACCGGAACTAGGTGGTGACCACAAATCCTATTTTGACCAAGGTGCGAATGCAACCGAATCACTTGTCACAACCTTTATGCTTGTCACGACCACAACACTGGTAGCGGTCGGGACACATGTAGCAATCTCTACACCTGGACTTAAGATGGTGGGCGGTGCCTATAAATAGGCCCCCGACTCCACACATCGAGGGGAGGAAATCATCAAGAGAAATGAAGTAACTTCCCAACTCCAGAGCCACCCTTGTTCATCTCCATTTGTCTTGGATCTCCGAAGACAAAAGTTGGAGGAGAGAGAAGATCTGTCATCTTCTTCTTTGAGAAAATAAGTAGCCATATTACATGACAATACTAGATCTATATCTAAAGAAGTACAATAGGTGTATCGCCTTCTCCCTTCTCTAGATCTATTATCTCACTCACACTGTACCTCCCCCCTCTTCATGTATCTTGATGTATCTATAGTTTTGTAACGTCATTATGTTGCTCGTTAACATGTGTGGTTAAACTGCTGACTTGGGTTGGGAGTATCCACTAAGGCTCTCCCAACATGTATATACTTACATCCCTTTGAATATATATATATATATGATCCTAGCATAGATTATCTCCATACTCTTACTCTTAATGCTTCACTTGCACTAGCTACCATTTTGTGATGTATGACTTTTAATGCCTCAAAAGAGTAGTATTAATGTTATGTAAGTGTTATGGAGTTGCATGAATGCATGAAAATGTTGATATGCTAAAGCTAATGGTCATATGGTTTGCTCTATGATTGTTTGTTTACCATCTCGAGAGAGAGACAACCTTATAATATAGATCTATACTAAGCCCGAGAGAGGAGGGAATAGACATTTATGATGATTGCTTATAATCTTGCTAAGGGTATGCAAAGGGATGTGAGTATTTCATGTTGGAGAGAGTGCTTAGTAGGTAAAGCCTAATACAAGTTCCCTTCCATACTTTAGTTACATATTTCTTGTTTGATTTAATTCTTTTGTTTTGTTTTCTTTCCTTTGCTTTTATTGCTTTGTTTGGAGTATCATCATTCCTTAGGGAACATCATCTTAATCTACCCCATCATTTGGTGTATTTGGGTCTAAGGCTCTACATTCCTAACACTTACCAACTTTGTTCCTGTGGTTCGACCCGGTCTACTACATCATACCTCGTATAATAGTTGTCAGGGATTGAGTGTCGGGTTATAAATCTAAGAGTCTGTTTGTTCTAGATACGCTCCATTTTGGATGTGTGATTTAGGTCGGTAAACTTTTGGGCACCTTTGTTAGGGAGTAGGCAAAATGATATTGTTTAGAACTCTAGTCTACCCCTATACACCCGTGCATCAAGCTTATCAATAAGCTTGACTGCACAAAAACTCTAAATTGTCTACATCTAGATTTCTTAGCACATTTCATTTTACATGTCTAGTTTTCTAACTTGACTGTGCGATCTATTTAGGTAGCCTAAATGGAAGAAGATTTAATCAACACCTCACCCTCTTTTCAAGACACCATGCCACCTTGTAGAGACAGTAGCCTTACTAGGCAGGATCAGAATGCAAGAGTCCAACATAATCATCCACCTCCAAAAACCGAAGAAGAACGACAGGAACGTCACTCAGACGGTCGTCACCATGAGGAAGAAGATTGTGAACAGTGATGTGAAGAGGAGAGGTATCATCATAAGCACCAACACCATCATAGAAGACATAGAAGGAATCATCGTGATCGTGAACGTGATCACGATAATAGTGAGGTGGAGGAGGATGAAGAAGATAAACTTCTTAGAGAATTGGATGCTACCAGAGCTAATGAGTCAAGATGCCCAATCATTATCCCATGACTTGATGCAATTAACTATGATCTAAAACTTTTGTCATTTCAATGATCTAGAAAAAGCCTTCCTAAGGGAATTTGAAGAACTAGAATCCTTACCATCATCTTGACATCTTCAAAAACATCTATGACACCTTCAAGATGGGGAGTGCCTCAAGAAGCTATATATTACAAGGAATTCATTTTCTCTCAGGAGGATAAAGCATTATCCTAGTATCTTAACCTACCTCACCAATCCATTAATGGATGGAGGCCCCTTACTGATGCTTTGGTCACTAAATTCTACCCCATAGAAAAACCATTCGAAATAGGTAAAAGATCACTTCCTTCATGTAGAAAACTAGAGAGAATCTTCAAGAACCTTGGGAACAGTATCAAGAGTATCAAAGGGATTGTCCTCACCATAACTACCACAAGTGGTTTCTGGTGACAACCTTTTACAATGGGCTAACTCCCACAGAGTAGAGTTCGCTTAATGCCATCGGCGAGAGTGATTTTCTTGGAAAGAAGCTGAGAAAGACTATGATGATCATAGACAACATGTCTGCACTACAAGAAGGCATGGATTATGAGACAAGTGATAGAGGCTCATCCAAGAAGGCTAGCTCTGAAGGACCTTCAGTTGAAGCCAAAGCCATGGAAACCATCACAGCTCAAATTCAGAAGATTGCCACAGATGTCAAACAACTAAAAGACATTGGAGACAAGGGCAAGAAACTTATTGAGAAAGTCATGAAGTGTATCACGTTTGGTGAAGGAGGCCATGGAATTGACAATTGTATATATAAGTGGTTGGAAGAAAGTGAAGAAAGTGAAAGTGAAGGAGAAACAAAGAGCGTCTCTTATGCAAACTTTAAATGGCTAGATCAGAAGGGATTAAATTATGGCAACAAAGGTGTTGCTGAGAATTCTCATCAACTGGGTGGTTCTTCAAAGACACCCCTAGGATTCGAGAAAAAAAGTGGACCAACTCAGTATACTAGAACTACTAGTTATCAGTCAAATAAGAACAACTATCAATATCAAAACAAAAATGTGAGCCATCAAAATCAAGGACAAAATCAAATTCAAAATAAAAACAAGGGTAATAACCAGCCTGATATGATCACTCAACTATTCAATTTTGCGAAAAGGTAAGCTTTGGTGAACGACCAGCTTACTCAAAGCACCATCACCAACTCAAGAGTGTTAACCATGATGCAAACTCAATGGTAGACATGCAAACACATCAAAGATAGATTGATCAACACCTAGCCCAATTAGAAGAACTCGTGAAGAATTCTCCAGGTAAGATCCCATCAAACATAGAAACTATGAAGATGGCTACTCTCTAGTTGGGGAAAGTTGTATAAAAACAAGAAGAAGAGATCCACCATGAAAAATAAAAGGTTGCCGAGCCAAAGACTAAACCCATTATTTTAGAGGAAAAAGTTTGAAAGATGAGAGCTAGTAAAGGAAGACAAGACCAAAAAAAAGAAAAAAGGAAGAAAGATGCAAAGGCCAAGAAGTCAGATCCCACCAAAGAGATCTTTACACAAAGGAATCCATATGCACCAAGAATCCCATTCCCTTAAAAATTGATTAAAGCTCATTTAAAGAAGAGATATGAGAAGTTCTTGGAAGCAGTAAAGAAGCTACACCTAGATATTTCATTTTTAGATGTGATTGAGGAAATGCCTACCTATGCCAAGTTCTTCAAGAACCTTATTACGAAGAGGAGGAGAGGTGATCGCGTCAAGATAGTATAACTAGCCAAGATGTCAAGTGTTTCTGTTCAAGCTACCATGCCCACAAAGAAAAGAGACCCGGGAGCATTTACTATTCCTTTCAATGTTGGAGCTTATCTGGGAGCAAGCACCAGTCTTATGCCCCTTTCTTTAGCCCAAAGGCTTGGACTGACAGACATGGTGAAGATAGGTATGAGAATTCAACTTTCCAACCAAACCTTTACAAAGTCGGTGAGAATGGTAGAGAATGTCCCAATCCACATCGGAAGGTTCTTTATACCATGTGATATGGTGGTGATAGAAACCATTGAAGATCCATCATGCTCCATAATATTTGGAAAACCATTCCTCGCAACTGGAAGATCCCTGATAGATGTCACGAAGGGGATCATCACTCTCCCTGTAGGTAATGATCACATCAATTTTCATGTACAAAACGTCATGAGAGGACCCTCTCTATTTGAGTCAGCATATTTTATGGATAGTTATACTCAATATTGTGAGGAAGCATAGGAAAGCAATGTGATAGATGACCATCTCATGGGAGTCTTAAATGATCTAATCCCAAGCTAGAAGATCCTAAAGTGGTTGAGATTCTAGATACTTGAATCAACCTGAGGAGGAGGGTTTCGGTGATGAAGAAGGTACAATAGAAATTGTGATGTATGCCTCATTGGAACAAGCACCCAAAGATAAAGCTACATCCGAAAAAAAACTTGAGCTGAAGCAACTCCTGGAAGGACTGAAGTATGAATTCCTGAGCATTAAAGAAATAAACCATGTTATCATAAACTCTTCTTTGATAGAAGATCAAGAAGAAAAGTTGTTGAAGGAACTCACTCTGTGGAGGAAATCTATAGATTATTCAATCGAAGATATAAAGGTCCTCAGCCCATCTCTACGCATTCATAGAATCAACCTTGAGGAAACTACTAACCCTTTGGCTCATCCACTAAGAAAATTGAATCATATGTTGAAATAAGTCATAATGAAAGAAGTAATAAAGTTACAAGATGCAGGGATCATCTACCCCATCAGTGATAGCAACTGGGTCAGCCATATCCACATTGTACCAAAGAAGGGAGGCATGACTATAGTGAAGGGAAGCAATGGGGATGAAGTAGCCACTCAGACAGTTACTAGGTGGAGAATGTGTATCGACAATCGCAAGCTCAACACCGCCATGAGAAAAGACCACTTCCCCCTACCTTTCATCGACCAAGTTCTAGAAAGGCTTGCAGAATAATTCTATTTCTGTTTTCTTGATGGATATTCTAGATTTTATCAAGTCCATATTCACCCTGATGATCAATAAAAGACTACTTTCACATGTATCTATGGGACGTACGCCTTTCGAAGAATGCCCTTCATATTATGTAATGCACCTATTACTTTTTAAAGGTGTATGATATCCATGTTCTCAGATTTTTTGGAAGACATGATGAAGGTATTCATGGATGACTTCTTGGTATATGGACCCAACTTTGAAAGATATCTTGAAAACTTGTCAAATGTCTTCGAAAGATGTGAGGAGAAGAAGTTTGTACTTATTTGGGAAAAATGCCATTTTATGGTGAAAGAAGGCATAGTTCTAGGGAACACAATTTATGAGAAAGGCATGGAAGTGGATAAGAGCAAGATAGAAGCTATATCAAAGTTACCACTGCCAAAATCTATCATAGGAGTGAGAAGTTTTCTAAGGCATGCTGGATACTACATAAGATTTATAAAGATTTCTCAAAGGTTGTGAAGCCTTTGTCAAACCTTCTCATTAAATATGTGGATTTCAATTTCTTTGATAAAAGCCTCAAAGCATTCAATTTCCTAAAGAATGTCCTGACCACAGACCCGATACTTCAAGCACATGATTGAGGATTTCCTTTTGAAATCATGTGTGATGCCAGTGATTACACCATCTGAGTTGTCCTAGGGCAAAGAAAAGATAAGAAGTACCATGCGATCTACTGTTCTAGTAGAACTCACAATGAAGATGAGGTAAACTACACCACTACCAAGAAAGAAATGCTAGTGATAGTATATGCTTTTGACAAGTTTAGATCCTACCTAATAGGGTCGAAAGTGAAGGTGTACATGGATTACGGGGCCATAAAGTATCTTATGCATAAAAAGGACACAAATTTGAGATTGTTGTGATGGGTTTTGTTGATATAAGAGTTCGATCACAAAATCATTGATAAGAAAGGAATGGAGAACGTGGTGCCTGACCACTTGTCTAGAATAGTTTTTAATGAAGAAAATGAGATACCAATAAATGACAACTACACTGATGAAGTCTTGATGATGGTTAGGTCAGTCAAACCAAATCTTCCTTGGTTCGCTGACATCGATAACTATCTGGCTTGCGAGCAATTGCCTCCCAAGATAACTTACAATCAGAAAAAGAAACTTTCTTTATCTGAATAATTATTACTGGGATGATCCCCTGTTGTGTAAGAGATGTTTTGAAAACTTATATTAGCATTATGTACTCGAAGAAGAGGTGCCTCAAATCCTCAAGGAATGTCATCCCTCACCTTATGGAGGTCATTATGTAGGCTAAAGGACCACAACTAAGGTCCTATAGTCAGGTTTTTATTGGCCGAAACTCTTCAAGGATGCTATGTCTTTTGTCAAGTCTTGTAAAGAATGTCAACTGGCCAGAAATATTACAAAAAGAAATGAGATGTCTATGTCTGACTGGTTGGAAGTCGAGATCTTTGATGTCTGGGGAGTTGATTATATGGGACCTTTCCCTCTCTCTAGAGGAAAAAAGTTCATTTTGGTCGCATTAGATTATGTCTCCAAATGGGTAGAACTTGTAGCAACTCCCACATGTGACTCTAAGGTAGTTGTGAGACTGTTTGAGAAGATCATTTTTCCAACATTCGGGGTTCCATGCACCGTCGTTAGCAACAGGGGATCCCATTTCATAGAAAAATAGTTTGAAGCATTACTGAACAAGTATGGTGTCAAGCATAAAGTAGCCACACCATACCACCCCCAGACATCTGGATAGGTCGAAGTTTCAAATCGACATATTAAGTAGATATTACAGAAAACCATTGGAAATACCCATAAAGATTGGTCCATGAAGTTATATGATGCCCATTGGGCATATAAAATTGCTTACAGAATGCCGATAGGGACTACCCCCTACCCATTGGTTTATGGAAAGTCATGCCATTTGCCTATTGAACTAGAGCACAAGGCCCTTTGGGTCATCAAATTCTTGAATATGGATCTGGACATAGTTGAAAAGAAAAGGTATTTGTAGCTTCACGAGCTTGAGGAACTCAGGCTACATGCCTATGAGAACGCTCGCATCTATAAGCAAAGAACGAAGGTGTGGCATGATGCCCATATCAAGCACAAGGATGTTTTTGAAGGAGACAATGTTTTGTTGTTCAATTCAAGAATTAGGCTTTTTCTAGGGGAACTTAGGTCGATATGGTCTTGTCCATTCTCTATGGTCAAGATATACCCATTTGGGGTAATGGAGATCACCAGTGAAAAGAATGGTACCTTCAAGGTGAACGGACACAGAGTAAAGAGGTATTATGAAGATGAAGCCTTTACGAGAAGGTCATAACTTAGATTGGAGGAACCCAAACCAGAACCATATGAGATACGCGAACCATTGCCGACAAAGGCCAAAGAAGAATGAGAAATGAATGGGATAGTCAAGCTATAATACTTTAAATTAGGCTTCTTTGGAAGCAACCCAAGAGTTTACTGCTTTATTTCATATTGCAAGCTTTCCTTCAGTTCTATCTAGTCTAAGTTGAGTACATATTTAACTCTGAACTTTCTCTCTCTAAGTAGCTTTTAATTCCTCTAAAATAGATGGTCAATTCTGAATTCCCATCTTTGTTATTTTATCCTCAATTGATTTGATGATGTGTAAAAATGTTGCTTGGTTCAAAGCTTAGATGTTTGCTCTTAAAGATCTGTATCGTTGATTTTTCTCTCATCTTAGTTACAAGTCATATCACCAACACAAATGATTGCAAAAATGTTCTAAGGTAATTTTGAGTGTTTTCCCAAATTGTGCATTTGCATTGCTTTTGACTTAAACTAATCCAAGCTAGGGTTTGGTTGATTTGATCCTTTTCATGTACCTAATTCCTGAAATCAATCTTAAACAAACATATTAGATACATATGAATGGAATGGTTGAGTCATTATCAAAATATGGACAATGTGTAACACTTAGGTCATCATTCTCCCCTTTTTGACAATGACAAACCATTCCTCAACATATTAAAAAGGATATGAAAGTTAAAACTTTTACCTTTGAGAAAGGATGTGAAGTTAAACCTTTAGATTGTGAATTGTAAGGGGATACGTGAATGAACATTGTGAATTTCTCCCCCACAATTCATGTTTACCTAAACCTGCATGGTTAGCCTTTTCTACACATAATCAGATCACATATACATACTATATGGTTCTCTAGAAAGTCACATGATATGTAGATAATTGACAAGAAAAGGATCACATAAGCAATAAAACAATATGGTTGAGGTTATTTCTTCCCCTTTTGACATTATCAAAAAGGTAGGGGGTAGAAGAGATAAAAACACAGGTCTTCTCGACAGGCACAAGCTAAAGCAATCAACCACATAGCACACATCAAATAGAGACAAAGCACAGAGAAACAAACAATCTAATGTCATAATAAAAATATGGGATAACATACGATAAGCTCATAAAATATAGGAAACAAAAGAGTTATTGTACATAGGATTAAGATTACAACATTAAGCATGTTCTCACAGAATGAGCTACAAACCAACAATAAAATAGCAAGATGATAAAATAGTAATCCTCAAATACATTGCCCAAATATCTTAGTACATAAAAGTTCGAAAAGATAGATATAAGCAACATCTAAAGACTATAGAACTAAAACATCTAAGAGACATCTATGCATCATCATTGTCGACCTCAGGCTCGTAGTCCTTGTCACCATCAAAAGGTGCAGCAAAGACAACAATATCTTCACATTTATCACCAAAACCTTTAGAAGAGCCATCATCTTCGGTGCCCTCATCATCATCAACCTCATCCTCAGTAGGCTGGTCAGGCATCTCCTCATCGACAAGAGGGCTGAAACCAAGACTAGGCCATCTATGTTCTGCTCAGCCCCAAACATGCCAAGAGCATGTAACTCCTATTCTTGCAGGAAGGTGGGAGAAGAAGTCCCATGGTTAGCAAGCACGGTGGTAGCAGTACCAGTGGGCAGCACCAGCTGAGGAAGCACACTAGGTATAGGGGCAGGTCCACCATCAACAGCAAAGGTGGAAGTAGAAGTAGTAGGTGGTGGTGTAAGGTAGAAGTGACTATTGATGTGTGCACAAATTGTTGCTATTTTCATTGCCTAATAATTTCATTTCGAATTGCTCTTAATTGTATATCTTTTAATACATATATCACCAAATTAGTATAAAATCATGTGCACATTAGTTCTTATATTTTATGCATGTATTTTATATGTATTTTAAACATTTTAATAATTATAATAATTATTTGAATCAATTCATTACTTATTTTATTGTAGATAATTATTATTTACTAGAGAAAAGTTGATACTATTGACATGCAATTCGGTAGTACTGTCATGGTATCAAAGTACAAGAAATATTATTGTTCCAGATCGAAAAAGAAAAGGATTTTACTACAACTAACTCGGTAGTACCGACTTCCAACTCGGTAGTACCGACTTCCAACTCGGTAGTACCGACACAGGCGTTGATGGCCAAGATTAAAAACATTAAATCCAACTGTTATTGTTATGAAAAATAATATTTAGGTTTTCTCTTAACCTAAACATATATAATGGTTGGAAAGGACGCTATTAGAAAGGGATTGTCGAGATCTATCTCATGGGAATGACATAAATGGTGAACGGAGGGAGAAAAGTGAAAGAACCCTACCCGGTAGACCTCAGAGGCATTTTGGCGGTGGCAACAACGGCAAATCCTCTCCATCTTCTCCAAATTCATTCTTTAGCCATGTCTCCAATTTGCTATATCTCGAAATTCATGTTTTACATCTTTTCGATTTATAGTGATATCACGTCATATATTTTTGGCTAGAAACATAATCCTTAAGATCCAGGAGTAGCCCAGTTACGCATTGTACCTGACTTTTATGCATTAATATCACTCTTACTCCTATTTTCTAGATATAAATCTATGAAGTTGTCTAGTTCTATTTATGTTGGATCAACATAGATAGATTATTAGACCCTTAATCATTTCTGGAGAGAGGTTAAGGGTTGGAAACATAGATTTGCCCATTTATTGCACCCCACGGGAAAGGTGGGGAATAAACAAGAGGAGAAACTCATATTTTAATCATAAAGCACCTAACTAATCAACTAATTACTATGGAAATGGGATTGGCATTAGAATAGGTAGTGAACTACACTGCGGGAGTGGGTAGTTCTGACTACAGGCACTTTATCCAGGGTTAGGAGTGATGTATGTTAGTGTTTAGAGGTTAGTTGTAGTGTTATTTGTGGTGACACAAAAAATCCTAAGGAATTCACCCATTCCTGATCACAACAACCTTAGTTAGATTTACTTTTTGTTCTTAGTTAATTAAACAACCTATCAACTCTTTTTTTAGGTCTAGCTGATTTGGTTTCAGTAAGTAGTAGTCTCTGGTGTATGATTCCCTGAGTTTGACAACTTTGGCCTCTTTTGGCCTATATTCCATTACATGTGCACTTTCTTTTTACATGTACGTTCTACGTGTGTCAAGTTTTTGGCACCGTTTCCAGGGAATCGGCATCACCAACACTACGAGTGCTGAGACTGGCCACTCTAGGCCATTGTATTTATTTTCATTTTTTTTCTTTCCATTTTTAATTTCATAAAAATTCACTGTTAATTTAATTATTTTTCATATTTCATCTAGATATTTCTTTATAGTTATTTTTCTTTCCTTTTGAAAAATAGGAAAACAAAAAAAGAGGCACATGGATCCTATTTGTCTAGAGTGTGGTAATGCACATGTAGACTATAGGTGTTTGAGTCCATCTTCATCACATCATGGGAAAACCTTGAAGGAAATTCATTGTGAGCATATTAGGATTATGATTCAATTTGTTTTAAATCGCAAAAGTCCTATTTCTGATGGAGGTTGGGGTAGAGTAGAGAAAATGGAAGTAAGTTGACATTGAGGATAAGGAATTAGAGAGTGAGGAGAACATACTAGAAGAAGTTTTAGAATCACCTCTGTCATGTCCTTCCATTGATCCCAACCACACCCTTGACTCCTAGGATTGATCTTGAATATGATTGGGTATTTGATGAGGAAGATGAGGAGAATGATGCAAATAAGGTGGAAGACAATTTTGATGCATGTGTTTGGGATATAAGTGAAGGAGAGGAGGATCGAGAAAGTGCTTTATTTGATAGCGATCTTAGAGAGGAGGAAGAGAGTGAGGAAGAAGATACTGAGAGTGAAAAGGTTGAGGAATTTCCCATTACCCATCATATAATTCCATCTCCACAAGATCCATCTCTTCATTTCTATATGGATGATCCTATATGGGATACAATCCAGATGATAATTTGAAATTTTTTGTGAGAATATTAATGAATGTGGGGGGGTTGAATTATTAGAAGAGGAGGTGGCACACAAATTCACCTTTGATTTATTCCTTCCATTATGTGTAGATAGGAGTGATCCATTGGGGATGGTCATAGAAATTAAGAAGCAATCATCATTATACCTTTCACCTCATGGCTACCTATTTCTACATGTGCTCCCACATTAGGACTTGGTTGTGATTCATGTTTAGGCTCATTGCAATGATAATTTACTTTTGAAATGGAATGTCAACCACACATGTTGGTCTTCTGACTATTATTTAATTTTTCTCATTGTTGCAAGGAACCAAATGTTTAGAAGGAAGAAGCAGAGAGAGCTTCACCCTCCTCTATGACCACCTAATTATTGTTGATTGGCATGTGTCCAGCCTTGGACATTAAACAAGGGTGTGTGTGAGAGGCAACCTACCAATCATGTTTATTTTGTTAAACTTTCAATTCAAATTTTAATTCAAATTTTGCAGTTTTGTGATGTCTAGTTTTGATGCAAGTAAAAAAGGTGCCTTGATATGTGGATTAAATGTGCAGGGACGCACTGAGTCGGTACCACCGACACTCTATTGATGGCACTGAGTCATTCATTTTATCGTTACATGAAAACTCTAGCATCAGCTCAGTACCACTGACTTCACTATCATTAGTACCGAGTTCTCATCAGTGACATCTCACAAGCTGAACAAGCATCGACACTCACTGCGTTCGAGTGCTTATTGGAGGGCATGTCTTCATGTGGATCCCACCCACCCATCTTTTGCCCCAAATTTCACCTCACATATCGGTACAGTCGTTTCATTTGTCTTCCTTTGCTTTTGACATTGGGGACAATGCCATATTCAAGCTTAGGGGGAGAAATGGAACGGTGCTTCTATCTTTACCTCTTGCATATTTTCTTTTTATCATACATCTACATGTTTTTTTTCAAAAAAAAATTGAGTTTTCATTTTTTTTTTAGGGTCCACTTCTATCTAGCATAATTGTGGACAAAATATAAAATTTTAGTTAGGATTAGCCGTTTGTTGATGATGTGGTATCGATTTTGAAAATTCTAAAAAATTTTGGAATGTGCTTTTATGCTTTGCTCTTTAATCTAAATTTGCTATGTTTAAGAGTACATAACTCGAGGATTTGTTTGGATTAGTCAACCTTAAGATATACTAAATGAATGAAAAACTTAACTGAACCCTTTGGCTTGTGTTATGACAATGATGTTGGAGTCCATACCAACCAAACACTAACATGATCTTTAATATGAATTTTAGAAATAAAATCTAAGGTTACTCTATTACACAAGTTGATATAAGAGTGACATATGGTTGGGAAAGACAATATCTCTTAGTCATGTGATCTCATCCACCTTCCATTCATCTTCATTCACCGCCATAGGATGATCAAGTTTAATCCAAGTTATTTTTCGCATTACATTGCATGATAGGAAGCATATATCTACTTCATCTTCTTATGCATTAGAAAAGGAAAAAATCATACGATCTTTTTGAGCATTTGTAGTTTGCATAACAAAATTGCATATAGTTACATTTGCATTGCATATTTCATAAGGTGTTACATATTTGTTATCTTCTACCATCTTCTACGGTCTTCTCTCATGAAAGAGTGTAAAAAAAGTTGTATCTCCTTATTCCTTCTCCAAATTAAAAAAAAAAGTTAAAAAAAGCCCAAGCATGAACTATTTATCTTACTAAAATAAAAGGGCAAAAAAAGAATTATTGAAAAAGAAAAAGAAAATAGAGGAGAAAAGAAGGAAAATGATTTTTAAGTTCAATGTCATATTCTCTCTACAAACCAAAGAAGGGGATTTTGGATTTTTTTGTAAATGCCTTTCCACCTATACTCATCATTAGGATGGGACATCCATTACATGCATCATTGCACCAAAATAAAAATAGTCACTAGAAGTCATACATTCATATTTTATCCATCATATAGGTGCATCATATTTTACTTCTTGCATAAATAATTTGGATAATTCTTGTGAATCCTATTTTCATAGCCACCCATCTTTTCCACCCATTTCTCTACAAGGTAGGCCACCATCATAATCATTGCCCCCATCCATGCTTATTCTGGGATCTGCTTCCAAGTAGTTAATTTAGGTAGATTAGAGCAATGTAGATAGGGAGATCACATGGTGCATCAAGCATGTGGCCTACTGAACATGATATTAACTGCTTCATATTGATAGTATTTTTCATTAATCTTTTTGTGGACATCTATTATGAACATTATTGATCGCCTTAGAGTAGTTACTTGTCCAGTGGTTGGCAAGGACCGGTTTGAGACCGATTGGTGGAGGGCAGTTATAAAAATTAATTCATAGGTACATGTCTTCTTACTAACTTTTTCAAACAAATTCAAGAGAAGTGTTGCTCGAGGACGAGTAATATTCAAGCTTACGGGTGTGATGTGTGCACAAATTGTCACTATTTTCATTGCTTAATGTGGTTGATTTCATTTCCAATTGCTCTTAATTGTATATCTTATAATACATATTTCACCAAATTAGTATAAAATCATGTGTGGATCAGTTCTTATATTTTATGCATGTATTTTACATATATTTATACATTTTAATAATTATAATAATTATTTCAATTAATTCATTACTTATGTTATTGCAGATAATTATTATTTACTAGAGCAAAGTCAATACTATCGACATGCAACTTGGTAGTATAGACATGGTATCGAAGTATACAAAATGTTATTGTTCTAGATCGAAAAGGAAAAGGATTTTACTGCAACTAACTCGTAGTATTGACTTCCAACTCGGTAGTACCGACACAGACATTGACGGCCAAGATTAAAAACATTAAATTCAACTGTTATTGTTATGAAAAATAATATTTAGGTTTTCTCTTAACCTAAACATATATAACGGAGGGAAGTGCACCATTAGAAAGTGATCATTGAGATCTATCGCATGGGGATGATAGGAACGGTGAACGGAGGAAGAAAAGAGAAGGAACCCTACCCAGAAAACCTCAGAGGTAGTTTGACAGTGGCAACAATGACAAATCCTCTCCATCTTCTCCAGATCCATTCTTTAGCCATGTCTCCAATTTACCGTATCTCACAATTCATGTTTTCCATCTTTTCGATTTACAGTGATACCATGTCATATATTTTCAACTAGAAACATATTCCTTAGGATCTAAGAGTAGGTCAGATATGCATTGTACCTGACTTTTATGCATTAATATCACTCACTCCTATTTTCTGGATATAAATCTATGAATTTGTCTTGTTCTTTTTATGCTTGATCAATATAGATAGATTATTAGACCCTTATTAATTTAGGGAGACAGGTTAAGGGTTGGAAAGCATAGATTTACCTATTTATTGCACCCTTTGGGAAAGGTGGAGAATAAACGGGAGGAGAAACCCAGAGTTTAATTATAAAGCACCTAACTAATCAACCAATTGCTATGGAAATGAGATTTGTGTTAGAATAGGTAATGAACTACACTACATGAGTAGGTAGTTCTAACTACATGCTCTTTATGTAGGGTTAGGAGTGATGTATGCTAGTGTTTAGGGGTTAGTTGTAGTGTTACCTATAGTGAAACCAAAAGTCATAAGAAATTCACCCATTCTTGATCACAACAACCTTAGTTAGATTTACTTTTTGTTATTAGTTAATTAAACAACCTGCCAACTCTTCTTTTAGGTCTAGCTGATTTGATTTCAGTAAGTGGTAGTCTCTCGTGTATGATTCCCTGAGTTCGACAACTCGGGCCTCTTTTGGCCTATATTACATGACATGTGCACTTGCGTTTTACACGTATGCTCTACACGTGTCAACTGTAAGTATAAGAAGCATAGTCACCACCTGGTTATGGCTGGTAGGAGGGGTAAGGATGGCTACATGATAGGTTCATGGTAGACATGATCTGGCAAAAGTCCTAGTAGAGATGGTCCTAAACCTAATGGTTGTACACTTTTTGGTGCATCATGTAACCCAGAAGAGCTTCATTTGACACTGATAAAGAGGAGCAGTTAGCTCTAGGTGGTGGTTGAGGTGGAGGGGTCTAGGTAAAGGTGGAGGCTCCATGTTTGGTAGAGGAGGTAGGAAGGAACACCTTCTTGATGGTGGTTTCACTGATGCAGACTCCTTTGTGGCTAGCTTTGTAATTGAGATCATGGAAAAGAGATTTCTTGGTAGAAAAAGCAAAAAGTCCACAAATCAAGGCATGGTAGGGAGTGGGAACCACGGGTGTTCTTCCTAGAGTCAAAGCCTATCATGTGGTGTAAAAAGTATCGTGACCACTTGACTCCAACGTTCTTTAAGAGACAGGCAATGATCACAACAGTGTTTTCTACAATTTATGTTTGATTCTTCTCAGGGAGGACATTGTAGTTAACAACTAATGTGATCAAATAATTCTTGATATTGAGGGAAGAGGATGATAAGGTTGACTTCTTCCTATATACTTGAGGCTTCTTCAAAAACTTGTGAATATCGGGGAGAGTAAGTTCAAAGTGTTTGTAAAAGGCCTCAGGGTCAAGCAGGTCAAAATAGTCAAGACAGTCCGTCCTCCATGTGTCGGTGACCTCTATTCCATTGAAAAAGATATTCAAGGAATCTTCAGAGATAGTGAACTTGGTCTCTGAAATCATGGAAGTGAGGATTACCTGGCTATTGGGTGGTGGCACCATAGTTCCATAGTTTCATGTAAGATTGGCATAAAATTCATGGACCGCCTTAGTTATAGTGATGGAATTTTGAAAGCATCAGCGTTCCATGCAAAAAGCACCTAGGTGATGGGAATGGAACAACTCACCAAATTCCGTGATAGCCTTTGTCATAGTCAGAAGATGCTCAAACAAAGATCTAAAAGAGAAAGGGTTCCTAGAAAGGAGCTCCTTGTAACAATTGCGAGCTTCAGAGGAGATGAAAGAGGTCCCATCAAAGGATATGCGATGAGGATTAGAGAAAGACAAAGGTGTCCCACCTGGGACAGCTCTCTTTCTATGATTGGAGGACATGGGATTGGATTGAGAAGCACAAACAATCAAAAGAGAGAGAGATCCTCACCAACAGGTCTTCTAACCACCTATAAGGGTGTAAGAAGAGGCAAGGAGGGCTAACCTAGGCAAGGGAGAGGGTGTGCAAACCTAGGGTTGAAGGTTAAGGGAGTTGGAGGTGGGGAATCAGTCAGCTTTTCTCTAGTTGAGAGGGAGAAATGTCGACTGAACCTTTTTTTAAATTTTGGTCCAGCTCGGCCAGCAGTCGAGTTTTGAGATAAGGAAACTCGATTGATCAACATTTTCATATAACCTTCAGCCAAGGGATTGGTCGAGTTGGCAACTCGACCGATAGGTAGTTTGTCTACAAACTTGAAATCTTAATTCCTAGCATCTAGGGTGCTAATTAAATTTATTTCTTTAGCCTATTATGCATTTTAGACATATTGAGGCACATTTAAGTCATCATATGGTACTATTTTATGATATAAAAGTTGTTTGCAAAAAAATACCCAAAACAAGTGAAACAAGGCAAGAAACAAGACAATTATAGCACATAGAAAACAAGAGATGATTCATTTTAAGAAAAAAACATATAGGAAAAATAACAACTAGCTAGAAGGCATGTCAATATCATTAAGAGTAGTTATGAGCAATTTTGATCTAATAAAGGCAAATTGCTCTCTTGCTAGGCGTTTAGTTAAAATGCCCACAAGCTAATTTTCTATGTCCACATGCGTGATATAAATATCCTTTTTGGAAATGTGGTAACCAAGAAAATGATGATGAACCTCTATATGTTTAGCTCTACTATACAACATAGGATTGTAAGACAAGTTAATTGCACTAGTATTATCACAAAAGATAGGAGACGCATCAAAATGAGTGTTAAAGTCTTGGAGCATTTGCTTCATCCATAGGACATGGGCACAACTATTCAAACTCGGTATTTGAAAGAGCCACAGTACTTTGTTTCTTAGATAACCAAGAAACTAAGCATGGTCCTAGGAAGAAGCAAGTGCTACTTGTACACTTTCTATTAATCAAACACCCTATGTAATCAATATCACTATAAGTAGTAACAGTAAAGTCGCTTGACTTGGGATACCATAGTCCAAAATTTTGGGTTTTGGATAGATACCTTAAAATCTTCTTAACTGCTATAAGATGTAATTTCCTAGGACTTGATTGAAATCGAGCACACAAGCCAACACTAAAAGTTATATTATGTCTAGAGGAAGTTAAATAAAGTAAAATTCCAATCATACATCTATAGATCTTCTCATATACCTTCTAACCTTCCTCATTTATGTTAATCTTGGTGGTATTTGACATGGGGGTATCCATTAGCTTTGTGTTCTCCATCCCAAAGCTCTTAAGTAGTTCACTTGTGTACTTTCCTTGGCTTATGAAGTTCCCATTTTCATTTGCTTGATTTGAAAGTTAAGGAAGAAGGTAAGCTCCCCCATCATGTTCATCTCAAAATCACTATGCATAAATGAACTAAACTCCTTACAAAGATCAAGATTTGTCCCGCCAAAAATAATATCATCAACACAAATTTGAATGATCAAGAAATTGCTAGAAGTGTGTTTTAGAAACAAGGTATAATCTACTTTGCCCATGATATATCCATTGTCTAGAAAAAAGTTCTTTAGTTTCTCATGCCAAGATCGAGGTACTTGTTTTAGACCATACAGAGCTTTTTATAATAAATAAACATGGTTAGGGAAGTTATTATGTTCAAAGCCTGAAGGTTGAGCAACATATACTTCCTCCTCATTGTACCATTCAAAAATGCACTTTTAACATCCATTTGATATAGTAGAAAGTTTTTGTGACTAGAAAAGCCAGCAACATTCTAATTGATCAAGTCTATCTACAGGTGCATATGTTTCATCAAAATCTATACCTTCTTGGTGATTGTAGCCCTGAGAAACTAACCTTGATTTGTTTCTTACCACTTTTCTACTTTCATCCAGTTTGTTTTGGTAGGCCCTCTTGGTACCAATTATCTTCCTATCACTTTGTCTTGGCACAAGAGTCCACACTCAATTCTTCTCAAACTGCTCCTACTCTTCTTGCATGGCAAGGATCCATTTATAATCTTTAAGATCTTCTTTGACATATTTAGGCTCAAGCTGAGAGATGAAGGCATTTTCTGCTTGTTCTTTGTTGTAGTGACCCCCATCTTCACCCTTTCGAAAGGATTTCCTATGATGAGCTCTTTAGGATGATGTTTTGCAAAATGGGGGGTTGAATCCTTCTTTTCTTCTTCTTTCTCTTCTTCATTACCTAACACCTCTTTTGCATTTTTACCAATGTTGAGTTCTTTCAAGTGGGATTACCTCATCTGTAATATCATCATCAACAACATTCTTGGAAATATAGGGGCTAGTCTCAACAAAACTAACATTGATAGATTCTTCTACTTGACACTGTTCAATGTTAAACACTCCATAAGCCTTTCTCGTAATGCTATAGACAAGAAAGAAAGCCTTGTAAGACGTTGGATAAAACTTGTTGATGAAATCCTTGGTTTTCAAAACAAAACAAGGACAACTAAAGCAATGAAAGAAATCAATGGAAGTCTTTCAACCACACCATAGCTCATAGGGGGTTTTCTTTAAAGATGGATGAGTAAAAACCTAGTTTTACACAAAACATGAATTACTAATGGCTTCGACTCAAAACTTTTTTGGAGTGGCATACTATAGAAGCTTGTTCCTAGCCATCTCCTCTAGTGACATATTCATTCTCTCTACAACCCTCTTTTGTTGAGGCATTTGAGGTGAAGAAAAGTTATGTGCATATCTGAATCCCTCACGAAACCGTTCAAACAAATCATTTCAACTCTCTACCATGATCATTGTAGATAGAAAAGATCTGGCAACAATTTTGGTTTACAACTCATTTACAAAAAGTTGAGAAAACATCGAGGGTATCACATATAGAAACAAGAAATAAGGTCCAAGTATATCGAGAAAAATCATCGATAATCACAAGACAATACTTGCTACTACAATGTGATTGAGTACGTGTTGGTCTAAACAGATCAATGTGAAGAAGCTCAAGAACTCTTTTGGTGCTAAGGACTCCTTTTTATTTGAAGGAGGACTTGTTTTGCCTTCCTTGGGTACAATATTGGCATTCCTCATCCTTTTCAAAACCCAATTTAGGAAGTCCCTTCACCAAATCCTTTTTCTCAACTTCTTCATTTGATACATATTTACATGACCAAGCCTATGGTGCCATAGAGAAATATCATTCGAATTGGCAACAAGACATCTACCAACAATAGGCTTAATAGAGTCAAGAACAATAATGTAAAGATTAACATTTCTAGTTCCTTTATATATGTTATTGTAGGAGAGGGAATCTAGAAGCAAGCATTCTAAAGAAGTAAATAGAACATGGCAACCATTATCACAAAGTTTACTAACACTTATTAAATTGTGATGTAGGCCATATACAAGAAGAACATTCTTGATACAAAATGAATCACCTACATCACCCTCTCTTATTACCTTACCCTTTTTGTTGTCCCCAAATGTCACTCGTCCTCCTTTCTTCTTGGTGAATTGATTGAAATGGCTGATTTCACATGTCATGTGTTTTGAACAGCCACTATCAACAATCCATTTGACTTTTTTCTATAAGAAAGGAATATAATTGGTGCCCAATTCAAACTTTGGGATATTGGGTCAGCTTGGGGACCCACTTCATCTTTGGGATGGTCCCCTTATCCCTATAAGGACAATAAGTAGAGTAGTGGTCATCACTCTTACAATGAGTAGACACATTAGGGTTCTTAGAGTTGGAAGAATATCCATGGAAGATTGGATGTCCCTTGTTCTTCTTCTTTCATTTTCCTTTGGATTTGCCTTTTGAATCACCCTCATATCCTAAACCACTCGTACCACTATGTTTGGTGTTGTGATCCAAAACATCATTGAGGTACTTCTTCTCTTTGAGGAAAGTTTGCAAAGTAGCTTTCAATTTGTGATTATCATTGGTAAGAGTAACAATGGTAGAGGACAAACAAGAAATATCATCATTAGCATGCAGAAGATCAGCCTCTAAGAAGAGGGCTTTAGTCAAATAAAAATATTTTTCCAAAGAGATAGAAGAAACTTCATTGCTAGGCAAAACAGTTTTAGAAGATATATCATTAATTTGAGCAAGCAACCTAGCATTTTCAGTTCTAAGTAATATGAGCTCATCAAGATAGATTCATTCTTTTCTCATCCTTAGTATCATTATAGGTCATCTTAAGATCATCATTTTCAGTTTTAATCAAAGCAAGCTTATCTACTAGGGATTGGTTTTCTTCCTTAAGACTAGTAATGTTCTTAAGGTAGACATTGTTCTTGACTTAAACTCCATTATATTAGAGCTCAAGCTCAAGAAACTGCCCTTGCAAGGAATCAATACTATCAACAAGCAACTTCGCATTTTTATCAAGAATATCAATTTTTCCATACAAATCACCAATGATGTTTCCTAGCCATTTCTTTTTAGACTTGCAATAGACATAATATGAACAAGAAGCAATTAACATATCAATAAGAGTTTCTTTGGACAACTCAAGTAAGGTTACCTCACTTACCTCACCAATGTCTTCACTTGTGGAGGCCACGAGTGCAAGATGGCATTCTCTTTCATCGGAGATTTAGCCACTTGAAGAGGATTCTTCCCAAGTTGCATGAGTTACATCCTTGCTTCTTTTCTCCTTCTTATGCTTCCTATTGTATTTTCCTTCCTTCTTGTAATCATCCTTCTTCTTGTGGACACTCTTGTGGTGGCTCTTCTCTGTCTTTGGGCATTCATTCTTGTAGCTCCCATTTTTCCCACATTCATAGAACCTAGGAGTTGAGGATGAGGAAGGCTTTCCTTTGAAGTGCTTGCCCTTGGAGTAGTTTGCTTCATGACCACAAGGGCCATCATCTTCACTTGAGGAGGTAGGAGACGACCGACAAGCAAGTTGTTGTTGAAGGTGTTGACTTGAGAGTTATACATTGCCCATATATTGATAATGACTTAATCATTCCATTCCTATGTATCTAATATGTTTTGTTCAAGATTGATTTCAGACTTTAGGAACATGAAAAGGATCAAATTACACAAGTCCTAGCTTGTTCAAGTTCAAGTCAAATCAATGCAAGTGTGCTTTTTGGGAAATCACTCTAAATGACCTTAGATTAATTTTTTAATCACTTGTATTGATTATATGACATGTAACTAAGATGAGAAAAATCAGGGACACTTAATACCAATGTTTGGTCACTCAAAAGTCAAATTGGAAAATTTTTCATAGGCAGTTTATCGGTCGAGTTGGAAACTTGACTGATCCAGTGATGGGTTTTCTGAAATGACCAATTGGTCAAGTTGCACAGTCATAGAACTTGACCAATTGATCAACTAAGCAAAACTGATTTCGACTCATTGGTCAAGTTTCCTAGAACAAACGCAACTGATAGTTTGAAAATTGACTTTGTCCTTTAGTGGATTAGTCAAGTTACCTTCATTGAAACTCAACCGAATGTACTATACGAAGAACGTAGAAAAAGTTATTATAACCATTAGAGAGTTGTTGTGAGAGAAAATGGATCTATTACAAGTTGTAAAAATGCTAGTTTTCATTCTTGAGTGATCCCACACTCAAAGGAACACCCCCAGTTATAAATAGGATCCCTTAGAGTTCATTCCAAGTTTGCTCATTCATGTTATTCTAAGTCCTTGCTATAGTTGAGTGTGTTGCAACCCTTTGAGCCCCTTTATCTCTCTCTCTCTCATTTACAAAGCATTTCATGATTATGAGTGAGTTAGGTATGTTGTAAGAGAGCTACCTCCATGTTCTTGTAAAGCTCTCATTCCTTCCATCTTCCCAATCCCCTTTCTCAAAGAGTAAAGGTTGAAGCAAGCTACTCCGAGTGAAGGTGAAGTTTTTGTTGTTCTTCTTCAAGGTTGAAGAAGAGGTGAAGATCTTCTCCAGGTGAAGGAGAAGGTCAAGGCCAAGATTCAAGAAGAGTGGGTAATTCCTACATGGTCAAAGACTTGATGCAAGTGTGGATAAGTCCTTGTTGAAGGCTGAAGACATCTTGATCAAGTGGGTAAGTCCTTGTGTAGGTGTAAGACTCTTGTCTTGAGTAGGTAAGTCCTTGGATGTATGGTGATCTCCTTGTATCTCTTATGATGGAATATAAGTATACATGAATTGCAAAGTCCTAGAGGTTGACCTATGTAGGTAGTGTATTGACTATATCCTAGTTTGGAGATTGGAACCACTCTAAACTACCTTGTCCAAGTGGATGTTTCAATCTCTCTCATCATTTCTTTTCTTGCTTAGATAGGACTTCAAATTACTCTTAAGATGTTATTTTTTATTGATAATATTTGAAGGTTTAACTATTCTTGTGATAATTTTGAAGCTCTATTCAGCCCCCCTCTAGAGCCCTAGATCCAACAAGGGGTATCATATCCAAGCATCTTCTCCTTCAATCCTCCACGAGATGAGAAGATGGGTGAGAACCTATTTTGTTAACTCAACCTAGAGGGAGGCTTCTCCATGCATTCCCTAGTCTTCGACGACACAAACTTCCTCTATTAGAAGAGAAGTATGTAGTTCTACATTTAAGGCATGAACTTTGATATGTGGAAGGTGATGGTCACACCATACAAGTATCCAATAGGAGCTATGTCAACATGGAATGAAGCTGCTTTAAAAGAAGCCCAACTCAATGCCAAAGCTATAAGCATCCTCTATGCAGCCCTTACCCCAACAAAGTTCAATCTCATCTCCTCATGGGATACAACCTATGAGATTTGGGATAAGTTGTGCATCACATATGAGGGCACAAATGAAGTTAAGGAGGCCAAGATCTACATGTCGAACAACCTTCTAGAGAACTTTAAGATGGGTAAGGAAGAAGGAATTGTTGAGATGTACTCTAGGCTTAACATCATCATCAATGGCCTAGCTGCTTTGGGAAACACTTTGGATAGATGTGTAATCAACTCTAAGATCTTGAGGACTCTAGGAGTCAAAGGTGGCCTCCATTGAAGAAGTGAGAAGCCTTAGTGACATCCCAACCAAAGCACTCATTGGCAATCTACAAGCTCATAAGCCAAGGCTTAACAAGCAAGAAGAAGAAGCTAAGCAAGAAGAGAAGGAAGCAAGAAAGATCAAAGATAGTGCCTTCAAAGCTCAAGTGGAGGTTATCATCCTTCAACAACAACTTTCTTGCCAGACCTATCCCTCCTCCTCGAGTGAAGATGATGGCCCTAGTGAGCATGAAGCCAACTACTCCAAGAGAAAGGACTTTAAGGGAAGTCAATCCTCCTCCTCTACTCCTAGAATCTACAAGTGTGGCTAAAAGGGATACTACAAGAGTGAATGTCCTAAATCAAGAAAGTCATGCCACAAGGGAAGATCCAAGAAGGAGAGAAAGTATAAGAGGAAGGAAAAGAAGGAGAAAAGACAAAAGAATGCATCTCATGAAGCTTTAGGAGCATCATCCTTAAGTGGCTCTAGATCTAATGAAGATGGAGAGTTCCACCTTAAACTCATGGCATCTACAAGTGAAGACATTGATGAGGTAAGTGAGGTAAGCTTGCATCAGTTAGCTAAAGAAACTCTTATTGATATGATTGGTTCTATCCGTTCTTCTTTTGTTAAATGTAAATCTAAAGAAAGAGGTTAGGAAAAATTATTGATGATTTGTATGCTAAACTTGAGATTCTTGAGCAAAATGAGAAAACTCATCTTGAGAGCACTGATAACTTGCAAGGACAATTTCTTGATCTTGAGCTCCAATACAATGGAGTTGAGGCAGAGAATGGTGTTTATCGTAAGAATATTGAAACTCTTAAGGAGGATAACCAAAAGTGCCAAAATGAGCTTGAAATTCTTAAAACTGAAAATGCTAAATTTAAGCTCATTATTGATGCTTGTAGGGATGAGAGGGATGTTTATGTGAAATAAATTCTAGTGCTTTAATCTGAAAATTCTAGGTTGATTGGTCAAGTTAATGATTTATCTTCTGGACCTATCTTTCTTAATAATGATGTTTCTTCTATTTCTCTTGGAAAAAATTCTTATTTGACTAAATCCCTATGTTTAGAGGCCAACCTTATTCATGTTAGAGATGATTTTTCTAGTTTGTCTTCTGCTGATATATCTCTTAATGATGACATTCATAGACTTAGAGTCTCTCTGTAGAAATTTCTCAAAGGGGAAAACTCCCTAAATGAATACTTGACCATTCTATTAAACAAAGTGGTACTAGTGATTTAGGATTTTTAGGGGGAGCGCCTAAGGGCAAGAACAAAGCCAAAGTTAAGAAAAAGACTAAGGAAACCTCCTTTTTCATTGGAGAGTCTTCTAGTACTAAGAACACTATAATTTGTTATCATTGCAAATGTGATGATCATTACTCTACTTATTGTCCTTACAAGCCTAAGGGGACCAACCCAAAGATGAAATGGGTCCCCAAGCTAACTCTGGATCCCAAAGTTTGAGTTGAGAACTGACACTCTCCTTTCTTGTAGGAAAAAGGAAGATGGATTGTTGATAGTGGCTGCACTAAACATATGAGTGGTGATGTTAGCCATTTCAACAACTTTACTAAGAAGAAAGGAGGTTTGGTTACCTTTAGGGACAATAAGAAAGGTAAGATGAAAGGTGAGGGTGATGTAGGTGAAACCTTGTGTATCAAGAATGTTCCTTTTGTGGATGGCCTACATCAAAATTTAATAAGTGTAAATCAATTATGTGATAATGGTTACCTTATGCAATTTACATCTTTTAAATGCTTCATTCTATATTCCATCACCTATCAAGTCATATATAAGGGAACTAGAAGTGGTAATCTTTATGTAATTATGATTGACTCTATTAAACCTATTATTGATAGATGCATAATAGTCAATTTGAATGATATTTGGCATCGTTGGCTTGGTCATGTAAATATGCATCAGTTAAAGAAGTTGAGCAAAAAGGACTTGGTCAAGGGACTTCACAAATTAGATTTTGAAAAGGATGAGGAATGCCAACCTTGTACCCAAGGAAAACAAACCAATTCCTCCTTCAAATCCAAAGGATTACTTAGTACCAAGAGAGCTCTTGAACTTCTTCATATTGATCTTTTTGGAAAAATGAGAACTCAATCACTTCGTGGTTCCAAGTATTGCCTTGTTATTGTCGATGATTTATCTAGATATACTTGGACCTTCTTTCTCATTTCCAAGAGTGATATTCTTGATGTTTTCTCTATTTTTTGTAAATGAGTTGAGAATGAAGCTTGTTACCAGATTGTTTCCATCCGTAATGATCATGGGAGAGAATTTGAAAATGATCTTTTTGAACATTTTTGTGTAGAATCTGGATATGCACATAACTTCTCTACACCTAGAAAACCTCAACAAAATGGGGTTGTAGAGAGGAAGACTCTAAAGAAGTTTTGGGCCAAAGCCGTTAGTACCTCATATTTTGTGCAAAATGGGGTTTTTACACATCCTTCTTTGAAAACCCCCTATGAGCTATGGTGTGGTAGGAAGCCTTATATTGAGTATTTCCACATTTTTATATGTCCTTGTTTTGTTTTGAATATGAAAGATTCTCTCGACAAGTTTGATCTGAAATCTTACAAGGCTTTGTTTCTTGGCTATAGCACTACTAACAAGGCTTATAGAGCTTTAATGTTGATCTTGCTAAAGTAGAAGAATCTATAAATGTTAAGTTTATTGAGACTAACCCCTCTATTCCTAAAGATATTGTTCCAAATGATGATGTAGCAGGTGAGGTGATTCATATCCTAAAAGAACTCAACATCACCCAAAGGGGAAAGATGTGGTCATTCAAGAAGAAGAGAAAGATGAAGAGAAGAAGGATCCAACTCCCTGCTTTGCAAAGAATCATCCAAAAGAGTTGATTTTAGGTGACTCATTTGAAAGAGTGAAGACGATGGATGCCTTCAAAAAAGAACAATCCAACAGTGCCTTCATCTCACAACTCGAGCCAAAGAATGTCAAAGTAGAACTTGGGGATGATGAATGGCTCCTAGCTATGCAAGAAGAGTTGGAGCAATTTGAAAAGAACAAAGTATAGTCCCTAGTGCTAAGACCAAGTGAAAGAAAGATCATTGGAACCAAGTGGGTCTACTGCAACAATCTAGATCAAAGCAAAAAGGTAGTAAGGAACAAAGCAAGGTTAGTAGCTCAAGGCGACAATCAGCAGGAAGGTATAGATTTTGATGAAACATATGTACATTTAGCTAGACTTGAGTCCATTAATATGTTGTTTGTTTTTTCCAGTTATAAAAACTTCCTTATTTATAAAATGGATGTTAAAAGTGCGATTTTGAATGGTACAATTGAGGACAAAGTGTATGTTGCACAACCCCAGGGCTTTGAACATGGTAGTTTTCCTAACCATGTTTATTTGTTGCAAAAAGCTCTTTATGGACTCAAACAAGTACCTCGAGCTTGGTATGAGAAATTAAAGAACTTTTTGTTAGATCATGGGTATCTCATGGCCAAAGTAGATTCTACCTTGTTTATCAAACACACTTCTAATAATTTTATTATCAATCAAATGTATGTTGATGATATCATTTTTGGGGGAACTAATCTTGATCTTTGCAAGGAGTTTAGTGATCTTATGCAGAGTGAGTTTGAGATGAGCATGATGGGTGAGCTTACATTCTTCCTCAGCTTTCAAATCACACAAACTAAAGATTGGAACTTCATCAACCAAGGAAAGTACAAAAGTGAGTTACTTAAGAACTTTGGGATGGAGAACACCAAGCATATGGACATACCCATGTCAAACACCACCAAACTTGATAAAGATGAAGAAGGTGAGAAGGTAGATGAGAAGCTATATAGAGGTATGTTTGGAAGTTTACTTTACTTAACTACCTCTAGACCTGATATGATGTTTAGTGTTGGCTAGTGTGCTCACTTTCAATCAAATCCCAAGAAATAACAGCTTACAACTGTTAAGAGGATTTCAAGGTACCTAGACAAAACTCCAAATTTTGGACTATGGTATCCCAAGTCAAGGGAATTTACTCTTACAGCTTACAGTAATGCGGATTATGCAGGATGCTTGATTGATAGAAAATGCACAAGTGGAACTTGCTTTCCCCTAGGACCATGCTTGGTTTCTTGGTTCTCCAAGAAACAGAGCATAGTGGCATTATCAACCACCGAGGCTGAATACATTGTAGCTGGGAGTTGTGGTGCTTGGGTCCTATGGATGAAGCAAATGCTCCAAGACTTTAACATTCATTTTGATGCTTCTCCTATCTATTGTGATAATACTAGTGTAATTAATTTGTCTTACAATCCTATATTGCATAGTAGAGCTAAGAATATAGAGGTTCGTCATCATTTTCTTTATGATCACGTTGCTAAAAAAGATATCTATATCACACATATGGACACGGAAAATCAGTTGGTGGATATTTTCACTAAACCTCTAGCTAGAGAGCAATTTAATTTTATTAGATCTAAACTACTCATAACTACTTTGGATGTATTTGATATGCCTTCTATCTAGTTTCCATCTATTCTATATGCTTTGCTTGATCACCCTTCCATGCTATAATGCTATTTTCTTATTAATTTGCCTTGTTTTTTTGCTTGTTTTGGGTATTTTTTGTAAATGTTTATTTTATTGCAAAATAGTACCCAATGATGAGTGATATGTGCCAAAGTATGTTTAGAATACAAAATGGACTAGAAAAATAAATTTAATCAGCACTCTAATGGCTAGAAATAAAAAATTTTAATGTTGGTTCAAGTTGACCATCGATTGAGTTTCCAACTCGACCGATCAGTAGCCAAGTGCTTTTGTAAAGAGCCATTCAGTCAAGTTTCCCAGTCACAAAACTTGACGGATGGTCAGGCTAGAGCAAACTTAAGTATGGTTTGACTGACTTTTCTCCCTCTCAACTAGAGAAAATTCGACCGATCTACTCTCCAGTTCCCTTAAGCTCTCAACCCTAGCCTTGATCATCCTCACCCTAGTCCTAGTTTGACCTAGCTCAACCTACCTTGCCCTCTTACTCATCAACCTTAGGTGTTTGGTCGGTTTGTGGTGGTGTTTTCTACGTTTTTGATCTGTCTATCCTCTTATCTCGCCCCTGTGGCTTCTAATAGGAGAAAGAGAGCCACACCAGCTGGAGTACTATCCTCCTCCTCCAACTCGCATCTTATACCCTTTGATGATAGCTTCTTTGTCTCCAATGATTCTCTAAATAGGTACAAGGAGCTCCTTCCTAGGAACCCCTTTCCTTTTCGTGCCCTTTTTGAGTCACGCCCATGTAGACAAAAGGTTATTGATCAAGTAGCAGAGTTGTTGTACGACCACACCTCTCTTCCCTAAGTGTTAAACATGTGTGATATTTTAATTCCATCACAAGCACAAAATCCATTCATGAATTCTATACAAATTTGCAATGGAATTATGACATTCTCGTACCCCCGCCTAATGCTCAAGTAGTATTTACCTCCATGATAGCTGGGAAGAAATTCCAAGTCTTCGAGGATACCTTGAATATCTTTTTCTCTGGTATTGAGGTGACTGAAACTTACAGGAAGGATTACCCTGAGTATTTTGACCTTGTTGACCTTGAGGCCTTCTACAAGGAATATGATCTCACTCTTCTTGACATTCATAAATTCTTGAAGAAGCCTCATTTTCCCTATAGGAAGAAGTCTACCCTTCCCTCCTCAGACTTAAACCTCAAGAATTGTATGCTTGCACTAGTAGTCAACTACAATATTCACCCAAAGAAAAACTATACCGAAATTGCAGAGAATATTGTGGTGATTATGTTCTGTATCTTGAAGAACATCAGAGTCATGTTGGCCAGATATGTTCTCCATCACATGACATGATTTGAATCTGGTAAGAACACCCGAGGAATCCACCCACCCTACCCAACCCTAATTTGTGGTCTATTTTAGACTGCCACTGGAAAATCTCTTTTTCATGACCTTCATTACAAACCTTCCCCAAAAGGATTTGCATCAGTGAGACTACAGTTCAGAAGAGTGTGCATATCCCTTCCTCTTCCACACCTGGAGTCTCCACCTCCACCCGGGAACCTCCACAACTTCATCCATCCTGACCTCCCCGTGCCTCATTTCATGTATCAAATGAAACTCACAAAACCTAGAACTTAATATTATTTTAGGGTTAAGAAGTTAAAAACCTTAGTCTTTGAGGTTTCACCAAACATGGATAAGAGTATGCTCTTTGGTGACTTTAAATATTTTAGTGCATGAATAAATCACCCTAAAATGTAGAATATGAATTAATATTACCTAATATCTTTAAATTTATCATAAAAACAATGATAGGTACATAAGAAATGTCACATGAGGTAATAATGTGCATAAAAAGACAAGGTGTCCATAATTCAGAATAATGAGTTATAATTCCATAAAATATGAAATAAATAAACTTACGTGAGATAATGATAGAGTAGATTCATTCTAGATCATTCCTTTTCCTTACGGTTCAAGGAAGATTAAAAGCAATCAATAATAATGCTTAAAACATGTTAATGATATAATGGATTATTAATGAGAGAAATAATAGAAATAATGGATAATGGATTAAAAGGAAAACTTATTGGACAAGAATAACGTCATCCTCATTTTCTTGGGATATGCTTTGGCTTGGAGGCCAAGTTTCACCAATTTAGGATAATAATAACCATATCTATTTTATTTAGAAAAGAAAAGGGTGTTTTTCCTTTAAAATATTAAATACAATATTAAACAAATCCAAATGTGGAAAATAATCTTAGATTTGTAGTCTACATATTAAAATATTCCTTTGGGTGAATTTTCAATAAATTTGGAGAAAGTTTGATTTAAAGGTGAAATCAGGAGAGAAAAATTATGTAGAACCTTCAAAATATTAAATAAATGAACAAACAACTCCAACATGTAAAATTGATGGAAAATTCATATCCAACACATCATATATGACTTGTGAGTGAAGTTTCATCAAATTTAGGGAATCTTATCACCATTAATGAAGGAGGAAAGAGAAAATAAGTTTTGAATTATTTAACCCATTAAAATTCTCAAAAGGAAAAACTAATTACATATTAAGATTCTACACTTGAAACTCAGTCAGGTGTCAATTTTTATTAAATTTGGAAATTGTTTGAGTACTCAAATCAAGAGAGAGAAATTCATTTAATAATATATGTATCACTTTGTAGTAGGATTGGAAATATATGTCACACAGACATATATCAGGTTTGTGACAGATCGTACAGTCCAAAACGACCACGGATACGTGTCTATAGGATCAGACGGCTGAGACCTTGTCTACCAGATCCAGTCGGATTAGGAAATTGAGCTTGGTTTGCGAGATTTTAGAAACTTGATATCTCACTCTCTACTTAATCAATTCTCAAGATTTTTGTTCTGTTGGATTCCTTTTGTGATTTCACACAAGATTATCCCAACTTTTCATTGTTTTGGTGAAGAAATAAGAAAACCCCAATTCTCCTGAAACCATCCTCTCACCTCAAACTCGGAAACCCTAGTACACCTTCCCCCACCTATAAATACCTCCACTCTCAGCTTCCTAGAGATCCTTGCAACATTCCTCTCAACCCAATTGAACCTTTGCTTGACCATGTGTCACCAGAGACCAAGAATTTCCCCAAGATTTGTGGCAGATCGCACTCTCTCTCCTCTCCACCTCCAAATGAATTGAAGGTATTGTTGAGTTCGTCTTCTTCCAAGCTTTCCATTGGTACTTTGATATTCGAGTTTGGTCGAGAAATGTGAAAACACCGAAAATGACCCATGGACCTCACCGACCATGGTGCACTCTCAGTCGGGAAGAAACCCACTTGTGATTTTACGCTTTTACCCTCACCTCTTCATTCTTTCTTTGTTTTTTTTCCATGGGCAGTTTGGTCATTTTGCCTTCTTTTCCTTTGCTTTGGATGAGGTCAACCGATAAGTTGACTAGTGACACAGCTTATTCCTATACGGCCAAGTCAGCCCGACCCGACTCTCTCTTTCTCGTGCAGATTTTCTTTTACTTATTTGGCTTTTTGGTGAATTATGATTGGCCAATTTTATAAAATTCATATCTTTTGTTGTGGTTGTCCAAAAATTACAAATAAATACTCGTTGGATTCAGAAAAATGTAAGATTTCTAATGGTATTGGTTTTTTTGCGTGAATCTGATGTTATAAAGTTGTGAAATGGATTAATCTAAAATAGTAATAACTTGTAAAATTCATAACTAAATATATAAAAACCAAAAAAATATAACAAAATATGTTTTGAACTCAAGAAAACATAACCCAATGATTTTGATAACCTAATTCATTAATAATAAAAAGGCGATTTTTAGGGTTTTAAATAATCAATGCACTTCTAACCCTAATTTCACATATATGATATTAGGTGCTTTTGAAACCTAGATTTGGATCTAGAAATAATATTGTTTTGATAAAGCTCTGTGAGAGGTATGTTGTATCCCCTATTACTCCATGTTGAGAAATTAACCAATGTTATTCTTTCTCTTGGTCCTATGGACAATAGCCTATACACCATATCTTTTTGTTTTAAAATTGTGCTTCATGTGAAGTACCCTATTTGTTACTGATCTTGTGATCATAATATCTTCTTTGACATTCTCTTGGAATCTTTATTATGCTTTTTTCATTATGGAACTCTATTTGATATTATATGCCCACTTTGAGGTGGATGATAATGATGATCACTTATGTGGTGATTAATTTGTAAAATCTGACTATACCTTTTACTTGCCTCCCTACTAAGCATGTTGTGTGACTCAGTAGCCCTAGAGTAATATAATGTGCATTGGTTTTTGGGTTATGTGTCCTTGTTTATTTTTGGGATGGAGTTTATGTGCCCCATACCCAAGTTTCAAATTTATGATGTTTGACCCAACCTTTTATATATTGGGAGTTTGGTTATGTGCCAATCTCTATCAGGTTTCATGTTTATGAGGTTTGGTTGCCTTTGTTATTTATGTTGCTCTACTAATATGTTTACCTCACCTACATGAAGGTTGTTATGGGTTTTGTGCCCTAAAAACATAATGAGTGATTTTGTGGCACCACTTGTATTATCAATTTTATGGCAAGTATTCCTTTTATCATATATTAGTGATTCTTTCCTTTTATGCCCATTTGGGTAGTTCTTACCTTTTTCATGGGAAGCCTTCTATACTTGATATACCTCTTTCCTAATATATATTGCTCAATTTCTTTTTAGCATGCTCGTATCAACTTTTTGCTGATATCCTCTTTTCTTATCCTTTTGTGGGGTACGCTTCCAACCCCAGGTGTTGGACAAGGAGAAGGAAATCTAGGAGGACCTCGACCACAAAAAGTTAGCCGACTTCGTGGGAGACTTTGCTTGAAGTTGTTAGGTGATCCTCAACTAGTCTTAAATATGTAATTAGTCTTTCCTTTATGTCACCCGGCGTGGTGAAAGTTTAGTATGATAAGAATCTTTATAATGGTTATATATGTCTTTTAATTCCACTCTTACATTGTGTTACGATAGAATCATGTTAAATAAATTTGGTTTTATCCCTTTCAAGAAAAAGTTTTTGTTGGTGAATGTGCCTTTTTATTTTAGTAGGGAGTGGATCCCCACTCCTTACAGCATGGTATCAGAGCATGTAGCTATCGGTCATCTAACTATTTCAAACTTGTCTCCCTTAGGATGTTTACCTTTTTCCGTAGGTTTCTTATACCTAGTTTCCTTGTCTTGTGCATGCAAAACCCCTAATGGAGGGAGATAACTCGATTGTTGACAACTAGTATGGTTACGAGACACCCCAGAACCCTAGGTTTGGTATGCCAAGGATGGATCCACCCACACCAGTGACTCAAGTTACTCCTCCATCTGAAAGTGGACCATGAGTAGGTTAGGAGACCCTAGCTTCTTCTAGTACAGGTGTAGTCATCTCTCTGGAGCAAGAGTTGGCTATGTTTCGACAAATTTTTTCTACTTCCATGGTAGGGAAGATGAAAGACACATATGTACCTAAAAGGCCTAAGGAGTTCTAAATCATGGAGTTCATGAAGATACAACCACTCTCCTTCAAGGGTGAAGCTGAAATAGAGATGGTCGGCAAAGTTGATGATTGGGTTCTAGCCTTAGAGAGGACCTTTGATGGTATGGCATGTCCTACTAATTGGTGGACTTGAGATGCATTTCCTCTAGCTCCTGAAAAGGACATTAAATGGAATGGATTAGAGGGCCTCCCCACCAGAAGGATTGGTTTGCTTCATATGTTTTGGATGGACCCGCTCAAGTTTAGTGGAACGGGATGGCAAGGATACTTGATATCTCTACCATGACCTGGGAGCAATTCTTGGTGCTTTTTCATGGGAAGTATATTTACATTGTTGTCCTAAAGAAGAAAGAAGCAAAGTTCTATAGCTTGAAGCAAGGTTCCTTATCCATTTCTGCATTTGTACAAAAGTTTCTACTGTTGGAACATTATGTAGTTTGTTTGAGTGAGGAACGTAGGGCTGACCTATTCCTATAAGGACTCAATTACAATGTGGGTCATGCTCTTATTCCACAACTTCCCTTGACCTTTCAACAGATGGTGGATAAAGCTTTGGCCATGGAGTCTTACCCAGGGTTTCAACCTAGGGAGTTTGATAAGAAGATAAAGCCCTCCAGAGATGAGGATAGAAGAGACAAGTGTGCTAAGTGAAATGGTTACCATCCTCCAGGAAAGTGCTCTCAAGATAAGAATCAAGCAATGTATCAGCCTGACTTTCGGGCTGTGTGCCATCATTGCAATGAACCTAGACATATTCGCCCTAGGTGTCCTCAGCTTCATAATGGACTTGTACCAGCTCAACCACAACAACCTCAAGTGCCTCATCATAATAATGGTAACAACAATGGTAAAAGACATGTGGAAAGGAGAGCAATAATAGTTTTTGCTTTGGGTGGTAAAGAAGTCTATGATGATGATCAAGTTGAAGGTAACCCTTAGTCCCATAATTAGACTTTCAAGTTATGTTCCTTTTGCATGGTACCATGTGGATATATATAAAGAAGTTACCTTTGTACCTATAGTTTTTCTTGGCTTACTAGGATGAAACTTTTTAAGGGGTGGTAGATAGTTTTTGTGGATGTTTGGATTTTGAGGACAAAATCTCTTTAAGGGGCGGTATGTTGTAACATACTGAAACCTAGAAATTAATCTTATTCTAGGGTTAAGAAGTTAGAAACCATAGTCTTTGAGGTTTAGCCAAACAAGGATAAGGGTATGCTCTTTGGTGACTTTAAATATGTTAATGCGTGACTAAATAACCCTAAAATGTAGAATATAAATTAAAATTACCTAATATCTTCAAATTAATCATAAAATCAATGATAGGTACATAAGATATGTCACATGGGGTAATAATGTGCATAAAAAGACAAGGTGTCCATAATTGAGAATAATGAATTATAATTTCACAAAATACGAAATAAATAAACTTATGTGAGATAGTGATAGAGTAGATTCATTCTAGATCATTCTTTTGCCTTACGGTGCAAGGAAGAGAAAAATGAATCAATAATAATGCTTAAAACATGTTAATGAGATATTAGATTATTAATGAGAGAAATAATAGAAATAATGGATAATGGGTTAAAAGGAAAACTTATTGAGTAAGAATAACCTCATATTCATTTTCTTGGGATATGCTTTGTCTTGGAGGCCAAGTTTCACCAATTTAGGATAATAATAACAATATCTATTTTATTTATAAAAGAAAAGGGTGTTTTTCCTTAAAAATATTAAATGAATCCAAAAGTGGAAAATAATCTTAGATTTGTAGTCTGCATATTAAAATATGCTTTTGGGTTAATTTTCACTCAATTCGGAGAAAGTTTGATTAAAAGGTGAAATTAGGAGAGAGAAAGTAAGTAGAACCTTCAAAATATTAAATAAATGAACAAACAACTCCAACATGTAAAATTGATGGCAAATTCGTATCCAACACATCAAATATGACTTGTGAGTGAAGTTTCATCAAATTTAGGGAATCTTATCACCATTAATGAAGGAGGAAAGATAAAATAAGTTTTAAATTATTTAACCCATTAAAAGTTCTCAAAAGGAAAAACTAAATCTATATTCGGATTCTACACCTCAAAATCAGTCAGGGTGTCAATCTTTATTAAATTTGGAAATTGTTTGAGCACTCAAATGAAGAGAGATGAATTCATTTAATAATATATGTATCACTTTATAGTAGGATTGGAAATATATGTCACATAGACATATTTAGGTTTGTGCCCGATCAGATGGTCCATATCGACCACAGACGTGTGTCTGTAGGATCAAACGGTCGAGATCTTGTCTTCCAGCTCCAGTTGGATCGAGAAATAGAGCTTGGTTTGTGAGATTTTAGAAACTTGATATCTCACTCTCTACTCAATCAATTCTCTAGATTTTTTTCCATTGGCTTCCTTTTGTGATTTTGCATAAGATTATCAAACTTTTCATTATTTTGGTGAAGAAATAAGAAAACCCCATTTCTCCTGAAACCATCCTCTCACCTCAAACTCGGAAACCCTAGTACACCTCCCCCCACCTATAAATTCCTCCACTCTCGGCTTCCTAGAGATCCTTACAACGCTCCTCTCAACCCAATTGAACCTTTTCTTGCATGTGTGTCACTGGAGAAAGAGAATCTCCCAAAGCTTTGTGGTGGATTGCACTCTCTCTCCTCTCCACCTTCGAATGAATGGAAGGTATTATTGAGTTCGTCTTCTTCCAAGCTTTCCATTGGTACTTTGATCTTCGAGTTTGGTCGAGAAACGCAAAAATGCCCAAAATGAACCATGGACCTCGTCGGCCATGGTGCGCGCTCGGTGGGGAAGAAACCCATTTGTGATTTTACGTGTCATTCTTTCTTTGTTTTTCTTGCCATGGGCAATTTAGTCATTTTGCCTTCTTTTCCTTTGCTTTGGGCAAACAAGAAGTTGACTGGCGACGCGACCTATTCCTATTGGGCCAAGTCAGCCCGACCCCACTCTCTCTCTCTCTCTCTCTCTCTCTCTCGGATTTTCCTTTGCCTATTTGTCTTTTTGGTGAATTATGGTTGGTCGGTTTTATAAAATTCATATCTTTTGTTGTGGTTGTCCAGAAATTACAAATAAATACTCATTGGATTTAGAAAAATGTAAGCTTTCTAATGGTATTGGTTTTGTCACCTAAATCTAATTTTATAAAGAGGTGATTTTAATGGATTAATCTAAAATATTAATAACTTGTAAAATTCATAACTAAATATATAAAAGTTATAAAAATTTAATAAAATATGTTTTGAACTTAGGAAAATTTAACCTAAAACATGGCATGGTTTTGATGACCTAATTCCTTAATAATAAAAAGGTGATTTTTAGCATTTGGAATAATCAATGCACTTCTAACCCTAATTTCACATACATGATATTACGTGCTTTAGAAACCTAGATTTGGATCTAGAAGTAATCTTGTTTCATTAAGACGTTATGAGAGGTATTTTGCATCCGCTATTACTCCATGTCGAGCAATTAACCTATGTTATTCATTCTCTTGGTCCTATGGACAATAGCCTATACACCATATCCTTTTCTTTTGAAATTATGCTTCATGTGAAGTACCCTATTTGTTATTGATCTTGTGATAATCATATCTTCTTTGACATTCTCTTAGAATCTTTATTATGCTTTGTTCATTATGGAAGTCTATTTGATATTATATGCCCACTTTGAGGTGGATGATAATGATGATCACTTATGTGGTGATTAATTTGTAAAATCCAACTAAACATTTTACTTGTCTCCCTATTAAGCATTTTGTGTGACTCAGTAGCCCTAGAGTAATATAATTTGGATTGGTTTTTGGGTTATGTGCCCTTCTTTATTTTTGGGATGGAGGTTATGTGCCCCATACCTGGGTTTCAAATTTATGAGGTTTGGCTCAACATTTTATATATTGGGAGTTTGGTTATGTGCCAATCTCTATCAGGTTTCAAGTTTATGAGGTTTGGCCTCCTTTGTTATTTATGTTGTTCTAGTGCTATGTCTATCTCACCTACATGCAGGTTGTTATGGGTTTTGTTCCCTAAAAACATTACGAGTGCTTTTGTGGAACCACTTTTATTATTGATTTTGTGGCAAGTATTCCTTTTATCTTATGTTAGTGATTCTTTCCTTTTATGCCTGTTTGGGTAGTTCTTACATTTTTCATGGGAAGCCTTCTATACTTGATGTACCTCTTTCCTAATATATATTGCTCAATTTCTTTTTAGCATGCTCATACCATATTTTTGCTTATATCCTCTTTTCTTTTCCTTTTGTGGGGTACGCTTCCAACCCCAGGTGTTGGACAAGGAGAAGGAAATCTAGGAGGACCTAGACCACAAAAAGTGTTGCTGACTTCGTAGTAGACTTTGCTTGAAGTTGTTAGGTGATCCTCAGCTAGTCCTAAATATGTAGTTAGTCTTTCCTTTATGTCACCCGACGTGGTGAATGTTTAGTATGATAAGAATATTTGTAATGATTAGATACGTCTTTTAATTCCATTGTTACATTTTATTATGATACAATCATGTTAAATAAATTTGGTTTCATCCCTTTCAAGAAAAAGTTTGTGTTGGTGGATGTGCCTTTTATTTTAGTAAGGAGTGGATCCCTATGGGATCCCACTCCTTACACGTACAACCTTTAGGTTTAGGATCACATGCATCAGGATCTCTATGCTATCATGTCTACCATTAATGACTCCTTTACACATCCTTACCTTGCCTACCCGTCCTACTCGGGAGGTGATTATGCATGCTATGCATATGATCACTTTTACCCTGCCCATCCACATGTTGTTTCTGCTGCTACACCCTCTACTACTGGTGGATCTACCCTTTTTGTGCTACCTCACCCTACTAGTCCTATATCTACCTTGATTGTTGGATTTGGGACTTCTTCTCCTTCTTATTATCAAGCCTAAGAGTTACATGACCATGGTATGTCTTGGGCTTAGCAGAATTCCATGTGGCTTGGTCGTGGCTTCAGTTTCTCTATTGATGAGGAGATTCCTGATCAAGATGATGAGGAAGCTATTGATGAGGAGGAGACATCTGAGGATGATGGCGATGATGGTTGTGATGGCTTTGCTGGTGACTCAAGTGATGATGAAGGTGATGTTGTTGTCTCTATTGCACCTTCAGACGAAGATGATGACTATGAGCTAGAAGCCTCTACTGATGATGATGATCATGATGTGGACATGGATGACCTAGATGTTTAGATGTTTTAGCCTTTAGTCTATACATGTTGATCATATATATCTTTCTAGACTATTTTGTACCAAAAACATCTGGGCACATTATCTGAGATGTACTATTTTTATCATCATGTTGATTTCATCATTTTGGTTTGTAGTTGGTTTTGAGGACATGCTTTCAATGTTGTAATCTTAATCATATGTACACTTACTCTTTGATTTACTATATCTCATGAGTTTATGCCATGTTTACCATATTTTGATTATGACTTAGATTGCTTGTTTCTCTCTCATCTCTATTTGGTGTGTGCTATGAGATTGCATGTTTTATGTTGCAGATGTATGTTTGGTTGTGCTTTGAGAAGACCTATTTCTATGCTCTTCTACCCCCTTCATTTTTTGATAATGTCAAAAGTGGGAGAGAAGTTCAATATTTTGAAGCTCAACCATATTCCTTTTATTGTCTATGTGATCCTTTTCTTGTTCAATATATACTTTATCATGTGACTCGCTAAAGGACCATATAGTATATACATCTTATATTGCTTTGTGTAGAAAGACTAACTATGTATATAAGAGTGAGCATTGATTGAGAGGGATAAAGTCGCATTAACAAAATTCTAAATCCCCTTGCAATTCACAATGCTAGGGTATAACTTTACATATCCCTTTCAATATGATCGAGGAATGTTTTGTCATTGTGAAAAGGGGGATAATGTTGACTTAAGAGTTATGCATTACCCATATTTTGATAATGACTTAACCATCCCATTCATATGTATCTAATATGATTTGTTCAAGATTGATTTCGGGCTTTAGGTACATGAAAAGGATCAAATTACACAAGCCTTAGCTTGTTCAAGTTCAAGTCAAAAGCAATGCAAGAGTGATTTTTTGGGAAATCACTCTAAATGACCTTAGATTAATTTTGTAATCACTTGTATTGATGATGTGACTTGTAACTAAGATGAGAAAAAATCAAGGACACTTAATTCCAATGTTTGGTCACTCAAAAGTAAAATTGGAAAATGTGTCACGGGTTGTTTATCCAATTTGATCGGTCCAGTGATCGATTTTCTGAAATGACCAATCATTCGAGTTGCCCACTCACAGAACTCGATCGATTGATCAACTAATCAAAACTAATTTTGACTCATCAGTCGATTTTCCCACAACAAACTCGACCGTTAGTTTGAAAATTGGCTTTGTCCTTTAGTGGATCAGTCAAGTTACCTTTATTGAAACTCGACCGAATGTACAATATGGAAAACATAGAAAAAGTGACTATAACTATTGGATAGTTCTTGGGAGAAAAATAGATCCATTTCAAGTTGTAAATTGGCTAGTTTTCATTCTTGAGTGATCCCACACTCAAAGGAACACCCCCATCTATAAATGAACCCCTTGGAGTTCATTCCAAGTTTGCTCATTCATGTTATTCTAAGTCCTTTCTATAGTTGAGTGTGTTGCAACCCTTGTAACCCCTTTATGTCTCTCATTTACAAAGCATTTCGTGATTATAAGTGAGTTAGGTATGTTGTAAGAGAGCTACCTCCATGTGCTTGTAAATCTCTCATTCCTTCCATCTTCCCAATCCCCTTTCTCATAGAACAAAGGTTGAAGCAAGATACTCCCAGTGAAGGTGAAGTTGTTGTTGGTCTTCTTCAAGGTTGAAGAAGAGGTGAAGATCTTCTCCCGATGAAGGAGAAGGGCAAGGCCAAGATTCAAGAAGAGTGAGTAATTCCTTCAAGTACAAAGACTTTATGCAAGTGTGGGTAAGTCCTTGTTGAAGGTTGAAGACATCTTGATCAAGTGGGTGAGTCCTTGTGTAGGTGGAAGACTCTTGTCTTGAGTAGGTAAGTCCTTAGATGTATGGTGGTCTCTTTGTATCTCTTATAATGGAATATAAGTATACACAGATTGCAAAGTCCTAGAGGTTGACCTCTCTAGGTAGTGGATTGACTATCTCCTAGTTTGGATATTGGAACCACTCTAAGCCACCTTGTCCAAGTGGATCTTTCAATCTCTCTCAACATTGCTTTGCTTGCTTAGATAGGACTTCAAATTGTTATTAAGCTATTGTTTTTATTGATATAATTTGAAGGTCTAACTATTCTTGTGAGAATTTTGAAGCTCTATTCACCCCCACCCCCTAAAGCCCTAGATCTATTAGAAGGACTATTGTCTCCACTTGAGCTTTGAAGCATTGTCTTTAATCTTCTTTGACTCCTTATCTTATTTCTTATCATCTTTTTCTTGCTTGTCTAGCCTTGGCTCTTGGGTTTGAAGGTTGCCAATGAGCTCCATGGTGGCTAAGTCTCCAAGGCTTCTAACTTCTTCAATTGAAGTCACCTTGGGTTCCCATCTCTTTGGGAGGGACCTTAGAATATTTGAATTGATAGTCCCCCTATCCAAGGTGTGACCTAAAGCATCCAACTATTGATAATGGTGTTGAGACTTGATTACATGTATGCCACTCTTTCCTTCTTACCTATCTTGAAGTTTTCAAGCAGCCCATTGAGCATGTAGATCTTGGATTCCTTGACTTGCTGCTTGCATTCATATGTGATGCACAACTTGTTCCAAATCTCATGGGTTGTGTCCCAAGATGAGATCTGATTGAACTTAGATGGAGTAAGGGCAGCATACATGATTCTTATTGTCTTGGCATTGAGTTGTACCTTCTTGACTGTAGCTTCATCCCAAGAGTCTACATCACCTGCCAGCTCCTTGTATGGAACGATCACCACCTTCCACATGTCGTAGTTGGTCCCTTGAAGGAAGAAATGCATCTGCCATTTTCAATAGAGGAAATTGGTTCTGTCAAAGACTGGGGGTCTCATGGAGAATCTTCCCTCTAGGTTGAGAGACCCAAGTAAGTTGCCCTTCTTCTTGTCGCGTGGGAGATGTGTTGGAGAAGACGGTGGCTCTGATACCACTGGTTGGATCAAAGGGATCTATGGGGGGGTGAATAGAGCTAAAAATACTTTCAAAAAACTTGTTAGACCTTCAAATTACTTCGAATAAGCTCAATTGCAAATAGTTAATTTGATGGCAATTCAGACATACATAGCAAGGATGAGAGAGATTGAAGCAACCAATTAAACAAGTTGTTTTAGAGTGGTTACACTCTCCAAACTAGTAGAGAGTCAGTCCACTACCTAGACATGCCAAGATCTAGGATTTCTTAATCTTGTCTACTCCTTTTATTCACTTATAAGAGTTACAAAAAATGACGTTACTTTTCTGGTACAAGGATACCCAGCTTCCCTTTAAGGCCAAGGGAGCCAACAACCTAACAAACAAGGTCTTACCTATCCAAGAGCTATTCTTATGCCTCACTAATGTCTTACTCACTCTTGCAAGCAGTTGGATCCTTCATCAAGGAGATCCCCTTCTTACACTGAGTCTTTTTCCTTGAAGGATTTACCCACTCATCTCCTTGGATCTTCCTCCTTGTCCTCCTCCTACTCTCAGAGAAGCTTGAAGCACCTTCTTCTACAACTAAAAGAAGCATGCACCTCCTCCTTCATTTGGAGAAGCCTTCATCAACATGATCTTGAAGAAAGGGATTGGGAAGAAGAAGCTTTGAGAGCTTTACAAGTTTACAATAAGTTAGCTCTCTTACACAAATCCTATCTCACTCATATGAATGGGATGAAGTGTAAACAAGAGAGAGAAAGGGGCTCAAGTGGACTAAAAGCACTCAACTATAGCAAGGACCTTGAATAGAATGAATGAGAAAACTTGGAATGAACTCCAAGGGGTCATGTTTATAGATGGGTGTCCATTAGAGTGTGGGAACACTTGTGAATTTTTTCTAGTCGTTTGAGGGTTGCAACGGATATAATTTTTATTTTTGCAACACTACAACGGTTAGAATCACTTTTTCTGTGTTTTCCATACATTGCATTTAGTCAAGTTTCAATCAAGATAACTCGACTGATCACACTATGTGACAAAGCTAATTTAAATCATCGGTTGAGTTTGTCCTAGTGGCAACTCAACCGATTCACTTAAATCAGTTTTGGGCAGAGAGGTTCTTGATCGAGTTCTGTAGATAGACAACTCGACCTATCGATATCATTATCAAAATCCATGAAGTATCGATTGAGTTTGTAACTCGACCAATGAAGTGCTTGTAATGAATTTTTTAAAATGATTTTTACATAATCAAATGTTCGAATTAAGTTTCCCTAATTTTTCTCTCATCTTAGTTACAAGTCATATCATAAATACAAATGATTGCAAAAATGTCCTAATGTGATTTGGAGTGTTTTCCCAAATTGCACATTTGCATTGCTTTTGACTTGAACTAATCCAAGCTAGGAGTCAATTTGATCCTTTTCATGTACCTAATGCATGAAATCAGTCTTAAATAAACATATTAGATACATATGAGTGGAATGGTTAAGTCATTATCAAAATATGGACAATGTGTAACACTTAGGTCAATAGATATGTGAAAACCAAGAGGAAACGCAATTTCAGGCCAACCTTAGGTTCTGGCCAGTGTGGTAAAATATTGTCTAGGGAGTCCTCGTATACCGACTTAATGGTGCGGAGGAAAATATTGCCATCCCCTAAAACCACAATCCATTCTAGGAACCATTATGACTAGGTCATTCCTGAATAAGTTTCCTTATGTTTCTACGGACTACTTGAAGTTATAAACTATTAAATATTATTATAAAAATATGGGGCTCTGATACCAAATGTAACAACCTCACTTTTCATCATTCCTCAATTAAGGAAAGACCCAAAAGGTTGATAGCCATTACCCAAGTTTCCCAAGGATACATATTTTTACCAAATAATAGAGAATAGAAATTAATTTCCATTAGTTCAAATATTGTTTACAAGATGCTCCTCTAAGGAGTTACATGAATATTTATCATCAGAATTGTACATATGAGAAGAAGTGTCTAACTAATCATCCTACTTTATCTTTCATGCCTTCAGGTAGTCTCATCAGGTTCATCATATCATGATATCTTCATACTTAGTATGTACATGAAGGGCGGCAGTCTTCTAGGTGCTGGAAAAGGATGAAGGCGACCTGGTTGGTTATCAAAGATGAGTACACCATCAATATGGGACAGTGGAGGCTGATCGGCAATCGGAAACCTTGGATTCGACCCTGCTTCAATCCCCTGGTGGTTTGGGACTCTTTTCTTTGGCATAAGATGAGATGCCCCAAATGGAGTTTTTGCTCCTACAGAGCCATCATGAAAAGGTTGTCTACCTAGGATAGGTTATCCAGATGGGTTTGAATTGTGATCTGGTTTGTTTTCTTTGCTCCGAGGAGAATGAAAAACATGGGCATCTATTTTTTGGATGTAGGTATTCCAAGTACCTATGGTGTAGAATGGCTCTGAAATGTGGATGGGGTAGTTCACCACCTGATAGTATGGATGATATCATTCCTTAGATGTTTGTGAAAACTAGAAGGAACATCAAAGATAGATCCTTAGTGGGTGTGATCTTCACGAACATCATCTACCTTGTTTGGGCGGAAAGAAATAGCAGGTTACATGGTAAGAAGGCCTGCGATAACATTTTGGGTTTTGAGATGGTTGTAAATAGGTTGAG